>CM060305.1:116681241-116721241 GCA_030674185.1 Monoplex corrugatus
CGAGGAATCTGCCTTGGAACTGAATTGGATGATTGACTTCCAACATTAAATGTTTATAACCAAAGAGGCATTTCTCAACCTTGTCGTTGATAATTTACTTATCTGCCTAGAAGAAGAAAAAGTGCAGAAAAGGAAATAAATCAAGAGAGAGAAAACGTGAGTATAGTGGCATACTCATATTTTATTTTTAGCTTTTTACATCCGGTCCTCGCTCATAGATACTCTACGGTTGAAAACAAATGTATTATGATAACATGAAAACACGAAAAACAAGAAAAAATTGGATTATTTATAGTATCAAACATTTTCATTAAGAGAGAGAGAGAAAAGAGAGAGAGAGAGAGAGAGAGAGAGAGAGAGAGAGAGAGAGAGAGAGAGAGAGAGAGAGAGATGAACGCTGAATGTTTTGAACTGAATAAACGCAAGGAGTTCAGTTTAAGGAGGATTTCTCCTCAAATACGCATCGCCAACGATCAGAATACATGGCGAGAGAGAGAGAGAGAGAGAGAGAGAGAGAGAGAGAGACAGACAGACAGACAGACAGACAGACTGAGAGACAGAGAGATAGATGTTGTTGTTGATGATGAATGATGAATGTCCTACCGAATAAACGCAAAAGCTTTTTAATGTCATTTCAAGGAAATTAGATTCCTTATGAAATGCGCATCTCCAATAAAAGATTAATATGGAGAGAGAGAGAGAGAGAGAGAGAGAGAGAGAGAGAGAGAGAGAGAGGGGAGGGGAGAGCGGGGGAGAGGAGGGAAGAGGGAGAAATTGAAACTTGAGAAAATCAAAAGAAAAGAGGGTAAGTATCAGTCAAGAGCAGTAGTAGGTCCCACTGGGCCAATCTGACAACTAGTGCTGAGAAAGATCCAAAGGGACAAGACAAACAGGGATTTAAAAGTTGGGGTAAAAAATAATATTGTTCAAGGACAAACAGTACTGGATCCCACTGGACTTATCTATAATTTTTTTTATCCTATTAGGACATAAGAGAGTGAGAGAGAGAGAGAGAGAGAGGGAGAGAGAGAGACAGACAGACAGACAGACACAGAGAGAAGGAGTTATGTATATATATATATGTGTGTGTGTGCGTGCGTGTGCGTGTGTGTGTGTCTGTGTGTGAAGAGGAGAGAGAGCGAGAGAGCGAGAGAGACAGAGAGACAGAGAGACAGAGAGAGAGGCAGAGACAGAGAGAGAGAAAGAGAGAGAGAGTTGAAACTAAAAATCCTATGAGGAAAACATTTCAAGGAGACTTGGAACTTAGGAGGGGAAATATTCAAGGACATTCAAGGAAAGTACTGGGTCCTTCTGGACCTGTCTCAAGAGAGAGAGAGAGAGAGAGGGAGAGAGAGAGAGGGAGAGAGAGACAGACAGAGAGAGAGAAAGAGAAAGAGAGAGAGTTGAAACTAAAAATCCTATGAGAAAAACATTTCAAGGAGACTTGGAACTTAGGGAGGAAATATTCAAGGACACTCAAGGAAAGTATTGGGTCCTCCTGGACCTGTCGAGAGAGAGAGAGAGAGAGACAGACAGACAGACAGACAAACAGACAGACAGACAGAGAGAGAAAGAGAGAGAGAGAGTTGAAACTAAAAATCCTATGAGAAAAACATTTCAAGGAGACTTGGAACTTAGGGGGGAAATATTCAAGGACACTCAAGGAAAGTATTGGGTCCTCCTGGACCTGTCTCAAGAGAGAGAGAGGGGGAGAGAGAGAGAGGGAGAGAGAGAGAGAGTGAGTGACAAAAAGACTTTGAACTTAGGAGAAAAACATAAACTTTTTTTCAAGGACAATACTTTTAAGTCCCAATGGACCTATCACACCCACACGTGCACAGAGAAGAGAGAGAGAGAGAGGGGTGGGAGGGGGACGGGGGCTGAGGGAGAGACAGAAAAAAGCAGAATTACAGATGAACCCTTTCATTCCCCCAACCCAACCCCCACCAACTGCCTACTTGAAGCTGGTGGAGAGGATGAGGGCTCAGTGGGTTAAAATGATGGAGTGCAGCTGATACACGCTTTGACGTTGTGTTGTGTTGTGTGCGTTGCCTGCATGCACCCATGAGCAAAACTGGGGGACATCCTATTTCCTATCCAGCCCTCTCTCTCTCTCTCTTTCGGTGCCTCAGGGCTGCTGTTGCTTGCGTCAATGAACGGCGCGCTGCTAAATGATGGTATGGTGTCCTGTGCGTGTGAAATGTACACGTCTTATGATCCCTGGCCTTTTCTGTGTTTTCGTTGCTGTCCAGTTTTCCCCATGTCCTTCTTTGTGTTTTCAATTGCCTGTTCATGTGTGCCCTTTGTGTATTCCTTACTTCTCCGTGTTTTTGTTTGTTTAAATAAGACAACTGTAGAGAGACTGTTATGTCCCCAGGAAAGGGAAAGAAGGGCTGTTTCGTTTGTAAAAGTAAATGCAAACAGACACAAACAGACAAAAAAAAGAGACAAAATAAACTTTTCACTGGGCTGAATAAACTGAGTGGGTTAAAATACAACACATAGCAAAACAGAAACCACAAAGGAAGACAATGAGAAAAATAAAGAGAGAGAGATAAATAGAAGAAGAAGAAGAAGAAGAAAGAAGGAAAGAAGACAGATTGCTGATGACTGGATTGCGGTCTAGCAGACACTTGCAGAGCGATGTGTCAATATGTTGGTCCTTCAGCAGCAAGGTCCCATGCCTCCAAAAAAGGTGACGTATTCCGTTCCGTGAAGACTTTGTCAGGCGTTTTGCCTGAGAAATGGCATGGCAAGAAGAGAGAGATACTGGGTATCTAGACACACGCACAGCGAGCCGCCCAAACTCGAAACAGCACAGAACCCCACAAAGCGTAGAGAAATCAGTTACACTCCTTGCAGGCCACCCAGAGAATGTAAGAGAAAGAATTAGGAAAAAAAAGTATAAGGAAAATATATGCCTGGAATTAGGAAGAAAAGTATAAGGAAAGTATATGCTTTTAATCTAGGGAGGCTGTCTTGTATGGTTCAATACTCATATAAAGAGAATGACCGCCAAGGACTGACTACAGAGTAAGGCAAATGTGGATAGGTTTTCAAAGTTGGAAGAGAGGGAAAGATGGGTTGTTTCCCTTGCGAAAAGAACAACAACAAAAACCACCACCACCATTAACAACAACAAAACCAGAAACAAGGAGACCAAATAAGAGACAAAATCACTTTTTATTTGGCAAAATAAACTATGGTTAAAAAAAGAAAGAAAAAGAATTGAAACAAAACAGACTCATTTGAGGAAGAGAGAAGGGAAAAAAAAATTAAAATAGGACAAAAAACAAACAAAAAAGAAACAGGCTGCTAATGTCTGGGTAGTAATGCAGAAGACACGGCTGGGTATCAGTCTGGTAGTCTGTCGTAGAGCACTCTGTCAGTCAGTATTCAAGTCCTTCAGATGGAAATTTCTGTTTCCACAGCAGGTGACTATTCTTTTTAATTGATTCCATCGTGTTTTCTACGCCCTGCAATACATTTCCCATGCCTTCTCATATGTTTCCTAGATCTTTCCAGTGTTTCATATTTCTGTTTATGTACTTTCGTGCCCTTCCCTATGTTGTCCCATGTCTCTCGCATTATCCTATGCGGTTTTTCGTATCTTTTCATATGCTTTCCTGTGCCTTGCGTGTGTTTCCCTGTGGCCTTCTCGTGTGATCCTGGTTGATGCATGTTATTTTGTGCAGAGTGGCCCGGTCTTTTGAGTTAGCCGTGGATGGGTGAGTGGGTGTGCACTTGTGCTGCGCAGCGAATACGTGTGTTTGTGCAAGCTCACTTGAGTATGTATTTTCATTTGTGTTTGTATAAATACAAATCCCACAATAAAAAACAATTAATGAAAAACATATTGGTGTTTTTATGAACTATGCACTGCATTTGATATATTAGTGTATGTATCCGACTATGTTTGTACTGTATGATGTGTGGACATGGCAAACTCTCCCACTCCCCCGTCCTTCTTAATACAAACTATGTGTAAGCTGCAATGATGTATTAGTGTATGTATCCGACTGTGTGTATTCTGCATTGATATATTGACAAGTTCTTGTTTAGTTACAGGGGCATAAAGAAAAGTGGGCGCGCTTGAGACACAGATGCAGATAGAGGGACACGAAAAGATACGAAAGACATCAGGGACAAACCCCCTTCGTGTCTTTGCGCATAGTGAATATCAAACGTGCACGTTAAAGATCCTGTAAGTCATATCTGTGGTTGACTTGTGGAAACATTAACCCTTTGACTCCCGCATCCAATGTACCAACTGCAAAAACTTAACTCTTTGACTCCCTTCACCCTATCCACCAGCTTCCTGGTTGAGTCAAAGGGTGAGGGAGTCAAGGAGTTAAGTTTTTGCGATAGAAGCTGGTCGATAAGGTGAGGGAGTCAAACAGTTAAGTTTTTGCTTTGCTAGCATGGTTGACAATGCAGGACGCCGATGGACAGGGTGCGGGAGTCAAAGGGTTAAAACACCCAGCATGCAAGCATGCAGTCTGTGTCCTTATCCGCAAGTGTACCCAGGACTGCTATCAATTAACAGTCGTGAAACTCTAACCCAGGCCATCAAATGGGGGCAGTAGTCAAGTGTGTAAACATTGCAGTTCCACTCAGAAGGTCCTGAGTTCGATCCCTCCAGACAGTCCGCCTGAGAGGTAAATGATGGAGATTTTTTCCTTATCTCTGGAGATTTTTTCTTATTTCTTGAGAAGTTTCTTATCTTTAGAGATTTTTCCTATTTCTGGAGATTTTTCTTATCTTTGGAGATTTTCTTATTTAAAAAAAAGGAGATTTTTCTTATCTCTAGAGATTTTTCTTATCTCCCAGGTTAACATGTGTGCCGACCTGCCAGTGCCTGAACCCCCCTTCGTGTATAGACGCATGAGAAATAGAAAATAAGCACGTTAAAATCTTATTATAAGTCATGTCAGTTGTGGCTTGTTTATGGAAACAAATACCCAACTGTCACGCAACGGCAAGTTTGAAAACATGGCTTTTAGCAAATAATTACCTCCATTGGAAAATAAAACACACACAGATACACACACACAGACACACACACACAGATACACACGCACATACACATACGTACATGACATGCATCCAATCGGCGATGCATATTTCAATAATTGCAAGCCGATTTAGGTGGAACATATCATACTACCCCTTGCAAAGAAAGTTCTTTTCTCTTAGATATCAGCATTACATATTATATCATAGAAGGAAGTTACTGAAACAAACATATAAGTATCGTATTTATATTGACAAAGGTGGCAACAATAAGGACAACAAATGTAACAGAATCATATATTTTTTAATTGTTTTCGTGACGAATATACAATACTCATTCCATGGTAATGACCCATCATTAGATGATCAACATAATCTTTAAAATTTACCTCAGTGTATAATTTCCAATGTACAATTTCATGATTATAGAACTTAACACGATGAATCCCTCTTGAACAAACTCCACTTTGGCTATAGCATTATAAACAGCTCTGTACAAATGTGACGCGTGATGTCCATAATCTCATTTGCTTTTCTTCCATTTACAAGATACTGAGAGAGTCACCCTTCATTATTTTCGCTGTGATATAAAGAAATAGTTTTATTTCCCTTGCTGTACCATTCCACAGAAATCAAGTCAATTGTCAGAATGTCATGATTTGCTTAGAGAGTACCTGTACGTCTTTTCGTATCTCATAAAGTCCCTTTCTTGGTGACCTTGTGCACTTATTCCTCAGTCTGCCTAACGATCAATGGACAGTCTTGAAGCTATAGACCAGAGCATCAAATGCCAACGTGTGCTTCCTGAGAGACCAGAACTTTTGTTTTATCCGTGATAGTTGAACAAGATGCCAAAAAGTGGTCAAGACATAGACATCTATTTCAAGAATGCGATTTGTGAATTGGCCACAGCCTTCAGAGCACCATTATAAGTTTGGACATCGATCACGCAGCGAGAATATTCTAGACATGGATTGAGTGAGATCCAGAAGAAAGGTTACATTCTTGACCTCGGAAAGCAGACCTCTGACCTGCAATCAAATGGCAGTATGAACAATCAGCGTTAAGATCTTTGGTATTGCTGGAAGAATGTAATAACGTCCCTTTCACACTTCAAGTCACAGTTAAACTCTTACCTGTTCACCCAGGCCTTGCATTTTTTTAAGGATCATCGCACTCGGGGAGGTTACCTTTGTGCTCACCTTTTTTCTTTTTTTTTCCGTCCCATTTTCTACGCCATCTTTAATGGCCACAGAAGCTGGCACAGTTGGTTTTTTTTGTGATGATGATGATGTCGATGAGGATGATAATCATGATGCTATGAAGTTCCATCTAGGATTGAGACTGCGTGACAGGCCTGTACTCTACGCTTACTATCATAATATTTCCTGGCGTCAACCAGGCCTGAGAGATACATACACCTGCGGTGCTGGTCAGAAGATTTGAGCAACACCCTCAATGACGCATCCGTGAAGTGGATGAGACTCGACTGTCTGTGTGGTCCCAGTCTTCCCAATGAGTCCATAGCATGCTCAACTCTGGGTAGGAGCCGGTTAGAGGCGAAAAATCCCACAATGATATAGTTTTGAAGGGACTGATGGGGATTCGAACCCACAGCCTTCCAGTCGGTGGTCCGTTGCGTTAACCACTAAACCACGGCGACTCCAGGCCTTTCATTGTTGATAGCATAATTGTTCCTTCACCAATAAGTACTTCCCCTTCTAACTACCAATCATGAGGCTTTTTGCTATCATTTATTTACGTATGCGTTAATGACCATAGACATATGTGTAAGTATGATTAAACGCTATTAGTATGTAGGCTATTCATTCGAACACGTGTGTGAAAATGTGTAGTCCGATGAGTACGTGTATGCATGATATATCAGTGCTTCTGTATTACACTCTGGTGTGTAAATACATAATGCCAGGTGAGTCCAAATTAATTTTGAGAAAAGTGCCATACAAGAATGATTTATTATTAATGTAAAACAGAATCAGTATCAAAGCTTCTCGATGAGATGTCACGTGCAAATTTCCAGGTTTCAAAATGCAGAATGTAGATCTACAAGCGCGGTCTAGGAGTCGAAGTATGGCTGCTCGCTCAAACTGTTCAGGAACTAAAGAGAAAGAGACAAAAATCCAGCAATCAACTCTCAGTCTGAATCAAACAGTTATACCATGCAGACTTCTACAATTCATGTACTAACGTTCTGTGTTCATTACAGGCTTTCAGCATAAATCCTCACTAAAACTGATTTGATCACATGTTGTTTCCTTCTTCTTTTTCTTCTTCTTGCTGTTGTTCGTTAGCACGGAACCCACGCTCTGCCAGATTCATTGCCTTTGCTTCTGCAATATAATCAGATTTTAAACGTCATTTCATTTTGGAAACAATCAGTTCCCATAGAAAACAGTCTTTTTCTCTCCTTCATTTGCTTGGAGCTGAGGCAGGCGAGTGTGAGGCGACCCAGTGAACTCTTGTGCGGGTCACCCTGTCAGTCCAGTGCAGATGACCTTCAACTGACGCCAGCAATGCCAAGTTGGGAAAACAAGGACGGGACAACGTGGGATGAATTGTGCAATTGTTTTTAAGTTGTAATTAGATAGCGAAAAACTTGTGGATGAGAGGGTGAACGTCCAGAAAGATGGTAAAAGTTATCATTGAATCATATTCTTAAAAGACTTTAACGTCATTTTCTAATGTGTGTGTGTGTGTGTGTGCTGGTTGGGGATATTGCAACAGATATCCTTAACACCTACCTTGATTTTTTTTAACACTGTAAATATTATTTGGGTTACTAACAAATCATCCAGTTATCTGACACTTGTTTTTCTATGTTCGAGTCGTGGACAAATTGTTTAAAAAAAATGTTGAGCAAGGAAACTACGCACTGTTTTTCAGTCCAAGGTGAGGGACTAGAAAGCAGTCACGTTTTTAAGACAACACCAGAACTTCCCAGAAAAATCCACGTCAAATGGAAATGAGCACGTGACCGGCTGCGGAGGTGGCCTTGGGATATTGATCGAAACCATTCACTTACAGTCTTTTTATTATTTTTCTTTTTTCCCCTTCAGAAAAGCGACTTTTTCGTTCAATATAGAATACAAGCGAAACGAACTCTACTGCAGTCATCGGCGCCTCACGTGATAGCGCGCCAGCCAATCGTGTGAGACTGGCGTAGACTTTTGCAGAGTTGATGGCGCAGCGGCGCCTTGACCCAGTTGCCTTTGTATGACCTCGTTTCTCTCCTTCCCCTCACTCCTTCTCTCTCCTCACCTCTCTCTCCGTCTCCGCTCTCCCCGTCCTTCTTCCTGCCCGCTCAGTGCATTGCCCAATGAAATCGTGGGAGTAAACAAGTTGGCTGCGAACTCGTGAGTTCTAAAAATACGTGTTTGTGCGCGTTTGTGTGTGTGTGTGAGTATGTGTGTGTGGGGGGAGGAGGAGTGCAAAGTGGATTGTTGACTGGGAGGAGTGCAAAGTAGATTGTTGACTGCTAAGTATGATAGTCTTGCATTTTGTTTGGCTCAGATGTGGGTGTTTCTTCACTGCTGAAATTTAATAAAAAATAAACTGGATGCTCATGAACCATTGCACTCTGTTCGGTTTAGGTCTGTTAAAATTATTGATTTTTTCTATCAAAAATTTGTCAATTTGTTCAGTATGTTTGTGTGGAGAGAGAAAGAGAGGGGGGGAGGGCATGAGGGAGTATGATGCGTAGGCGGTAGCCTACAAGGGAAGAGAGAGTCGTTTGAGTAGTTTGCTGTTGGGTTCACGAACAGGACAATTTGCATGACGCAAGCCATGGCGATCATTGACACTGCATGCAATCGTCATTTATCTTGTTTACTGTCAGTATTTCAGTGACTTTGAAAAGTGGGTGGGATGGCGAAAAACAGCAAAACACTTTTCACCAGCAAAACAGATTACGTTAATAACATGGCATACGGGAAGAAAAAAAGAACAGAACAGAAAAAGCACGTGCAGAGAAAGAAACAAGGAAACAGTAATGTATCAACTACAGAGAGCGGGAGATAAAGAACGAGAAGGAACAGTCAATGTCGGCTTTATTATATATAACAAGAGAAGCCGACAAAAGCTTTTTCTCTCGGGCAAGTGAAACCGCACGAATTCAGATCAGTGAGAAAGATATTGAATTATGAATAATGCAAAATATAACTGGGAAAAGGATATCCGCTTAGAAAATGTACTCGCTGCCCTGTGTTTTATCTCAGCATCATCCTTCTCCCTCTCCCCTCTCTTTCTCACTCTCTCTGCACACACACACACACACACACAACACACACACACACACACACACACACACACATTGTATGGTTGTGTGTTAGCGTCACATGTATTTACGTATATGTGTATGTTCATTGATTCATTTATTCATGTATTTACTGTATTAATCGGTGTAATCTTAAGGAGACTATGAAAGATAAGATGCAATTTTAATTTCCCCCTTTTTTTTCAGTCTCATTTTAAAGGAAGTATAAACATTTTTTACTAATGTATTTGTTCATTTATGTATCGAGTCATTTTGGTTATTTGTGTGTGTGTCAGTTATGCATTGCTTGACACATGATTTTAATCATTAATATGATATTTATTCAGTTATAGTTATTATCAATCATTTTCTTATTTGTCAGTATTGCTTGTGTAAATAAATCTAATTATCAGTTTGTTATTTATTTGTTCGTCCTTGTTTATTGTTTATTTGTAAACGTATTTCCCACTTATTTATTGGTTGTGTAATTTTATTCATTCATTCATTCATTCGTTCGTTCGTTCGTTCGTTCATTCATTATTCATTTATTTTTTCATTCGTATGTCATATATTGCTTTTGTCATCTGTATTATTTATTCATCTACTTATGTATTGCTTGTGTAAATAATTTCGATCATCAGATGGTTTTTTTCGTTCATATTTATATTTATATTTATTTGTTTACTGATTTGCCAGTACGTATTGCTCGGAAAACTCATTTCATTTCGAAATTTACACGTATGTTTGTTACTTAGTCAGTCAGTCAGTCAGCAGTCAGTCGGTTTATTAGTTGGTTAGTTGGTTAGTTTGTTTGTTGTTTTAACACGCCTTCTTCCCTGCGATGGACTTCTTAAGAGACTGCGCGATGAAATTATGTGAACTGACGTGACTTTTTGATTACCTTATGAGCTGAAGTTAATAGTCGGTATAAAAACTGATAAATTCGTTGTAGTTCCTGTTCCTCGTGGTTATTTATTTATTTATTTATTTATTTGTTTGTTTGTTTGTTTGTTTGTTTATCTATTTCTTTGTTTCTTTATTAGCTTGATTATTTTTCTTCACTTAATTTATCTATTTCACTATTTCACATAATTATTTTGTCAGTTTGTTCGTTTCTTTATTCATTTATGTATTTATATGTTAACTTCATTTGCTCTCTCTCTCTCTCTCTGTCTCTCTCTCTCTCTCTCTCTCTCTCTCTCTCTCTCTGTCTCGCTCTCTCTCAATGTATTGATAGTTTTTTGTTGTTGTAATTTTTGCTGAAATATTATTTTTCTCGTTGTAACCTGTTAATAATCGAAATAATGAGCATTTTCCTGAAACCGTTCTCTTATTTCAAATGGTTTGCCACCTTTGTCTCTTAGCTCTAGTCTACCAGCACACACTTTTTCTCCTTCCCTAATAACTCTGTATCTTTATTGGTGAAAAAATCTGTAAAATTCCCAATGTAGTAATTTCTTTTGAGGAAAATTATAACAGAAAACAGTTACCTAAAAACTGTTGGTTAAATTTGATTTTTTCACACACACACACGCACCGCCCCCGCCCGCCCCCGCCCGCCCCCCCCCCCCAAAAAAAAAGTACAGAAAAAAAAATTGATCAAGGATTTGGTATTTACTCAGGGGTAAAATAATTCTTGTGAGGTCAGGTGCTATGTAATTATGATTATGATGATGATGATGATGATGATGATGATTATCATTATTATTATTTTTCATTATTATCATTATTATTATTGTTGTTGTGATTGCTGTTGTTGTTATCATTCTTGCTATCATCATCATCATCTTTTTGCAGTCATTTTCGTTATCCTTCTATCTGTCTGTCTATCTGTCTATCACTCTGTCTGTCTTTCTGTCTGCCTGTCTGTTTCATTTATTTCGTTTTCTTCGTTTTATTTTATTTTACTTCTTGTTGAAATAGATTTAGACTGTAAAATACGGGCTGCACTCAGTGGATATAGTTCATCGCCACAGTGCAGCGCCACCCATTTTTTCTTTGTAATTGTTTCGTTGTGCGTGTGTGTTTGTATATATAGATATATACATATAATGATATATATATTATATATATATGTATATGTGTGTGTGTTGTGTGTGTGTGTGTGTGTGTGTGTGTGTGTGTGTGTGTGTGTGTGTGTGTGTGTGTGTGTGTGATTTATTTATTAATGTATGAATTAATTAATTTGTTTATTTTTTCATTTATTTATTTAGTTATTTATTCATTTATTTATTTTTTCATTTATTCATTTATTTTTTTTTTTATTTATTCATTTATTTTTTATTATTTATTTATTCATTTATGTATTGTATTTATTTATTTATTTGTTAACTTATTTGTTTACTTGTTTGCAAGTGTTTTTGCTTTTCGTTTAGAGTGGTTTCATTTCTGTAGAATTTCACCAGAACAGATTCTTCCATTGCCTTGGGTTCTTTTACGTGCGTGAAGTATGTACAGCACACTGGATCATCATTAATATTTTAAATGAATTTGTAATCATCATCATCACATTTAATTAATTGTGATTTCATCTATTTTCATGATAAAACAAAATGTGACCGCTGGATCTTGAGGGTAAAAACAAAATATTAAAAAATACCTTGTTTGTAAAAGATCCTTGGGAGTATAAAACGCAACGTTTCGAGCCCAGGCGAAATTCTACAGAAATAAGCTCACTCTTGGCAAAGGGCCTGGGCTCGAAACGTTGTGTTTTATACTCCCAAGGATCTTTTACAAACAAGGTATTTTTTAATATTTTATCTATTTTCATGGCTTTGGTCTGGTTATTCACTGCCAATTTTGGCAAGGTGATCATTTTTCTTTCTTTCTTTTTTTTTCTTTTAGAAATAATGACGTGATTTTATTTGTTATAGGTGTCATTTATCAACGTTCCAGTTCTTTCTTTCTTTCTTTCTGCCTTTTTTGTTTGTTTGTTTGTTTGTTTCTGTGTTTTTTGTTTGTTTTGTTTTTCGTTTGTTTGTTGTTGTTGTTTGTTTTTGTTTAGTCATCCATTTGAATAGTGCCTTCTTTGCATGATTTGTTTATGTCTCTGTTTATTTGACTAAAGAGAAATGATAAGAGGATTTCGCCGTTTGATTGTTGCAGAAATCTGAACATTTGTTCCTTTAATTTAATATTTTGTCAGATCATCAGCTGTTCATCACTGCAAGCTTGGGAAACCAATAAACCTTTTTCTTAATGTTATTTAAAGTTTTGTCGTTTTTGTTTGTGTGGTTTGTTGTTTTATGTTGTTGTTTGTTTTTGTTCTTTTTTCTTTTTTGTTCTTGTTGTTTTTTTCTCTGTCAATATTTTTCATTTTATTATGAAAATTATATGATAGTACGTTCTGATATTCATATCGACGAAGAGCTTTTTATTTCTTCACTGATCAATGAATGATTGAATTAACTGACCAATTAATTAATTAATCATTTCATTCATTTCATTCATTCATTCATTCATTCATTCATTCGTTCATTCATTCATTCGTTCATTCATTTATTCATTATATATTGTTTAGGTGATTCATTAATCGGTCGATTTGTTTATTTATCTGTTCATTCACTTATTCATTTACTGTCGTTTACTTTTGTTCACTTAGTGTTCATTGTCAACAGAGATTCTTTCTGTGGCTTAACCATGTTGTTATTCTTTGCGTTTGTTCTCATTAGCTTATTTTCTTTCAAAACAAATCATGCTTGCTTTCAGAATTAGACGACGTGCGGCTTAGAAGAACACAAAATAAGGAAAACTCCAAAAGTAGAAATAATAATATTTTGTTAAAGGCGTGTTAACTTCGTTAGTTCTTCCTTTGTCAGTATAATCCTGATTTAAAAAAAAAAAAATTAAAAAAAACAAAACCCTGATAAAACAGGGTATTAATGAAGGAGGGAGGAGGTGGGGAGATAAGCATTCAGATAAACAATGAATAAGAAAACTTTTGTCTGTAACAGAATGGAAGACGTGTGTGTGTTTGTGTGTGTGCCCGAGGGGAGAAGAGAGAGAGAGAGAGAGAGAGTGAGAGAGATATTTCAGATTCAGATTCAGTCGATTTAGTCAATAAAAAGCTATGCTACTCTACCCTTTCCTCCACCCCTTTGAAAGGGGTGAAATACAGTGTAGATACATCCGGAATTGCTTTACAACTTGTTGAAAACCGCAAGAAACAATAATGTAAAAAATAATCAAGACATATGTGAAGGATTTTGAATACATCGTTAAGATAAATAGCAAGATATTTGACATGTTCCTCCTTATTAGAGACACTATGTCTGAACGCAGAAGGTATTTATGATGTTATCTATGAATTTTATATCTAAGTTATTTATGATTATGATCAGCTAGCTGAGTTCTAAGAGCATTTATTTATGATTATGGGAATCAGCTAGCTGAGTTCTAAGAGCATTTAAAACAGGGCGACAAAACTATATGACCTTCACTTTCTTATACCTCTTTACACAGTGGACAGATCAACTCGTCATCATTATGTTGTCTTTAATGGTAAAAACGAACCAGCAACTCAGAAGCACAAAGCCTAATCCGAAAAAAAGGAGAGAGAGAGAGAGGAGAGAGAAGAGAGAGAGAGAGAGAGAGAGAGACTTTATTTTTGCAACGCTACAGATATTTGCATATGGACCAAGCTGTATATCTGCATTTGCTTATCTATCTGTACTAAAACATAGAAAACAGGAGAGCGAGAGAGAGAGAGACAGAGAGCGAGAGAGAGAGAGAGATGAAACGAGACTATTTTTGCAACGGTACCTACATATCTGCTGTTGCTTATCTATCTGTACTAAAACAATAGAAAACAGGAGAGAGAGAGAGAGAGTTTAGTTTTGCAACGGTACAGATATTTGCATATAGATCAACTTATATATCTGCTGTTGCTTATCTATCTGTACTAAAACAATAGAAAACAGCGGAGGGGAGAGAGAGAGAGAGAGAGAGAGAGAGAGAGAGAGAGAGAGAGAGAGGTGAAACGAGACTTTATTTTTTCAACGATATAGATATTTGCATATAGACCAAAGATATATCTGCTGTTTATCTATCTGTACTAAAACAATAGAACAGAGAACTCGGACTTTAATGAATTTAGACCAACAGTCCTTTTCATGGGGGAATCTTAAGACCCATTTCTATACAAAATTACTGAATTAATTAACACACTTCAATATATTTACATGGTATATTCAAAGATACTAATGTAGAAAACAACTGTTGTTTCAAGTACGTAAGTTCAAAATGAAAGGGGTGAGAAACTTGTAGAATGGGCACAGATGAATGAGTTTATAGTAGGAAACACCTGGTTTGAGCTGCCTAATAGAAGAAAATGGACTTGGATGAGTCCAGGAGATAATACCAAAAATCAGATTGACTACATCCTGATCAATAAAAGATTTAGAAATTCTTTACTGTCAGCAAAAACACTACCAGGCGCAGACTGCAACAGTGACCACAATCCTGTAGTGGGAAGATTTAGACTGAAATTGAGGAAAAGGAAACAGACCAAAAACAATATCAAATTAAACCTTGGACTCTTAAAGACAGATGAAGGGATACGTAAAAAAATTAATGTGCATGTTCAAAACAAATTCAGTGCTCTGGAAGACGTTGGTGACAATGAGGAACAATGGACAAAGTTGAGGAATTCGATAAATGAAGCTTGTGAAGAAATCCATAAAGCAGATAGAAAAGCAAAAACGAACTGGATGACTAATGAAATTTTGGGCTTGATGGAGGAAAGGAGGAAGGCAAAGAGAAATGAGGAGATCTACAGGAAGATAAACAAGGAGATCAGGAATAGGTGCAATGAAGCTAAGGAAGCTTGGCTGAAATCAAAGTGCAAAGAAATGGAAGACCAACACAAAACGGATCCTCAGGGTATGTACAGACGAATTGAAGAAATTGTCCACAGAAAAAATACATGCACATCAACTGGTTGCTTGAAATCGAAAGATGGCACGCTTATCATGGAAAAAGACAAAATATTAGACAGATGGGGAGAGTACATTAAAGACCTTTTTGAGGATGACAGAAACGAAGAACACATTATAAAAAAGAACTTTGAAGGACCACCCATAATGAAAGATGAAGTTAGAGCGGCACTGAAAAAGATGAAACCGGGAAAAGCCCCAGGACCAGACAACATTACTTCAGAGATGATTGAAGCCCTGGAGGAATTTGGCATAGAAAGAATAACAGTCCTCCTAAATGAAAATGAAATTTACGACACTGGAAAAATCCCCAAAGATATGTCAAAATCAATTTTCATTGCATTTCCAAAGAAGACAGGGACTATAGAATGCGAACTCCATCGCACAATCAGTCTGATGAGCCATGTAACAAAAATCCTGTTAAGAATAGTCATGATGAGGACAAGGAATAGAATCAAAAGAGAAATAGCAGAAGAACAGTGTGGATTTGTGGAAGGGAAAGGAACTATTAATGCCATATACATCCTAAGAACTATCATAGAGAGGTAAAATGAGATGAATAAGGATTTATATTTATGCTTTGTTGACTACACCAAGGCTTTCGATCGGGTAAGACATGATGAATTGATCAACCAACTGGAGAGACTCAATGTTGATGGAAAAGATCTACGAATAATCAGAAATATGTACTGGGAACAAACAGCTGCAATGAGAATAGAAAACAATGTAAGCTCTTTCCAAAATATCAAAAGAGGAGTCAGACAGGGTTGTGTTTTGTCACCAGATCTGTTTTCACTTTACAGCGAAAACATCATGAGAAACCTAGAAGAAGACCCTGGATTAAAGGTTGGAGGGAAAATGATAAACAACATTCGATATGCAGATGACACCGTGCTAATTGCAGAAAGTGAAAGAGACCTACAAAACCTTGTGAATATACTAGAAATAGAAAGCAAAGGTAAGGGGCTGGAACTAAACAGCAGGAAGACTGAAGTCATGGTGATCAGTAAAAAACATGAAATCCCCTCATGCAAAATAACAGCAAATGCACAACCTTGACACAGGTTGACAAATTCAAATACCTGGGAACGATCATTTCATCAGACGGCAGATGCACATCAGAAATAGCGGGCAGAATCGGCCAAGCCAAAACATCATTCAAGAAGATGACAAGCATTCTTACCAACAAATGCCTATCAATTAACATCAGGAAGAGAGTTCTTGAATGTTATATAGAACCAATACTGTTGTACGGATACGAGGCGTGGACAGTCAACAAACAAAGCCAGAACAAGATTGAGGCAACCGAGATGTGGTTTCTAAGAAGAATGTTGAGGGTTTCATGGACAGCAAAGAAAACAAACGAGACAGTCTTGATGGAGGCAGACACAAGTAGATCACTCATAAGGAAGATTAGGAAAAGACAGGCAACATTTATAGGCCATTTTATGAGGAAGGGAGATTTGGAACACCTGGTCACGGCGGGAAAGCTGGAGGGAAAGAGAGCACCGGGTAGACCCAGGGAGAAAATGCTGGACGGACTTGCAGAATGGCTGGGGACGGGGAGGGTGGGGGAGATGCTAGGGGCAACGAGAGATAGAGGCAGATAGAAGTCCATGATCGCCAACGCCATGCGGCAGGGCACCTGATGATGATGATGATGACGTTCAAAATACTTTTTTCTCTTATTTTAAAGGCAGTGACCAAAAACTTCGCCAGGATCACTCTGGTTCCCGCAGAGACATCCGTCATTTTTCTAATAAAAAATCTTCTAAGTTATGGCCTTCAGTGACCTCTAAATGATAAGATTGTCTGACCTGGTTGTACAGAGGGCATTCAAATAGAAAATGTATCTCGTTTTCCTGCACATTTGGACAAACTGGACATGAAGTGTTGGCAGTCGTAGGCGCAAAGCGATATCTGTGAACGTTTAACTGGGACACGCCCATCCTAAATTGTGCCATAGCGTTCCTAAACACCTGCACATGCAGTATTTCAATATACTTTGCTCTTGCAAATAAAGGTTTAAATTTGTCATATAGTGAACAGCGTGCACTGGTATCTCAGTGGTTACGCCAGCACTGACAGAAACTGCTACGTAATCTTTCTTTCAGTTCTTTACTGAATAGTTTTTCGTCATAAAATGCTGTTTATCTTGGACACCCGAGTTACATAGCCTTTTTCATGCATAGTGAATAACATTTCATATGCTTTTTTTGAATACCTAGTCTCTGGCTGTTTCAGTATCGAAACTAGTATTTAATACATCTAGTAACAGCAGTTATCCAGAGAGGAAAGCGTCCCAATTCTCTGTACACAATATCATTTATCGTTTTGTTTCTTACGGGGAAAAATCTCTTGCATGCGTATAAATACACCTGTTCAAGCTGATAACGTTTTTCATAACCCCAAATTTCTGCACCATAAAGTAATAATGGAGCTATCTGGGCATCAAACATTTTAAAGAAAATGTCTGGTGAATTACATTTAATCTTTCTCAATAGAACAGAGAGGGAAAGAGACAGAGATGAAACGAGACTATTTTTGCAGTGGTACAGACATTCATATGTAGACCAATCCACATATCTGCTGTTGCTAATCTATCTGTACTAAAACTATAGAAAACAGGAGAGAGAGAGAGAGGAGACTATTTTTGCAGTGGTACAGACATTCATATGTAGACCAACCCATACATCTGCTGTTGCTAATCTATCTGTACTAAAACTATAGAAAACAGGAGAGAGAGAGAGAGAGAGGAGACTATTTTTGCAATGGTACTGATATTTGCATATAGACCAACCCATACATCTGCTGTTGCTTATCTATCTGTACTAAAACTATAGAAAACAGGAGAGAGAGAGAGAGTGAGAGGAGACTATTTTTGCAATGGTACTGATATTTGCATATAGACCAACCCATATATCTGTTGTTGCTTATCTATCTGTACTAAAACAATAGAGAACACGAGAGAGAGAGAGAGAGAAGAGAGAAGCGGGGGGGGGGGGGGCATTGGGGAACCTGCATGTGAATGACCGGTCACTAGTAGTGTTGGAACTCAAACCAGTCCAAGCTGACAGGACCTGTGCCGGGGGGTCGTTGACAGACACTAGAGACTGACGTCAGCCTGGTAAGGCCAACAGACAGTATTGCGTTGGGCGGGCGACAAGTCATCAAATATAAATTGCCAAGAGACGACGGCTCCACAGTCTGTCGGTTTAACGCTGCTACCAATTACCGCAAAATGACCATGATTTTCTTTGGAAATCCCCATTTTATTGGATGTTTAAATGGATGGCTTACTTTAACCCTCTGACTCGACTCCCGTACCCTGTCCACCAGCTGCAAAAACGTAACCTGTGACTCCCGTACCCTGTCCACCAACTACAAAAATGTAACCCTGTGACTCCCGTACCCTGTCCACCAACTGCAAAAACGTAACCCTGTGACTCCCGTACCCTGTCCACCAACTGCAGAAACGTAACCCTGTGACTCCCGTACCCTGTCCACCAACTGCAAAAACGTAACCCTGTGACTCCCTACCCTGTCCACCAACTGCAAAAACTTAACCCTTTGACTCCCTCACCCTATCCACCAGCTTCTTGCAGGAAGCTGGTAGATAAGGTGAGGGAGTCAAAGGGTTAAGTCAGGAAGCTGGTGGATAGGGTGAGGGAGTCAAAGAGTTAAATTTTTGGTTTGCTACATGATTGACAATACAGATGCTAGTGGACAGGGTGCGGGAATCGGAGGGTTAAACTAATCCTTTTTGTTCCCCCTTTCTCCCGATCTACCACCTTCGTGCAGGAAGCTAGGCATAGGATGTGGGTGTGAAAGAATTAAGATGGTTCTTTTCGTTGTAGATAATGTGTTAACAGAGTTTAGACCGAGTGTCTTTGGCTTGTAACGTGACTTAACTTGACGTGATGTTATTTTGAAACTGAACTAATGGAGTGACTGTCAACTTATTGCGTCTTTCTTGGAGTGAAGGACAAGTCATTCATTTTTAATGCTAACATCAACAGTGTTTCAGGCTGAGCTCAATCTAAAACACTCCCCCTTTTCCGTTTCTTAAACAAACCAATAATAAATAGATAGATAAATAAACAAATAAGTAAATAAGTAGATAGATAAGTAAATAAATAAATAAGTAAATAAATAAATAAACAAGCTGTGGGAAATGTATACAGTTGATCAAGAAATTGTAATATTCTCTCATTTCATGATGAAAAATAACAAACAAACGGGGGTCATGTCTGTTCATATTAAAAAATGGTGTCTCGTTTTGTAACACCTTTAATTGTTTTGTTGTTGTAAGTGTTTGATCATAAACAGCCAAAGAATTCTTCACTGTCAAAGTGTATTGGTTGAACTTCGACCGAAAATCAGGCCAATCGCATTAAAAGTGAAAAACAAATCCTAGGCTTATGAAAGGAACCGACCTTTACACAAATCTGAATCATTACATCGATAAAACTGATAATAAATCCTTTCTGTGAGAAGTTGCTGCATCTGCTGTAGCTGTAAACCTTGTGATTCACTGAGTATATAGTCCCCCCCCCCCCCCCAAATAATTACCTTGTAACATATCCATATTTGCATCACAGTAGGCCACTGTGCACTGCGAACTGAGTATCCACTATTCACAGATAATTATGCCATTAGCGACTAGGGACATGGAAAGGTGACTTTCCCTCCCTCCGTACTCTCTTGTTCTTCACCACCAGCATCATTATCCGTTGGCAGTAGTACGAAGCATGTTCTGTTTATGAACAATACGGGCACTTGGTTAATGAAAAAAAAGAGGGCGCCTTTTCTTTAGCTCCAGTCAGCAATACTGTCCATCGTGAAGTTGATACGTTCTGTTTATGAGAGTATTGGTGCTATTATCAGTCGGGAAAGACAGGTTTTATCCCCCATTTCCAGTACTGTGCATTGTGTCAATGACCGCATTAGCTCATTTTTTTGTTATCGACAAGGAAGTTGCTTTTACAGTTGTGTTGATTGTTATTTAGAAAAGAGATTATTTTTACGACTTCATTGTCTTCTTCTTGTTGTTCTCGTTAGCCTTTTATTTTTAAACAGTTTCTGTTTGTTTTCAAAACCAGATGGCAAATGCGGCTTAAAACAACACTAAATGGGGAAAACTAAACAGGAAGGATAACTTTGTCACTGACTGCCTTCGTCATTATAATCCTGACTTAAAAATAAAATTAATAAGGCAGAGACATATTGAGGAGTGGTAAGCAATCAGACGAAAATCAATCCATAGATGTTTTTGTTTGCTTGGAGAGAATGGAAAGTGTGTGTGTGTGTGTGTGTGTGTGTGTGTGTGTGTGTGTGTGTGTGTGTGTGTGTGTGTGTGTGTGTGTGTCTGTGTGTGTGTGTGTGTGTGTGAGAGAGAGAGGTGGGAGGCAGGAGGCGGGAAGCCTACAAGTGATGAACTTGTCAGTAGTAGTTGATCCATGTCTAACTGGATGACTGACATCACTTTCGTTCCCGCTAATGACTGACATCTACTTTTACTCTCTCACACTATCCATGAGCATCATTGCTGTGAGACTTGCCAATCTGATGGTTTAACATTGCTATCGATTTCTGCAAATGGCCATGATTGTGGTTGTCCAAATCCCCAGCGTATTGAATTTAAATAATGTCTTACATTAACTGAGCCCTTTCATTCTCCCGTCCAAACCCCCGTCCAAACCCACAACAAGATTCCTCCGGGAATCTGGTAGATAGGGTCAAAGAGCAAAAAGGTAAAATCTGTTTTCTTTTTCTGTCGTCACAGGTAATGTGTTATTATTGGTCCAGTGAACTTTATTTGTGGCGTCTGGTTTTTAATTTGCCAAGCTGACTAAATTCGTTTTCTCCAGTGCGATGAAACATTAGGGAAATTCTGTAATTGTTTTTTTTTTTGTCCTATGTTTTGTGTATGCATTTTTTTGTTGTCTTTTGTGTACACTTGATAAAGGCCAGTTGGCCGAAAATTAGCCTGCCTTGTTTTGATAACACAAAGAAAAGATCTGCATCAGAAGAGACACATGGACGCTTCAAATGAAAAGTAATCTAACAGGAATACGTTGAGAGAGAGAGAGAGAGAGAGAGAGAGAGAGAGAGAGAGAGAGAGAGAGAGAGAGAATGAAACGCAGTGCTCAAAAGGACAAACGCACGTGGTCGAAGACCAGGAAAATGAGGTCCAAAATACAGCATCATATAATAGTATGAGAGCCGTTTACCAGGTCACAGAGAAGATCCCTGGCAGCACCAAGGCTAGTTCCAGCCAGTTAGGACCTACGATGGCACACTGTTGTCCAAAAGGGAGGAAAAAACTTGCGTGGTGAGCAAAGCGCTTTAGATTAAAGAGGCGCTGAACGGGCCTGAACCAGCCATACCAACAGACTTTGAAGAACCTCCAGATTTACTGCCATCAATACAGAGGACTTCACTGAAGATGAAGTGTGAAAAGCCATCAGAAGTCTCAAAACAGCAAGTCCCCTGGTATCGATGCTGTCACCTCTGAGATGCTGAAGTCAGGCAAAGATTGTGTTGTCAAGTGGTTGTACACTCTCTGCAACCAGGTGTGGAACTCTGGTGGAGTACCCGAAAACTGGAAGAACAGTGCCAAAGTTTGCATTTTCAAGGAGATGTAAAGTCAGGTTTTTCGATTTATTTGTATTTTTAGACATCTTTTGACATTGATTCATCTATGAACAACCAAGGAATTACTGATGACTAACTTTTGTCTGTTTAGCCTTCGTGGTCCTTACGGTAAGCTGCATGTGTGGGCATGCATGTGTGTGCGTGCACGAAAGTGTGCGTGAATGTATGTGCGTGTACATGTGTGTGTATAAGGCAGGGGTGGGAACTGGCAAATGAATGACAGGTCAGTAGTACATGTGGTGTTGAAATCCAAACCTGCCCTAACAGGACCTAGGGTTATTGACAGACACTGGAGACTGACGTCAGCTTAACGGGGCCAACAGACAGCATTGTGTTGGACGATTGACAAGTCATCAAATGTATATTGCGAAAAGGAAGATTCTACAATCTACATGTTTGACACTTTTAACCCTTTGACTCCTGCACGATGGCCATCAACATCCTGCATTGTCGAGCATGTTAGTAAAGCAAAACCTTAAATCCTTTGATTCCCTCACCCCATCCACCAATTTTCTTCAGGAAGCTGGTGGGTAGGGTGAGGGAGTCAAAGGGTTAAGTTTTTGTACTTGGTGGATAGGGTGCGGGAGTCAAAGGGTTAGGATTACCGCAAAGTTACCATGATCTATTCTGGAAATCCCCACAGTATGTAGTGGATGTCGAAATGGATGACTCACTTCCATTTTCACATCCTGTCTTTGAACTTTATTGCTTTGAAACTTGACAATTCGCTGGTTTAATTAACATGGCTACCAGTTACCGCAAATGACCTTGGTTTTCTCTAGCTCTGGAAATTTCCAGTTTAACCCTTTGTCTCCCGCAGCATCCTGTATTGTTAACTGTACTACCAAAGCAAAAACTTTGCCCTTTGATTTCCTCACCCAGCTTCCTTCAGGAAGCTGGTGGATAGGGTGAGGGAGTCAAAGGGTTAAGTTTTTGCAGTTGGTGGATAGGGTGCAGGAGTTAAAGGGTTAATGGATGTTTGAACGTATTATTTTAGCTTAACACTTGTACTATTTTCATTATCTTACCTTGTCCACCAGGTCTTGCAGGAAGCTAGTGGGTAGGGTGCGGAACCGAAAGAGTTAAGGCTGTTTTTTTAGTGTTGGTAATGTTTTAATGGAGTTTGCATTGATGTAGTTTGGATGAATCGTCTTGGAGTTAACTGACTAAAGAGACGTGACGTCGTTTGAAACGGAAAAGGGAATGGAAATTCAGCTGACAGGTCTTCCAAGAAATGAATATCCCGGAGTTCTTAATTAACTAAGAAAAAATTCTATAAACCATAATACCAACATCAAAAACATTAAGGTTTAGTTCAAATCAACTATGTCGACTCGCTTTCCCCTAAGAAACATCAAAGTGTGTCAGGCTATTGTGACTCTTATTTATTGTTTCTAATGTTCCGATTTTTCTTGGAGTTATTGCAGTTATTTTAAGAGGGATTCGCCGCGCTCGGACAACTCCATATGCGCTCCACCCAAATCTGCCAACGATTAGCTGACAGATTGACTGTAAACGCTTATGGCCTAAGTTTTTGGGATATGAAGGTTGGAAACAGTTTGGTCAGTAAGATATCCTTGGACGTTTATGGACTTCTCTATACTAACATCATCCAAATTATGACGGAACTTCCTCCTGTCATATGTGACGAGCTCTCCATTTTTGTTTTTTTGTTGTTGTTTTTTGATACGTGTATGGACATTGTTTTCTGCATTCTGTGCAGGTGGTATGTTGCTGCATAGTCTGCAGTCTCCGTCTTATGCGAGCGTGCATACTGAATGTTTTCATGTTTCCACAAGCCATTGGACATTGACGTGATTAATGCATACTCGATGATCTGTGTGCGTACGCATACAATATGGGTTTAGGCACTAAGAGGTATGCACACATGTTGATTCTGACAGATTGGGTGAAATCCAAGTCTTTACCCACCAGGTACAGAGGTAACCAGGCAAAATCGAACCCAGATCTTCGGATCAGGAGTCTGATGTCTTAACCACTTGACTGCCGCGCCATTTTTACAATCTTCATTTTGGTGTTAACCCTTTGACCCCGCACCCTCTCCACTAGCACCCTACATTGTCAAACATGCTAGCAAAGCAAAAACATAACCCTTTGACTTCCTCACCCTATCCACCAACCTCCTCTAGGAAGCTGATGGATAGAGTGAGGGAGTCAAAGGGTTAAGTTTTCGCAGTTGACGGATAGGGTGCGGGAGTCAAAGGGTTAAACGTCAATGTTCAAATACGTGACGAATTCATGACCATTCAGATGTTTTCTTATACTTTTGTAGCGTGATTCATGCTAGTATAACAGTTAGAGAAATTCTCCACCAAATGTAACAGGAAAAAGGATCGGGATGTGGTCTTTGGTCTTTAAGAATATGGAGAGTTCGTCACATATGACAGGAGGAAGTTCCGTCATAATTTGTATGACATTAGTATAGAGAAGTCCATAATCATCCCAGGATATCATAGTGACCAAACTGTTTTTAACCTACATATCCCAAAACTTAGGCTATAAGCGTTTACAGTCAAAATTGGGTGCTTCTTAACGGTTGCATATTTGCATAAAATTTGGGCTGATTCACCAACGAACATTCATTAAATCTTTCCGACAAACAATAGCCGTAGTGTATTGGTAGTGCACTGAGTATGGTTTTGCTACAAGTAATCAATTGATTGAGAATATACGTAGCTATGTTTGCAACAACAGTGGGCTACTGTACACTATGACCTGAAGGGTCTTTGCCCCAAGAGTATTAGTACATACTATTAGCAACGAGGAAAGATGACGCCTTCCCCAGTACTATGTATTGTTAAACATAACCCCTTGCTTGCGGCAATATAAGCATTCTCTTATCAACGAGGAAGGACAGCGTTTTCCTCATGGGCAGTACAGTGGATTGTGAAATATACACAAGCTTAGAGAACAGAATGAACTGGTAAAACACTGAGGAATGTCAGCGCCTGTTTCTATATTAAAATCATCGCCGTCCATCGACCTATATTGCCATCCACTATATTACTGGTGATTAATTTGGAACATAAAAAAGGGGAAGAAAGGTTCAAATGTGTGTGTGTGTGTGTGTGTGTGTGTGTGTGTGTGTGTGTGTGTGTGTGTGTGTGTGTGTGTGTGTGTATGTGTGTGTGTGTGTGTGTGTGTGTGTGTGTGTGTGTGTGTGTGTGTGTGTGTGTGTCTGGTGTTGGACGTGGTGTTAGCCCTGACATGGCTCTAGTAGCCGGCTGGGCTAAAAAGCAATATGAACTTGAACGTGTCTGTGTATGTGTGTGTGTGAGTGAGAGAGAGAGAGAAAGAGTGTGTATGTGTGTACGTGTGTGTGTGTGTGTGTGAGAGAGAGAGAGAGAGAGAGAGAATGAAATCTTTACCAAAATTAGACCGTTTTGCACACCCAAGAGAATTAACTCTCAAATGCAAATGCATGCAGTTTATTGAGCATAGTTTGGATCACAGTCGAACTAACGTTAACACATACACTCAAGACAGAATTGCTTGTAAAGTAGAAGAAGAAGAGGAAAATCATTGCAGTCAGACAATATGAAATTTTTTTCAGAAAAGATATATTTCAGAAGCTTAAGGATTTCAACCAAATTTCGTTCAGCTAACGATTGTGTGAAGTGCATGACGTGACTGCAGAAGAATGACTTGATCTATACTGGGCAGTTGTTCAAACTCAGAAATATGTAGAACGAGGGAGGGGAGGAAAACAGCTGATAAATTTAAATGGCCTGACAACAATTAGAACTGTAACGCAGTACAAGGATCAGTTTCAGGTCTGTAGTCAAGTGGCTTACGCGGTAATTGTAACACACCAGGACATGGCTATTTCTGAAGCACTTTTTCTGCGAATGGTCACATTTTATATGGTTGGAAAAATTGTGTGTGTGTGTGTGTGTGTGTGTGTGTGTGTGTGTGTGTGTGTGTGTGTGTGTGTGTGTGTGTGTGTGTGTGTGTGTGTGTGTGTGTGTGTGTGGTGTGTTGTGTGTGTGTGAGGGGAAGGGTGTTTCCAAGGACGTAGGGTTTGAACAGGACATTAAACTATTTTAGAAACTCACGATACAGTTGAGTAATCATCAAGTCCTGCTGTACAACCGTAAAAGGAAGAGGAATTAGAACCTGTGTAATTTTGCTACATTGAGCTGATATTTTTCCCCTGAGCAACGCAAGTGGCCATTAAAAACAAATAAAAAGACGAAAACAAAAACAAAAGCAAACAAAACGCGCACATTGTACACCTTCAGTACCAGAGCAGCAACAAACTGGAACTCTGGAATGCTTATTTTTGTCTGTTTCATTTAGTTCTTGACTGATCTTATTTCATTCCAAAATGACAAACGTATCACATTATCCGTACCACTTTATCTAAGTCATGTCCTTGTTCTTCCGCATTCATTCGCCCATTTGGGTTTTTGTTTATTGATTTGTTTATTTATTTACTTACTTGTTTATTTATTTATTAAGTTTTTTTGTTTTTTTTTTAGTTTTCTACTTATATATACGTATTAAACCTTTCTGTTCGTGCACATGAAAGGTCTACGTTAAAACTTGAACGCTTGGCATGTGAGAATTGAAAGTAGAAGACCGTCTTTGCAATGGGCATGGCATATTCGTTTTTGTTATGGACAAGAGCTCCGAGAAGATATTCTTGCAGTAGGATCTCAGACGGTAATGTTTGTGTTGCAGGACCATCACATAATAGACATACAGAAATTTGCACCACAATTTTTTCACTTCAACATTGCGTGGACGCTCAGCCTGTGTTTTGTAAAAGGGTGAAAATAATCATTGAGCATTCATTCTTTACTTTAGGAGATGACAACAAGACTTCTTGTCCTTGAATCAAAACAGCTTTTCTGTCTCTGTGTGTGTCTCTGTCTGTCTCTGTCTCTGTCTGTCTCTCTGTCTGTCGGTCTGTTTGTCTGTCTCTCTCTCTCTGTCTGCCTGTCTGTCTGCCTGCCTGTCTGTCTGTCTGTCTGTCTGTCTGTCTCTCTCTTTCTCTCTCTCTATCTAACACACACGCAATCTATTATTCATTCACTCACTCTCTCGATCGATCAATCAATCAACCAATCAATCAATCCCAACCAACCAACCAACCAACCAACCAACCAACCAATCAATCAACCAATCAATCAATCAATCAATCAATTAATCAGTCAATCAGTCAATCAATCAATCATATGTCCTGAACACAGAAACTGAAAAAAAAAGATAATGTCCAGCATGTAAAAATATTTAAGTTAAAACCCATGATTGAAATAGGCATTTTATAAGTGGCAAGTGGTCAGATCAACGAAGGGACAGAAGGGCCTTCAATGACCACATTATATGGATGGCTGGTTTCCATTTTTAATGAAGACCATCACATAATACGCACTAAATCGTGCACGAGCACTACAAATATGTTCTTCAGAAATGACTGCACTCTTTTGACCTCCGTAACTGGTGAAACGGAGAAAATATTCCTCGTGCCCAAACATCCTTGTTTTTAAGGGTGAATTTGAAATTCCTTGTCCTGGCGCAGAAGCAATTTTAGCTACTTCAGGTAAGGTTTGAGATATGTTTTAGTACACTTAGAAATTTCCTCTTTTCTGTCATTCTCTTTGTTTCTGCCTTGTTCCTTTGTTTTCTGTCATTTCTTCTTATCATTTTCTGCCTTGCTGGTCCGTCCATTCACGTGTTTGTGTTCGAAAAAGTCTTATGTATTTTCTCTTAGGATTGGCAGTTGGGTATATGTTGTAGGTGCCTTTTGGGCTCTAGGGAAATGACATATGCTGAAGCAATTTTAGGTAGTTTATGCCCGTGTTTACATGTTTTGGTGTCGTTAGTTATGCTTACATCTGTATGCAGCTGTGTATTTTAAATTTCCTGTGTGATAAATTAGATTGAGTGGTCAACGCCAAGGGTACCTCCTTAGATTATGTGCGCGAATGCATTGAAATGTGTAGGCTACTTAATTTTCTTTTTCTTTTTTTTTTTTTTTCCTGTTGAAGAGTATTTCTGTGTTTTGAAACGGTTATAGCCCTGATGTGGCTCTACGCAGTCGGCTGGGCTTTAAACAAAAATAGCAATAACCATAGTTATGTTTACTTTTTTTTTGGGGGGGGGGGGGAGTAGAGGGGTCTCCTGGTGATGGATTCGACGGAGTGGTCGACGCCAGGGGCATGTCCTTAGATAATGTGCCCAAATGCATTGGTAATGTGTACCTTAATTTTCCTTTCCAGTTTTTTCTTCAGATTCAGATGTGTTCAGATAAGTTATAGCCCTGATATGGCTCTGCACAGTTGGCTGGGTTTTAAACAGTAATGATAATAAGTTAACGAAAAACAGCATCACAGAGAGAAATTGACAGAGAGAAAGGCATCAAGGGTCTGAGTTCATTAAAAGGGAAATTAAAAATGTTGCAGCTTGTAAAGAAAAAAAAAGGACATCAAAAGCCGTATTTAAAATAGAGATTGCCCGAGTTTTGTTGTTATTGTTTATTTAATGTTGTTTGTTTGCATGTTGTTTTTGATTTTGTTTTATTGTATTTTGTTTTTACTGACAAGGGCTCAGACGAGAAAAAGAGTAGTAGTATAAAACGGATCTACTGTTCTGTGTGTCTGGGTGTTTGGCAGACAAATATATCACTCACACGTTGCGAGTTCTCTCTGGCTGTGTGATTGGTGAAACGGAGAGAATATTCATTAGGCCCGACTAGATGTTACAGAAACGGGACTATTTGTCCTTGAACCAACCCGAACATCACACGTACACACACACACACACACACACACACGCACACGCTGGGAGATAGGAACTCCCAACGTCAGTGGACTGGTTTGATTGTGAGGTCACTGGCCCGTACACAACTCTGTGTGTGTGTGTGGTGTGTGTGTGTGTGTGTGTGTGTGTGCGTGCGTGAGAGAGAGGGAGAGAGAGAGAAGGGGTGGGGACGTACAGAGCTAGAGGTCTGTGTATTCGTGTGTGTGTGTGTGTGTGTGTGTGTGTGTGTGCGGTGTGTGTGAGCGAGAGAAGGGGTGGGGACGTACAGGGCTAGAGGTCTGTGTATTCGTGTGTGTGTGTGAGAGAGAGAGAGAGAAAGAGAGAGAAGAGATGGGGGAGTACAGAGCTGGAGGACTGTGTTCGTGTGTGTGTAAGAGAGAGAGAGGGGTGGGGGAGTACAGAGCTAGAGGTCTGTGTGTATGTGTGTGAAAGGGAGAGAGAGATGGGGGGTGGGGATCATACGTCCTGGTCCAGATATTAGTTGCAAACGTACAGTTCGTAAGTCGGGGAAATCAAGAGCTATCTTTGGAAAGGGAGGCACCCCTGATTGTTGTAGATAACATGGGTTCATGTCAGGAAAGAAGAATACAGCAAACCGGATCGCCACTGATCACATTTGGGCCACTGGTATCGTTTTTAGACCATCACAGGAGACGTCAAAATGCATGAGCCCAGAGACGTCACTGTTCGCCCCCTACACTAATGATGAAATGGGGAGAATATTCATTGGGCCCGAACAACCTTGCTCAGGAGGATAAGAACATGACTGCTTGTCCTTGAACCAAAAAAACATCACACACACACACACACAAACTCATGTCTGTTTCTCATTCTCTCTCTTTTTGTCTCTGTCTGTCTATCTGTGTCTGTTTGTCTGTGCCTCTCTGTCTCTGTCTCTGTTTTACACACACACACACACACACACATGGATGATACAGGCCTACGCAAAAATAATCGATACTTCACTAATACATAAACGTTAGACCAACGCTACACTATACTTCACACTACAGCACATGGCTACACACGGACTTAACGCTATCCCATGTTTGACCCCTGTGTAACCTACTTCAGAGGGCAAAGCACTCGCGGCTGAATTAGGCCACACATTAGAGAGATTGCTCTGTTTGTGCGCAGCTTTCGAATTCTGGAATGCTGGCGAAGAGCCAAGTTGAAGCCAAGTAGGTCATGGGTTCATGACCTGGTCACGTCAGTTTGGGGCCAACGGCTCTTTTGTTTAGAAGACGAAAAACAATGACGTTGTCGTTTTCATGGAGGTCACACGTTTTTTTTTTTATTTCGCCTCCGGATTGGTTTGGATTGTTGTTGTTGTCGTTGTTGTTGATGATGATGTTGTTGTTTATTCCCAAAAGTACTCTTGCAGGATTTTTGTTTTTATTCTGGCATACGCCGGCTAAGAGAATTGATTGAATCGCAGGGCTAAATAGCTCGACAATACTCTCTTCTCCCGCTGTGTGTGTGTGCGCGCGCGCGAGTGTCTGTGTGCGCGCATGTTCGATCACGTGCCCCGCTGAGCAACAAGCCTGTTCTTGTCTCGATCTTCAACAAATTGAAACCAAAGTAAAAAGTAATAGAGAGCGGGAACAAGAACACATTTTCATTTACCAGGGTAACGGAATATTGAGAAACATTTTCTTTGCTTGTGTGTTTATTTTGTTTTCTTTTGTTTTTCGTTCAGCCTTCGCCGAAACAAGATCTATAATACACATAAGTAAAGGCACAAATAACGGCAAACGATTTTTTTTTTCAAATCAATAACGAGAAAATAATTTTTTAGAGAGCGATAAAGATCGAGCTTCATAGCTAACGATGGTGGGATCAAAACAGACAAAAAAAGAACCACCCAAAACAAACAAACAAACCCCCCCCCCCCCCCGAAAAAAAAAAACCCAACCAAACCAACCAAAAACAAAACAAACAAAAAAATAGAGTGCCCGTTTGTCATTTCTGAGGAATTGTCGGTATTACATAATTATGTTTCGTCACAGTTTGGAAAAGGGAGAAAGTAGCCGGTAATCGATTTTGACAGGAACGGCGAATTCTGAGAGAGAGAGAGAGAGAGGGGGGGGGGGGGGGGGGGGGGGGCTAGGGAGTTATTCCTGTGCTTTTCTAAATGTACTCGTAACTAAGTACATTTTTGTTTGATATATAAATGTTTTCTTGTTTTGTAGTGTTACTGGTTCAGTGTTGTCTTTTGATAGATATGTGTGACATATGTTTGTAGACTACTGATACATTTTCCCCATCTTTGATCAAGGAAAATAAAATACAATTTCAGTGTGATAATGGTGATGTTTATTTTTTTCCTGAAATTGTGTTTCATTTTCATTGATCAAGGACGGGGAAATGTACTTGCTCACCATTTTATTTCCCATTTCTCTTGCATTCCATACAAACCCACAGTCCTCACACAGTTTTATGTAGGTGACGATGAATTTGTATGGTGGTATAGTGTGGGAACAGGTTATGAATGTCTCTAAATGGTATGATAAAAAGATTAATGGAACAATGGAAACTATCAATGAACAGCACGTAACGTTCGGTTATCTTTGGCCTTGTGTGTGACCAGAATTAGGTCCACACAAAATCCCAACATACTGCACGAACTTTGCCCTGAAGCTGATCCCTAAGAGAATTGCAGTCAAGTCACTTTATCTTCAAAACTGTGTTGTTTTTGAGGACACAAACATTCATATAGAACTCTTGCCAGAAAACGACAGGTCTCTAGACCAATCACTCGTTTTCATTCTCTCAACTGATCCACAACTTCCACCAGCTTCAAAACAGTGCTACTGTGGTGACATATCTCTTAATCTGGAACTCTTGTCTCCTGCTAGTGCAGAACCTCAGATCCCCAAACCAGTCTGTCTCTTCTATCTCTCCCTCCGGACAGAGACCCATGCATATTCATTATCTTGCTGGCGGGGCCTTGCCTTGTCTGACAGTAAACGTCCATCAGCACCATGTCCTTGTCCGCTTTCTGACCAGTGTCCTTCCCTTAACTTGTACCAGACGTTGTGTGCCAGGGTCAAAAGGTCAGCGCTAAATGACGCTGTGAGATTGGGGCTGTCCAGTTGGTCATTAAGCCTCTGCATGTGGCTCAGGCAGAATCCCTGTCTGTTTTAATTAACTAGGTCTGCGTTTCATTGTTTCCTGAGGCTGTCCTGTCCCACAATTACAAGCGTAGCACACACACACTTAAAATAAAACAGAAAGAACAGTAAAACACATACACAAACAAGTAGCAAACAAACAAAACCAACAACAACCAAGGAAAAAGATTCAAAGTGGCACATCTTTTAGCACTCTTGCAAAAGCCAATTCGCCCCCATAACAGAAATCCTTTACGAAAGTTACGTTGCTTGATTTCTTATTTTTCTTCAATTTTTGAAAAGACAATTCAGATAACAACGTGTTATATCTTTTTTTCACAGAAAACACTCACACACAGAAATACACCACACACACACACACACACACACACACACACACACACACACACACACACACACACACACACACACACACACACACAGAGAGAGAGAGAGAGAGCAAACACACAAAGGGAGTTTTATCTTTTGTATTTGTAAACATGCTCTTAATTTTGCATTGATGGATATTGTTCTAATCAATCCGTTTCATACTGTCTTTTGATAAAATAGTTATGACAATATTTGACAGAATTTTCAAATACAATTTTCTTATTTGTCAGTTCAATGTGATAATGTGGATATTTGTTTTTGTACAGCTATTTTTTCGTTCCCCCCCCCCCCCCCCCCCCCCCCCCAAAAAAGAATCTTCAATCCTAAGAGAACAAAATGCACTCACTCACTCACCATTCTAACTTCCAGTTCACTTACATTCCACACTAGTCACACGGTGTTTGATAGGTGACCACGTGAAATGGTGACATAGTGTAGGAACAGGTTATAACTATCTGTGAATGGCGTGACGGGGAGATTAATCTAAACAATACAAAACTGTCAGTGAACACCATGCAACGTTCTGTCATCTTGGCCTCGTGTGTGACCAGAACAAGGTCCACACCAAATCCCAACATACTGCACGAACATTGACCTGAAACTGAACCCTGCAATTGCAGTATTCTTCTATATATCATTCGAGATCGATTGTTGCTGTTCATTTTAGTATTCAGCTAAACGCATTGAAAACAAAATATTGTAAAAATGTCAAGTGTATTTGAGGCGAACAATTCACGCTGTTTCACTGTTTATTTTACTGCAAAATGCTACGTTCTTTTTTTACCAAAATGTTTACACAAGAAAACTATTCTGAAACTCATTTTAAAGAAATAACTTCAGATCAGTCTTTGTCAGTTAAAATTTCAGAATCATTGGTTCACAGTCCTGTTAATGCATTGCTTTAAGTTTATGATGTTTGTACTTTAGCGTTAAAATTTTCCCTTCACATTGTTGATGTTAATTGTTAGTGTTCATTGTTAGTGTTAAGATCTTGTTCCATTTTTCTCTTTTCCCACCTGCTTATGTCTCTTACTCTATCTTCCCTCTGATCCCAATCCAACCGCCCAACTCTCGTCCTCCATTTTTTTCCCCCCGTTTAATATCACTCATAGTGAAAAGACGTTAAATCGAAGAACGAACGAAACTGAACCCTAAGAGAATTGCAGTCAAATCCTTTATCTTCAAAGCAGCGCTAGTGTTGCTGTAAGGACATAATCAAAAATCTAGAACTCTCGTTTCCCTGCACAATCATGAATATCAGACCAATATAACCTTTTAACTTCCTCACCCTGAACACCAGCTTTATAAAAAGATGGCTAGATAAGGTGAGGGAATGAAAGGGTTCAGCATGGCTGTCAGGACTCAGTCATTAATCTAAAAGTCCTGCCCCCTAGAGAATTCACAGACCCTCAAACCCATGTGGTTCACTCTCTCTCCCCTGGAATAGAGAGTTCATGGATATTCATAGCTTTGTTGGCTGGCTCTTTGCCTGGTCTGATAGTGAACGTCCATCAGCACCATGCCCTGTCCACTTCCTGACCAGTGACCTTGCTCAGTGTGTGCCAGACTTTGTGTACCAGGGTCAAAGGGTCGGCGTTAAATGACGCTGTGAGACTGGACCGTCCAGTCGGTCTTTAAGCATGTGACTCAGGCTGAATCCCGGTCTGTTTTGATTAAATAGGACTGCGCTTCATTGGCTCCTGATGCTGTCCTTTCCTGCAGTCACATGTGTAGCACACAAACGTTTTAAAATAAAGAGCAACAACAATAACACCCCCCCCCCCCCCCACACACACACACACTTACACACACATACACACACACACACACCAAACAAAACGACACCAACAACAGTAACCAAAAAAACAAACAAACAAGCAAGAACAACAATAACAAACAACCAATAACATCAATAAAAAAAAAATTAAAAAAAAGAGCTTTCACAGTGTCAGACCGTTTGGCATTCTTGCCAAAGCCACTTTGCTCCCTTGATAGAAATCCTTTACAAAAGTTACACTGGTTGATATCTTTCTTTTCTTTCATTTTTTTTAATTACAATACACACACACACACACACACACACACACACACACACACACACACACACACACACACACACACACACACACACACATACACACATACACCACACACACACACACACACACACATGCATACACTCACACATACACACACGTATGCATATACGGTACGCACACATTCACAAAGGGAGTTCTATCCTATGTATCTGTAAATATGCTCGTAATTTTGCACTGATCTATTTTATTCTAAGTAATCATTTTGTAGCAATTCAATTTCAGCAAAAATGTGATAGGGTTTTGATAAAGTTTGCTCTATTCATTAGTTCAATATCATAACGTAGATGGTTCAGTATTAAGTGTGGATACTTCTTTTGTTCTTTTTTGTTTGTTTTTGTTTTTGTAAAGTTAATTTGAATCCAAAGGAGAGAACCTTCAATTCAAGGAAAACAAAATGCACTCATTCACCATTCTAGCTCCCAGTTCCATTGAATTTCACAGACTTCACGTAGTGTTTGATTGGTGACCATGTCAATATGTGTGTGGTATAGTATTTGAAGGCCATGAATGTCAGTGAACTGTACGATAGAGAGATTAAATCAAACAAACGAAAACTATCAACGAACACCGCGTATCGTTGGGTTATTTTTGGTCTTGTATGTGACCAGAATCAGGTCCACACAAGATGCGGGCTTCAGTCGCTCGGTTGAGCGTAGGATTCACATGCTAATGGTTGTGGGTTCGAATCCCGGGGAGTGCTGTATTAAAACTGGCCATTTTCACAGTCCCATCTTAACATCATCGTTGTTTTGGTGTGTCAGTATAGGATTAGATAAGTCCCCCTTCACCCACTTCCCTGGGGTGGTTATCCCCGTCGGTCATATCACCTGAGGTGGGTGCCGACGTAAAAACTGAATCAAACCAATCAATCAAACTCCAAACCAAACTGTTTTCTGTCTGTTATTTTGGACAGAAGGCCCATGGATGACCTCTGCTGGCTGGCTCCCTCACTTGTCTGACAGAGAACGTCCATCAGTACCATATCCCTGTCCACTTCTTGACCTTTGTTCAACTTGTAGGCTACCGGATGTTGTATACCAGAGTCAAAAAGTCAGCGTTAAATGATGCTGTAGGACTGGACTGTCCCAGTCTGCCATTCAGTCTCTGCGTGGGGCTTAAGATGAATCCGTGTCTTTGTTTTACTCAACTTAGGTTAAAAGTCTCACGAGACCGTCCTGAGCCCGTGGTCGTCACAACTGCAGTGCTTAAACAGCAAACAAGATGAGATTGTTATTGTTATTGGTTTTTTAAAGCCCAGCCGACTGCGTAGAGCCATATCAGGGCTATAACCCCTTCAAAACATACAAAACTCCGACATAAAAAAAAGAAAAAAACTGAAGTACACATTTCAATGCATTCGCGCACATAATCTAAGGGCTTGTCCCTGGCGTTAACCAATCCGTCCAATTTATTGCACAGGGATGTAAAAAACACACCTGAGTACAAATTTAAGCCTACCTAAGGACACCAAAACATGTAAAAACAGGCACAAATGACCTAAAATTGCTTCTGCCTATCTCACCTGCCTAGAGCCAAAAATGCACTTAAGACATATACCCAATTATCAATCCTAAGAAAATGTACGTAAGACTTTATTGAACACATACAGGTGAATGGACCAGCAAGACAGAAAATGATAGGAAGAAATGACAGAAAGCAGAGGAACAAGGCAGAAACAAAGAGAGTGACAGAAAAGAGGACATTTCTAGCACAGAATTTCCAGAAGTTGGGGATACTATTTATACTGAAAGAGCCCCCGGCATCCCCTTGGGGGGTAACAAGATAAGAGAAAACAAAACAAATTGAATAAAAAAAATATATATAAAAAGGAGAGCAGACATTATGTTATTCATTCACTATTTTTAGGTTCAAGAGGGGTAGGGACACAGAAAGAAAGCTTTGAAAGTGATGGCAAATTTTTGTTGTTGTTGGGTTTTTATGTTTGTTTCATTTTTTTTCCTATTTGGCTTCCAAATGAATAATCTTTTATGAAAGGGAATTACAGTGATAATTTTGTTTCTTTCCTATCCTAATTTCCTTTTTTTTAATTCCTTTTTTCCCCTTTCATTTGAAGCTCCGATAATCAAGATAGGAAAATTTTCTAACGCCATTTGGCAGAACACACACACATGCGCACCCACACACTCAGACTGTAGAACGTATTTCAACAGATAAGCGCATGTGTATCTACTCATACGAACAACAACACACACACACACACACACACACACACACACACACATTCGTGCGCGTGCATGCGTGCACGCACACACACACACACACAACACACACACACACACACACGCACACACACACAGACACACACACACACGTACACACACACACACACACACATACACACACACACACACACACACACACATTCTGTCTCTCGTCCATACGTTCAGTCCTCTGAGAATTTGAGGATGCATGAGTAGAGTATAGGACATGAATAGAGTCTCCGTCCACAAACAGCGAGAAAATGTTTGATTTTCAGCTTCATTTTACCTCCATTGTGAGATACCATGATACCAACACTTCTTCATGATTATTTTTTTTCTCGTTCATAGAGGCTGCACCCACCACTACCACCACCACCCAAGTACGCTTAGATCTATGATTGCACAGTTTAAGTGTAAGGCTGGATTTTGCTTGTTTGTTTATTTGTTTATTTTGTTTACTTTTTGGTTGTTGTTTGGTAGGCTGTGTGTTTGTTTGTTTTACCCAGCCATTAAGACAATCATACTAGCTTTTCTTTTTTTTCTCTCATAGTGTGCATCTAGGTGTTTTTGTGTTTCTATAAGATCGACATGACTCACAGGATCTTAAACGTGCGTATTTGATGTTCTGTGTGCATGCGTTTTCACACGAAGGGAGTTCAGGCACTAGCAATTCCGCAGATTGTCTGCCTGGAAGATCGAAAAAAACATAAAAAGAAAACAAATGAAAATAATGCCCCCGGGCCCCCTTTACCGTCCAGATGGCACCAAGCAGGTTCGAATCTAGACCTTTTAATTGGAAGAACTGTGTTCAAACTACTCGACAATGCCGCCCATGGGCTATAGCCATTTAGACTGAACTCAAAACTCAGACTACATGTATTTTCCCTAAATATGGCTGTAAGAGCCCATCGGCTATAGTTATTTAGACTGAACTCAAAACTCAGACTACATGTATTTTCCCTAAATATGGCTGTAAGACAGTGCTTGGTTGTTAAGTTGGTATAGCAGTTAATGATTTCAGCTGCTAATTATATCGCATTTCACGGTATCGTCATCATCAATGGGAATATTCATATCACATTGCCCGTTATCATCATCATCAATTCAATAAGAATATTCATATCATATTGCACGTTATCATCATCAATGAGAATATAAATGTATGAGTGACTCAGAATCTTTCATTCATCCGGAAGGCAGACAACCATAGACATGTTTTACAACATGTATTGTGATTATGTGAAGATGAGATGAAGAAGAGAATGATGATAGTAATAACAATAATGATAAGATTTATAAGGCGCCAAATCTCGATTCAAGAATTGAACCAAGTGCAGACAACCATAGACATGTTTTGCAACATGTGTTTGTGAATTATCTTCCTCGAATAAGTCACCTGGATTTAGGATATGAACTTGGAGCAATCGATTGTAGAAGGTTTGCTGCCCATCTTAATATTTCCATTACTCTGGTGGAGTCAGCTTTGTGTTTCATATGGAGTCCCCCCCCCCCTTCCTCATGAAAGAGGAGATTGAATACTTTCTGACACGTGTTTGCCCTGTCTGTCTGTCTGTCTGTCTGTCTCTGTCTCTGTCTCTGTCTGTCTCTCTCTCTTCGGTCACACACACACATACACCCATTGTCATCATCACTATGATAATAATAATAATGGTAATAACGATAATAATACTAAGAAGAAGAAGAAGAAGAAGAAGTAGAAGAAGAAGTAGAAGGGAAGAAGAAAAAGAAGATGAAGATGAAGATGAAGAAGAAGAATGATGATAGTAATAACAATAATGATAAGATTTATAAGGCGCCAAATCTCGATTCAAGAATTGAACCAAAGTGCAGACAACCATAGACATGTTTTGCAACATGTGTTTGTGAATTATCTTCCTCGAATAAGTCACCTGGATTTAGGATATGAACTTGGAGCATCGAGTGTAGAAGGTTTGCTGCCCATCTTAATATTTCCATTACTCTGGTGGAGTCAGCTTCATGTTTCATATGGAGTCTCCCCCTCCTTCATTCCCCCTCCCCCTTCTCCACACACACCCCTACAAAGATCTTGCAAGTGCATCCATCTTAAAGAAGCTCTATATTCCATACTGTTTTTTTAAGTGATGGGTATGTATTTTTGTACTTATGACAGACCTGGGAGGAAGGACTATCTGTATTTCTTGTACGTATTGTGATACTTTCATGCCATAATGTTATAGCTTAAGAAGAAAAGCAGTTGTCATCATTCTGGTTTTCAATGATTTCGGCGCGACTGATTCATATGCCACTGTTGTCAAAAGCATTTGTGTAATTTATAAATCAACTGTAAAGACTGGCCTTTCTACATTTTTAGTGACAAAATTATTTTCAAAATAAGACGTGGTTTGTTTGTGAAGAATCTTAACAAACTAGTTTCATATCTTCGAATGTCTGTGATATGTATTCACGAATTTCCAGAGCATCAGAAATTTGGCAAAGTGGCTTTTGGTGACCCGTACTTGGTATAGGTCCTCTCATGAAAGAAGAGATTGAATCCTTACTGACACGTTTGCCCTGTCTGTTTGTCTGTCTCTCTCTCTCTTCGGTCACACACACACACACACCCATTGTCATCATCACTATAATAATAATAATGGTAATAATGATAATAATAATAATTATAATAATAATAAGGAGGAGAAGAAGAAGAAGAATGATAATAGTAATAACAATACTAATAAGATTTATAAGGCGCCAAATCTAGATTCAAGAATTAAACCAAAGCGCGCACTCTCATCATTCACCAAAAGAATCATTCAACAACAACCAGCTCTCCAGGGCACAAAACACACGCAAATTGGGAGGGGGAAGACAGGAGGGGAGTAGGGCGTGTGACCCCTGACCCAAACCCTCATCCTCCCACTCTCTCCCACACATACACAATATGCCGAGCTAGGGTACACTCAAGCCTGTTCAGCGAATGACCTTTGACTTAATTTGTCATCCTCTCTGTTACACACACACACACACACACACACACACACACACACACACACACACACACACACACAACACACATACACACACACACACACACACACACACACACACACACACACACACACACACTCACACTCACACACATTGTTCCAGAATATTCTCTTTTTTCTTTTTTCTTTTTTACCCTTCACCTTGTTACTCACTGCTCTCTTTCACTCACTCTGCCTTGATGTCCTCACACTTTTTTTTTACAAAGACTTCAGAAAGGCAAGAAGGCTAATTGGGCATCAAGGGGAGGGACGTGGGGAAATAAACTTATCTTTCCAATTTTGTGTAGACCAGAGCAGCTGGCGAATGCCCTGCTCTTCACGATTTTCAACTGCCGTGGGATCTTTTAGCATGGGATCTTTCATCCCCACCATCTTTAACCATTTACTGTCACGTTGACGACGTTTAATTAACCCTTTGACTCCCGCACCCTATCCACCAATTGCAAAAGCTTAACCCTTTGACTCCTTCACCCTATCCACCAGCT
>CM060305.1:116726241-116738741 GCA_030674185.1 Monoplex corrugatus
AATATAGATTATATGCACACTGATAAAGCAGAATAGAACTCTAAATAGTGAAACTTGAAAAATACACACGGAGGTAAATGCATTCTTCAAAAACTTCTGCATGAAGAAAGATTTAGAATTGTGAATAAACGATTTGGTATACAAATGTCCAAAATTATGAGAAGAAGAAAAAAACTCTTTAGAAAGAGAAATAGATTTGGAAATAGCAAGATTAGCATTTAAAAGCAAAAGTTAGACAGAAAAAAAGAACGAAGGAGAGACAGAAAGAAAAAAAGATAGAAAGGAAAAAAAAAAAGGAAAAAGAAAAATAGAAAGAGTCCTGGAACAGATGGCTCTGGATAGAATTTTCAAAAAATTATTTTTGAGAAAGCTTGGTCCATTTTTTTGTACCAACTTTAAACCAGTCCTTCAAACAAACAGAAAAGGAGAACTTTTGGCAACTCAAATAGAATGACTTTAATCTGCATCCCCAAACCTAACAAACCAAGAGAATACATAAAGAGTTGGAGGCCGATTTCACTACCTATTGTGTTATTTAAGACAAGATATGCATGCATTACAAATGGAATGAAAGCAGTCCTTTCGAACTTAGTTTGTAAATCTCAAACAGGCTTTGTTGCAAACACCTTGGAGACAACAGTAGCCTAATCTTCGAATTTATTAATAACTTTAAAATAAAAAAAAATTATCTGCACACTTGAAAATAAAATTCTATGAAAACATAACGTCGATAGTTCTCGTTAATGGCAAATTCTGAACTGGTTCTAAGTAGAAAGAGGTTGTAAATTAGGTGACCCATTGCCTCTTTTTTTTTTTTTTAAAAATTAAGCGTTGAAATAATGGCAATTATGATAAGAGAAGATAGAGATATAAAAGAAAGTGTAATGAATAATAATGACACAGAACATTACAGTTTGCAAATGATGCTTAGCTAATGAGTAATGGAGATAATATATCCTTTGAGAAATCTATTTTCCTCGTCTTAAAACTTGTAAGTGCCTCGGGACTTCTTTAAAAGCGCTGACAAAACAAAAACATTCTGGTTAGGAAATTAGGGTTCAAAATTAAATATACACAATATCTGGATATAAACTAGAATCCCCAGAGATTTGTGAAACCAGGTGTGTTGTTTACAAATAACGTAAAAGGGAATGGAAAGATAAATTATACTGAAAAATTACCAGACTTGAAGGCTTTAAAATTTGAATGAAAAAAGAAGTGTAAAATCCGCTAAGAAGAGCTGCTGCATTAAAATCTCTAACTTCAGCCAGACTAATCTGTACGTACATACATACGACTAGATCTCAACCCGAACCGGCCAATGATTGGTTGATATTTTGGGTTCTACGGCAGACATCTTGTCAATGCATATGTATCAACCATGACCCGAAGGCACAGTGACGCATGATCGAAAGAGGCATGTTGAACTCTTCTTTACCGTCACTCCGGGCGAAACTGCCGAGGAAATAGTGCGAAAAAAAGCGGGATAGATCTAGCCATTGGAACAACCGGACGCAATCACGCGGGAAAGATGCGCTACCAGACTTACCAGGAGATAAGGCAGAATATGTATACATTCAAGGCATGATAACATGCACGTGGTGGATATTAGTTTTAGGTTTTCGATCTTGTGACTCCGATCTCTCAGGTCATGGTTCATACATATGCATAAGCAAAATGTGTGCTGCAGCAACCAAAATATCAGCCAATCACTGGCCAGTTCGGTTTGAGATGTAGTGGCATGTATCTAAATGTTTAGATTTTGCTCCCCGATCCCTCTGCTGAGTTCATGAGTAATCTCCAGAAAATATGCCTTTTGTTTGATATGGTAAACATGAAAGAATCAGTAGTAAGACAACCATAAAATGCCAATAGAATGGACGATAAAACAACCAGTAGAATGGAGGATAAAAGAACCAATAGAATGGAGGATAAGACATAACCAATAGAATGGAGGATACAACATAACCAATAGAATGGAGGATAAAACATAACCAATAGAATGGAGGATAAAACATAACCAATAGAATGGAGGATAAAACATAACCAATAGAATGGAGGATAAAACAAACCAATAGAATGGAGGATAAAACAACCAATAGAAAGGAGGATAAAACATAACCAATAGAATGGAGGATAAAACATAACCAATACAATGGAAGATAAAACAACCAATAGAATGGAGGATAAAACATAACCAATACAATGGAAGATAAAACAACCAATAGAATGGAGGATAAAAAACATAACCAATATAATGGAAGATAAAACAACCAATAGAAAGGAGGATAAAACATAACCAATAGAATGGAAGATAAAACAACCAAACGAATGGAGGATAAAACATAACCAATAGAAAGGAGGATAAAACAATCAATAGAATGGAGGATAAAACAACCAATAGAAAGGAGGATAAAACATAACCAATAGAAAGGAGGATAAAACATAACCAATAGAAGGAGGATAAAACATAACCAATAGAATGGAGGATAAAACAATCAATAGAAAGGAGGATAAAACAACCAATAGAATGGAGGATAAAACATAACCAATAGAAAGGAGGAGTAAAACAACCAATAGAAAGGAGGATAAAAACAACCAATAGAAAGGAGGATAAAACAACCAATAGAAGGAGGATAAAACATAACCAATAGAAAGGAGGATAAAACAATCAATAGAATGGAGGATAAAACATAACCAATAGAATGGAGGATAAAACAACCAAAGAATGGAGGATAAAACATAACCAATAGAAAGGAGGATAAAACAAACCAATAGAAGGAGGATAAAACAACCAATAGAATGGAGGATAAAACAACCAATAGAATGGAGGATAAAACAACCAATAGAATGGAGGATAAAACAACCAATAGAATGGAGGATAAAACATAACCAATAGAATGGAAGGGTAAAACAACCAATAGAAAGGAGGATAAAACAACCAATAGAATGGAGGATAAAACAACCAATAGAAAGGAGGATAAAACAACCAATAGAAAGAGGATAAAACAACCAATAGAATGGAAGATAAAACAAACCAATAGAAAGGAGGATAAAACAACCAATAGAAAGGAGGATAAAACAACCAAACGAAAGGAGGATAAAACAACCAATAGAATGGAGGATAAAACATAACCAATAGAAAGGAGGATAAAACAAACCAATAGAATGGAGGATAAAACATAACCAATAGAAAGGAGGATAAAACAACCAATAGAAGGAATAAAACAACCAATAGAATGGAGGATAAAACAACCAATAGAAAGGAGGATAAAACAACCAATAGAAAGGAGGATAAAACATAACCAATAGAATGGAGGATAAAACAAACCAATAGAATGGGGATAAACATAACCAATAGAATGGAGGATAAAAACAACCAATAGAATGGAGGATAAAACATAACCAATAGAATGGAGGATAAAACACAACCAATAGAATGGAGGATAAAACATAACCAATAGAAAAGGAGGATAAAACATAACCAATAGAATGGAGGATAAAACAACCAATAGAAAGGAAGATAAAACATAACCAATAGAATGGAGGATAAAACATAACCAATAGAAAGGAGGATAAAACACAACCAATAGAATGGAGGATAAAACATAACCAATAGAATGGAGGATAAAACATAACCAATAGAATGGAGGATAAAACAACCAATAAAGGAGAAAAACAACCAATAGAATGGAGGATAAAAACATAACCAATAGAATGGAGGATAAAACATAACCAATAGAATGGAGGATAAAAAAACCAATAGAAAGGAGGATAAAACAACCAATAGAATGGAGGATAAAACATAACCAATAGAATGGAGGATAAAACAACCAAAGAATGGAGGATAAAACATAACCAATAGAATGGATAACACATAGAAAGATAAAACAACCAAAGAATGGAGGATAAAACATAACCAATAGAAAGGAGGATAAAAACAACAATAGAATGGAGGATAAACACCAGAAATATGCTAAGCTTGAGATCTATCTTGGCTGAGAGAATTAAAACTACAAAACCGTAAATGGAAAAAATATTTCTGGTGAAATGTATTCCTTTTTAATTGATACAGAAAAGCATGGCTCTAACTATGCGCTACATAAATCTAACGACGACTTAATTTGAAAACTCACTTCTAAGCAGATGATAGTTTCTGTAGAAATGTAAAACGACAACTTCGACATGTCTACTCTCCCTAGTAATTAATTACAATGGGAAAAAAATAATGATTTTAGATAATATGATAGAATTTTAACGTTGGACAAAAAAGGTTATTGTACTGCAACTTTTTAAAATGCTAACAGATCATTTAAGCTGCTTGACAAATCTAATAGAAAATATAAATGTCTATTTTCTTGTTCATGATGGGTGTAAAATATTGGTCAAGAAATATGTACAGGAAGCAAAATTTAACACAACAAATGGACCCGCACAAGATACTCATGTAGCAGTGAAGAAAATTTACTCCATACTTAAAGGAACATTGCTATCCTATGATATTTAAATAACAGATGATGCATTTCCAGATTCATGTTCTAAATGGATATATAAATTGGGAATGAATGTTCCATGGAATATGGTATTTGTAAAAATTTATGAAATACAACACATTAACTTATTAACTTAAAATTGTGTATTGTACACAGAATTCTATAATAATATAATAATAATTACAATATTTATATAGCGTAAAATCTTGATAAAATCAAATCTAAGCGCTGAAACACACACACACGCACGCACGCACACACACGCACGCACGCACGACACACGCACCACGCACCACCACACACACACACACACACACACACACACACACACACACACACACACACACACACACACACACACACAGCTATAAATGGGGAGAAAGAATAAAAACAATGGAAAATTATAGAGAGCATATTATATACAATTATATATTGCAATGTGATTCCCCTCCGAGTGGAGACAGGCTGTAGGGGGATTGAGTGAGGTCAGGATTTTATGCAGAGGAGAAAAGGTGAGTTTTGAGAGCGGACTTGAAGGAGACAAAAGTAAGTTGCTGACGGACTGAGAGAGGAAGTTTGTTCCAGAGAGCGGACCAGAAACAGAGAAGGCTCGTGGACCATAGGTATTGAGCTTAGTGCATGGAAAGCGAAAAGTCAGAGGATCGGAGGCAGAGCGGAGGGTACGTGAGGGAAGATAGATCTCAAGTAGGCTTGACAGGTAATCGGGGGCTGCGTTATTGAGGCTTTGTAGCACATGGTGTCTAGTTTGTACTGTATGCGCTTTGATACAGGGAGCCAGTGAAGTTGTGCCAGGAGAGGAGATATGTGGTCAGCTTTTTTCTTTTTGAGTACAAGGCGTGCAGCATTGTTTTGAATGCGCTGTAGGATGTGAGTGGTGGAACTAATGTCCTTCTAAAAGAAATGGGACTAGATCTAGTAAATATGTTTTTCTGTGACATCTGTCTGAAAACAAATAACAGTATTCATCATACATTTTGGAAATGTTTGCATGTCAAAAGGTTTTGGGAAAGGATCGAAGAATCGTTGAAGTCAATATGTGTCAACTGTGCAAATATCAAATTAACTGAAAACGTAATCTTCTTTGGTGTTGATGAAAACAATTTCAGAGATTCAATAGTTGATTGATAATCATTCTAAGACAATCATGCATTTATAAAGTCAATCTTGCTAATTTTTTTCCAAGAATATAATTCTTCTACAAGATACCTTACCATAAGGTACCTCTTAAAAGAATACCGGTACAACGCAAAAGTGACGTTGAACTTGCACACTTTTAGATGAAAAAGAAAATAGTTGTCACAGCTAGTACTTGTTACAGATAAAATTTAATATAAGCACTTATTAATTTACAACACAATATGAATATTTTGTCAGTGCTTTACCCGTAGACATATATTTCTACTTGTACTTTACGCTTTTGGTGTTGATGACATTTCAGATACATTTGTAGGTCCTTTGATAAAAATTGGAATGTCGAGCATTAAAAAAAAAAGTGAATGTCGAGCATGTTGAATTTGAAATCTTGTGAAATTTGTTTCGCTTTGCTAATCGTTTTTGTCATATGTACGTTTTGCTGAAATGAATACAAAATAAATAAATACAAACACACACACACACACACACACACACACACACACACACACACACACACACACACACACACACACACACACACACACACACACACATATTACATATTTACACACACACACACTCACACACACACACACACACATATATATACACATACATATATGTATAGATACACACACACACACACACACACACACATATATATTATATATATATATATATATATATATATATTACTCATAAGGAAGATTAGGAAAAGACAGGCAACATTTATAGGCCATTTTATGAGGAAGGGGGATTTGGAGCACCTGGTCACAACGGGAAAGCTGGAGGGAAAGAGAGCACCAGGTAGACCCAGGGAGAGAATGCTGGACGGACTTGCAGAGTAGCTGGAGATGAGGAGGGTGGGGGAGATGCTAGGGGCAACGAGAGACAGAGATGGATGGAGGTCCATGGTCGCCAACGCCATGCGGCAGGGCACCTGATGATGATGATGATGATAATATAAATATATATTATATATATATATATATGTGTGTGTGTGTGTGTATGTGTGTGTGAGAGAGACAGAGACAGACAGACAGACAGAGACTGACAGAGAGAGACAGAGACAGACAGAGAGAGTGGGAGGCAGGAGAGAGGGAGGGGTAGAGAAGGAGGGAGGGAAGGACAGACAACGGAAGCAGGGAAGGAGAGAGAGAGAGAGAGGGTCGGTAAAGGACGGTAAGTCTACCTAATCTGACTAAAGTCTCGCTCTGTTATCATGCCATATTAATAAACGAGGTGCGAGGAAGCTTGACACCTTCCAGTTCCATAATGGATCTGTTAGCACGGACCTTGTCTGGTATTAGTACAAGATGGATATGGTGCCGATGGTAGTAACTAAGTATAGATGTAGTCTTTATGCCTCTGTATCGACTACACAGGTGATCAGTCATACATACACAAGTACAATTAATGGATGAATAATAATAATAAAAGTGATAACAGGATGACAAGTTTAAATATCTGAGAACGGTCATCTCACCAGAACATCAGAAATAGCCAGCAGAATCGGCCAAGCCAAACAGCATCCAAGAAGATGAAAAGTGTTCTTACCAACAAATGCCTATCAATTAACATCAGGAAGAGATTTCTTGAATGTATATAGAACCGAAACTGTTATACGGCTGTGAGGCGTGGACAGTCAACACGCAAAGCCAAAACAAGATTGAGGCAGCCGAAATGTGGTTTCTAAGAAGAACGTTGAGAGTTCCATGGACACCAAAGAAAACAAACGAGACTGTCTTGATGGAGGCAGACATAAGAACATCATTGATAAAGACGATTGGGAAAAGACAGGCAACATTTATACGCCATTTTATGAGGAAAGAGGAATTAGAGCAACTGATCACAACAGGAAAGCTGAAGAGAAAGAGAACACCAGGTAGACCCAGGGAGAAAATATTGGACGGACTTGCAGGGTGGCTGAAGACAGAGAGGGTGGAAGATGTACTTGCAGCGACAAGGGATAGATGCATATGGAGGGCCATGATCGCCAACACCATGCGGCAGGACACACGATGATGAATAGTAATAACAATTCCAACTGAAAAGCGCAAACAGTCCTTGCCAAAGCATGTTGTGGGTTCGAATCCCGGGGTGCGCTATATTAAAATTGGCCATCTCGCTGTCCCATCTTAACATCATTGTTGTTCTGGTGGTGTCAGTATAGGATTAGATAGGTCCCCCTTCCCCACTTCCCTGGGATGGTTATCCCCGTCGGCCATATCACCTGAGGTGGGTGTCGACGTAAAACCTCAACTCAATCAATCAATCAATGCTTGTTGCACTTTACATGGCAATAACAAAAACAAAACAAAACAAAACAAAATCAAGATGGGGGGGGGGGGGGGCAGGGGGGTTGCTTCAGTTTATCAAAAATGATAACAGATCAAAACATTACAATAAGAAAATATATAGTAATGATACCAGACCACAAAATGTGTAAGTACCAGAAAAAACACGAAAAATACGATCAAAACGGATATTTGATACAACTAAGACAAGACAGGTGCACATTTTTGGCCAGCTGGTTTTTATCAAGTGTAAACTTAGACAACAAATCACAAATAACAAACACAAATACCAGTGGAAAAACAGTTAAACTTCCCGGTTGTCTAGATGAGCAGGAACCAAATTTATACATAACTAAGGACACTAAAGCATATATAAAAATAGGCCTAGTTGCCTGAAATTGCTTTCCATAAGCCAACAATGCACTTAATACATGTACCCAACTATCAATCCTAAGAGAAAGTACATTAGACTTTATCGAACATATACAAGTGAATGGACCAGCAAGGCAGAAATGATAGGAAGAAACGCCAGAAAGCCAAGGAACAAGGCAGAAACAAAGAGAGTGACAGAAAAGAGGAAATTTCTAGCACATAATTTCCAGAAGGTGGGTATGTTATTTATACTGACAGAACCACTGGCATCCCCAGGGGGGAAGTCATGTCGGTGACTGGCTTATGAAAGCATACAAACACCCATTTCTGTCATTGCCAACGTGTAATTCCTTTGGATTTCTGTCATTGCCAATGTGTAGTTCCTTTGGATTTCTGTCATTGCCAATGTGTAGTTCCTTTGGATTTCTGTCATTGCCAATGTGTTTCTGTCATTGCCAATGTGTAGTTCCTTTGGATTTCTGTCATTGCCAATGTGTAGTTCCTTTGGATTTCTGTCATTGCCAATGTGTAGTTCCTTTGGATTTCTGTCATTGCCAATGTGTAGTTCCTTTGGATTTCTGTCATTGCCAATGTGTAGTTCCTTTGGATTTCTGTCATTGCCAATGTGTTGTTCCTTTGGATTTCTGTCATTGCCAATGTGTAGTTCCTTTGGACTTCTGTCATTGCCAACATACAGTTCCTTTGAATTTCTGTCATTGCCAACATACAGTTCCTTTGGATTTCTGTCATTGCCAACCTGCAGAATTTAATTTCATACCTGCGGAATGACGTCTATTCCTTCGTTCTCTTACATTTTGAATTTGTTTCAGACAAATACATAAAAGGAAACAAACGCTGGACTTGGAGGAATGGGATCCGAGGGCAGGGTACATTCTTAACCCTTTGACTCCCTGATCCTACCTGCCACTCGTATGTGTGCCGAGCATTGAAGTATCAACCTGTAGTTGTTGGAGTAAATGCTACATGCATCCCGCATCGTCAGCCACGATAGCAAAACAAAAACTTAACCCTTTCACTCCTTTTGCAGGAAGCTGGTGGGAAGGGTGAGGGAGTGAAAGGGTCAAGTTTTTGCAGCTGGCGGATAGGGTGCGGGATTTAAAGGGTTAAACAGGCAAGTGAAGGTGACTCTGAAGACGAGCTTCTCAGACAGGATAGAGGAACCATTTTTTTTGCACCAGTCAAGACATGACGTGTTTTAGCGCTTGGGGGCGTCTCGTAAGAGACCCAACAAGGCCGTGACAGATTCTCATTCTGTGATGGATTCTCAGCTCACAACCACTGTATAAACTAAAAACTTCAATAAAGCAGGAAAAAGGCGATGCCCTGAGCGACACGGTAAAACTTTTTTTTTTAATCCAGCGAACTCTGTAAACTGCCCAAGAAAGGTAGTAATTTAGAAAACTAAGAAAATATCAAGACTGTTGTGTTGTTTTTTTAAAAAAGAGCTCGCGTGTGCGCGCGAGCACCACATAAATGCACGCGCATACACAGAGATAAGAGAGCATTCTTTGGCTTTCTTCCTTTTAAAAAACACGCGCGCGCGCCACCACCACAAACACACACACATGCACACATATACATGCATGCACACACATACACATGCACATACACATACACACACACATCACATACACATAACATACACATACACATACACATACACACACAAGCACGCACTCAGAGACAAGAGAAAACCTACCTTTGGCTTTTTTCCTTTAAAACACACACACACACACACACACACACACACACACACACACACACACAACAACACACGCACGCACGCACACACGCACGCACGCACACACACATACACAACCCACTCACATCCCTCCCCCCCCAAAAAAAAACTTCCATTGACATATCCCAGTTCAGTCTGGATCCCTCTCCTGCCCCCTTACTAAGAAAACTAAAACAACAACAACAGAAGAACACGGAAAGACCAAAAGATCCCCTTTCCCTTCTCTCCCGAAAACAAAACAAAAAAAAACAAAAAACAAAAAGATACTACATAAGAATACAGGAGAGGGAGAGAAGAGAGAGGTGGAAAACCAAACCAAACCAAAAGAAACGCAGAGGAAGAATTTTAATATTGTAAATTCATTTTTATCAGTCTGAATAAACCTTCGTTTCAAAAAAACAACAAAAAAAAGACAAAAAAAAAAAAAACCAACAGGGGATGAAAAGGGGGAAAGAAGAAGAAGAAGCAGATGAGAGAGAGAGAGAGAGAGAGAGAGAGAGAGAGAGAGAGAGAGAGAGAGAGAAGAGAGAGAAAGAGAGAGAGAGAGAGAATCAAATTATCAGAGAAATAAAACTCCAGTTATTAACCGTTAAAATGCCTGTATTTAAGAGTAAACAGCGTCTAATCTTGTGTGTGGGAGAGGAGGGGGGAGGATCCGAAACCACAAAGCCAAACCAAAACCAAACAAAGCTAAAATAAACAAAAAAACAAACAAACAAACAAAATGAGAGAAAGAGTGATGTGAAGAAGTGACATAAAAAAATACGTAATTTTCTTCAACGCGTCCTTGAAAAGAGATTTGGAAGAGAGAGAGAGAGGGGGGGGGGGGGAATGGAGAGAGAGAGGGTGGCAGAGAGAGAGAGGGAGAGAGAGAGAGAGACAGACAGACAGGCAGACAGACAGAGACAGAGAGACAGAGAAAGCGAGAGAGAGAAAAGAAAAGAAGAACAAGAGAAAGAAGGAGAAAGAAGAAGAAAGAATAAGAAAACAGGAAGAAGACAAAGAAGTTAGAAAAACAAGAAAAAGAAAAAGGAAAGAGAAGAAAGAAGAAAAAGGAGGACGAAGAGGAGGAGGAGGAAGAAAAAGAAGCTGAAGCAGAAGAAGAAGAAGAAGAAGAAGAAGAAGAAGAAGAAGAAGAAGAAGAAGTAGAAGAAGAAAAAATTAGAAGAAGAAAGAAGAAAAAGAACGAAAACGAATGAGAAGGAGAAGCAGAAGAAGAAGAAGAAGAAGAAGAAAGAAAAAGAACAAGAACAAGAAGAACAAGAGTAAGAAGAACAAAAAGGAGGAGAAGGAGAAATAAAAAGAAGAAGAAGAAGAGAAGAAGAGAAGAAGAAGAAGAAGAAGAAGAAGAAGAAGAAGAAGAAGAAGAAGATGGAGAAGAAAAAAAGACAAAGAAGAAGGAAAAAAAAAAAGAAGACAAGAAGAAAAGGAAAAAAGAAGGAAGGGGTGACCAAGCAATATACACAACGTAGTATGTTGGGGAGGGAGGAACAATACCAACACGTTTTTTTGTTTTTTTCATTCTTTCCTTTAATACATGTACACATTTTGCTTATAGGACTTCTCAAGGTTACATCTTGCATTTTTTTCAACGGGAACAGTAGATTTTCCTATTAAATGTCAGTGATATGTATGCTGTACTCCATTTTTCTTTTTTCTTTTAATTTTTTATTCTTTGCCCCTTTCTTTTCTTTCTGTTCAGATTACTTTTGTTTTTCTTTTCTTCTTCTTCTTCTTGTTTTTTTAAAACCACTGCATTTATCACTCAGTATATCTTTCAGTCATCCATTTTTTGTCTTTGCTTTTTGTTCCGTCTTTTTTAAGGATTTTTTTTTTTTTTTTTTTTTGCTATCTGTATTATTGGGTTTGTCGTTTTTTCTTCTGGTTCTTTTCTGTATTTTTCTTACATTCTTTCGTGCTTTTTTGAAATAGAATGTCTCGATGAATAAAAATAAGAAAGATTTAACTATTACTGCTACTCCTCCTCCTATTGTCAATGACAATAATGATAATAGTAATACAAAAAAATGAAAATAATTGCAATGATGATAGTACTAGTAGTAATGATGAATATGATGATGATAATAAAAATAATAACAATAATAATAACACGAAATCCATATTTTATCTGCTTTGTATTTTTACGTCTCGAACATTTTCACAGCACCTTTTTAAACTAGTATATTGGCAGAAAAGGGAGAACATACTAGGCCTAGGGAAAGAGAAAAAGAGAAAGAGAAAGAGAGAGAGAGAGAGAGAGGGGGGGGGGGGGAGGAGAGAACGGCACGGTAGAAGTTATTGGCTAAAACCGTACCTTTTTTTTTTCTAAACTTGTCCTCGCTTGCATGCTGGGTGTTTTCATGTTTCCATAACCAGACACTGACATGACTTACAGGATCTTTAACGTGCATATTTGATATT
>CM060305.1:116743741-116768741 GCA_030674185.1 Monoplex corrugatus
TTCTTGATATTTTGTGTAAAGGACCCAATGAATTGCAGAATTTATAGGCCTTTGGTACATCTTCACTTTATTCATGCTTTTTTTTTTTTTTTGGTCCTTGTAATCAACTGTTAATTGATCCCAAAAAAATTTAACAAACAAAAAATTGTTACTTGAAAATAACATTTCATGAGAATTAGAAACTTTAGCCAGTCACAGCTGTCACTAGTACAATAATTATGTAATGGTAAGGTGCTGATCATGTTTATGATAGCCTAATCAGCCCAATTTAGCCATTAAACCAATAACTAACATTATGCATGCGTGTAAACACATGTATACACCACACACAGACCACACATGCATGCGCATACATGCGCACGCACGCACACATACACACACACACACACACTCGCATGCAACACAGTTTCATCAGGCTGGTCAAGTTGAAAGTTGTAGGCCTATTTAAGAAAGAGAAGTTTTGCTGGGTTGCATAGAAACCAAAAGTAGAAATGGCCACAGGCCATTGCTCTTTGTATTAATTTATGAACATGTATGATTCATTAACATCTTTATTGACCATATTAAATCAAAATTTACTCTGTTACAGGTCGGTCTGTTGTAAATTCCTTGACGAAAGAATTGTGACTGGCAAATGCTAACAACAAAAGTTATAGCAGCTGGATACTCTTCTCATAGCGGCAGTGTGTCTCTTCTTTCATGAGAGTTGATTAACTGATAAGGCCCAAGATATCCTTGGAATACTGCAACACTGAAGGACCTGACAAGTGGAAAACCAGCCTGTATAACACCCTGGAGTACACCAATAGTATGAGCACAATGGGAAAAGAAGCCAACCTGGATGGTTTAGGTGAGTAATGTATTTGAGTAATAACTGTGTTGTGGTCAGTAAGTATAAATTTTTGGGGTCTTTTTGTAATAGCAGTTACGCACTGGTTATCTACAATAAATTCTAGATCAGATTATAAATATAACATAAATAACAGGTCTAGTGAAAATCATATTTTAATAGTAATATAGATATGAAGAAATGACTGCTTTTCACCTTTGTAGATGGAACACTTGAAAACATTGATTGTAAATTTTTTTGTGTTATTTAAAATGATATGCTCATAGTGCAGTATAGATTATTGGGTTATTTGCCTGTCAGTTGTGTAAATTTGTGAACAAGTGTCATAACAATAACAATAATTTATTTCCTCATTAAAAGAAGTGTGTGTGTGTGTGTGTGTGTGTGTGTGTGTGTGTGTGTGTGTGTGTGTGTGTGTGTGTGTGTGTGTGTGAACTTCCTGGATCAAGCATCGATGTTATTACATGGCATACTCTCATTATTGAGTCAATAGTTAATTAATTTAGCCTATTGTTGAGCTAATGTTGACTCAGTTTAGCCTATTTGTTTATAAACTATAAATGTAAAGGATTTTTTTTTCTTCATCATGAGTTCCATTTAGTCTGGTCATTTATCCCATAAAGCATTTTTTTTTTCAGTTGGTTATCCAGAAATGGCTGAATAGGACAAACATGTAGACCTACCTACCACCACCCACAGAATTTTCTTTTCTTTTACAAATTTCATCCATGCTAGTTCATTCATGGAGTAGTAAATGAATGAAAAGAGACTTCATAAATAAAATCAGACAGCTGTGAAACTTTGAATTTCCCATGGAATTTAGATAATTGGTTTCAGAGCTTCATTTTAATTGTTGAAATATGATATAACTCCTTTTCTGCCCAGTAGAATTAGGTTCAGTTTGTCTTTTGTCTCTCAGATTATATCACTCGCTGACTGATACTGTGAGATGGAATCAACATAATTGCTTCACATAAATCTGACTAATGGGCACGATAATCAAATGGGTAAAGAGTTGGATTTCCAGTTCAAAGGTTTGGGTTTGATTGCCTAGACACTTCTATCACTGTAGTATCACTATCAGTGAGCAAAAGGTGGAGATTTTTACTAGTGGGAAAGGGTGATGTAAAAAGAAACTTTTTGATTATCCACGTCAACATATGTGCAGACTTGCCAGTGCCTGAACCTCCTTCATGTGTATCTGCATGTGCAATATCTAACATGTGAGTTAAAGAGCCCGTAAGTCATGTCAGTGGCTGGCGTATGGAAAGGTGAAAACGCCTAAAATGCATGCCCACTGAAGATGGGAGTATGTAAACTGTGTAAGTTCATATTGCATGCACAATTTGGGCAAAACAGTGCACATGTATACACATCCCAAAGAAATCAGAAAGAAACAATCTGATTCTAAGTACTAACATACGTACAGTTAAGTTGCGACTTCCTCTCCCACAGACTCCATATAGTTTAAAATAGAATCGGCATCCTGTTGTGCATATTACATTTGTCTTTCTACTCTTACTAATGAGTCTTAACAAGTGTACCACCTACATCCACTCCTTCACTTATTCAGTTGGCAGGTCCACACCCTGCCCATGATAGATATCAAGCAGTTTATGTGTAGAGGACTCTTGATAATGAAGATATGATACCGGAAGAAAAAGCAGTCATTTGTGTTCTGAGGAATTGCTGTAAAAAGGGGACAGTTTGCTACCATCATTTTGGCAAAATTAGGTTTGATTTGAGAAAGATAGTAAGTATACTTTCTTTTGAAATGATGAGTTATTCTTGCATTTAGAAGCTGTCACATGAAATAATATAACTCTGAACAGATGATTAAAATTGATAAGGAAAGTGAAGACATTGAAATGAAAACACTAGCCATTGGACCCACTAATTTGACTGCTCTTCAACCTTTTCTATTTCTATTTTTATTTTATTTTCCACCTTGGTCATCCAGCTGTGAATGGGTACCCAACTCCCCATAGCTAGGAAAAGTGAAGGAGGGAAGGAGAGGAGATGGATACCACCCTCATACTGCTAGTGCTAACCCCAAGAAAAGTTGAGATCTTTGCCACCTCACTCCCCAGTGACCTCGAGGTTGTGGGAAAACCTTAAACTAAAGGGCTTAAACTTGAAGACTTGTAGACATTGACGTTATGTCGTTTAAAAAGAGAAAGTCAAGAAGGAAAAAATGGAGATTGTTTCCTTGATATACATAAACCAAGTAGCATGTTTTAATTTAAAGCCAGCATGAATTTTTAGCACATAAGAAATAGAGGAAGACGGAGGGGTGGAGGGATAGGGGAGGAGCAGCTAAGTCAACTGCCAGTGGATTGCATCACCCAGATCTGCAGATGTAACTCACGGCAAGGCAAGGGGTAGTAGTGTAAAGTAGCAGGAAATTCTGGCAGGAAACTCTGAGGAGAGCCAGACAGCAGGAGGCACTCACTAGGCTCCTTACCAGTTCCACTGACCGTTGCAATTCCTCATATGGTATAGTTCACCCCCCACCCCCTTTTCCTCCCCCCCCCTGCACTCTTTATTTCCCATTCCTGTATAGACATTGCTCTTCCCAGCTTTAAAAATCACTGCAGTCACTTGTCCCAGTATTACATACATGTACATACTTACCTCAAGACTGTTTGGCTATCCTGTGTTTAGCCATCTAGTCTGATATCAAGACTATTTGGCTGCCCAGTGCATCATTGATGAGGAGTCTCACCTAGTGTCTCAATATAAATACAAACTGCTCAGGAACAGTGAGTGCACCATTTCTTCCCCATGACATTGAATTTGTAAATGAATGAATGAATATAGTTAAGGCAAATGAATAAATAGTGAATATAAAAATAATTTGTGAACAAACAGATGAGAAAGACTGCAAGTTTAAATAAGTGAATCAATCAGTAAATGAATGATTAAGCAAATAAGGCCTTATCAGCTCATGTACAGTTATTTGGGTAAAGGCATTTCTGTTGAGTGTCAGAATTGAAATTATTTTAACACTACATTTTACATTGCTTATGTATATATTTTGGAAGAATTCAGATTGATTTGACTTTAATTGGTAAGTAATCAGATAAATCATTAAACAGGTAGGACATATGTATGTGCACATACTTGACTTAAATTAAGAAATTATCAGATAAATCATTAAGCAGGTTGGACATATGTATGTACACATACTATGCATCCATACATGTCCAGTAATGAAATTGAAATGAAAAATGAAATGGAAAAATGAAATGATCACTTGCTGTACTAGTTGGCAGCTTTTCAGTTTTATAGTGTGACTGTGTACTGTGCGAGTTGTACTATGGATATTTCCTAGACCCAAACAAAAGTAATGTGATCTTAAAGTCACATTGATTTGATGTGCCTTGTCATAACAGTGTGTGTGTACATGTATGTGAATGAAGCAGTACGTGGTAAAAAGATGGGTTGTAAAATGTGATCAACATTAAAATGCCAGCGTCAGTGAACATGGTTCTTTTGTTAATGAATGTTTTGCAGGAAATGGTAAAGATTTTTGACAGTGTACCCACATTTCACAGAGAGTTTGTATTAGAATACCCCCCCCCCCCCCACCTTCACGTTGTTTTTCAAGGAATTACCGTAAACGGTAAAGGCAAGAGTAGTTCGATCACCACCAGTTAGGCAGCTTTATATTGATACCATCATAACGCCTACACTCGCACACTGACATTCAGATTGTGCCGTTGGCTTGTTTTGTAGCCGACTTTACATCCGTGCTTTATTGAACAGCATAGCGGTATTTTTTTAACGCCCCACAAGACATCAGCTTGTGAGAGGCGACTTTGGTGACGTCATCAGAAAGCTGCGTGGAGACATTTCCACCGCAAAACCCCGTAAAAGGTCACTTTATTTATCAGGCCCTGTATTCCCTCCTTTCGAATGTCACAGACATCTTGTAAAAAGCTTTTGATGGCGTCCCTTCAGGCACAAAGAAGCTGAGGTCACAGATAAAGGTTCCGCTGTTCAGGCTCGCCCAGTAGCGACTAGAGACCGAGTGACATTTCGCTATTTGTTTTCCCAGAACAGCATCCTTTACAGGGCCTCCAGCCCGTTGCGCGGTGTGAGGGGAAATGTAGGTCAGTGTCACACTATGTGGGCTCCGTAGTTTCTCCCGGTGTCTTACTTTCGTGATCACTTGGCGCTGGGACAGACAAGAGAACGGGCCACTAGTTCACGGCGCCTGTTGTATCATAGAAATATTGTGTAAGAGCAGAAGTGGTAGTGGTGAATCGAGGTGTTAGGAGTTTGAACAGTGCTTGTGTGTTAGTATTTTTTTTATGGAAGTTTTTCATCATTGCCAGTATCTCCGGTGATATTATAATTGAAGAGTGCAATTGATTTCAAGTTTCTCTGGAGTTATGGGTTCTTTGACAGAGGGTATGTCCGTTTTTATTATTGTCAACTTGAATGTTATAATAATAGTCAGTCATTGCTTTGTACATAATTATCAGTCATATTGCATGACCTGGTTCCACATCCTTCAGCTAATTTACAGATATGCCCCAGTATTAATTAAGTTTACTAGGTGTGCACACATGCACCAGGTCCATACTAAAATATATTCTAGACATGTTTTAAGAATCCGATTTTGTTTTTTTTGGGGGGGTACCTTTTTTTTAAACCCTGCAACTTGAATGCTGCTGTTCATTGTGAACAGGATTCTGAAATGTTTATTGATATTCAAAATCATGTCATATTCCAACTATCATCTTGTTTCACAGTCAGATACCACAACTACACATTACATTCATTTTTCTAAGATCCATGTGACAAAAAAATGGAATGAAAAAAAACTTGTGATAATAACTATTTTAACTGACAGAAGTTTGTTTTTGTTAACCATAGTATTACTATTAGTAGCTGAATTAATAAATCTATTTCTGCCGTTTCTTGTCAGATTGTCTTTTCTTATGGTATGACAGGATCATCTCCATCTGTGCACATATTCAAATTTTTCTTAGTAGTGATTTGGTAATTTTGGTTTTATTATAAATGTTTCATGTACAAGTATTTTTCATATGCATTCAATTCATCATTACCTGTAGGCTGTAGAATCTATGACATATCAAATGATGACAGTATGCTGCTAAATGTTCTGAAATTTAAAATAAAATCAGGGAGATGAAAAGTAATCGAAAGTTAAGTTTGTTTTAGGTTGTAAGTTTTTTTTCCTCAACTACTTGGATGTTAGCATGATGATGATTTGATTATTGGTTTGTTGAGAAAAGGGGAACAGTAAGAGGTCATTTTGGTTTTATTGGTCCTACACATATACAGTTTGTAACTTTGTGTGAAATCCGTCTGTTACAGTAGAGGTCAGATTACAAGGAAATCCTGTTGCTTAACTTCGGGAAGTTAATAATGACCGTACAGAACAATCTGTGGCAGTCTAATTATTTGCAGCTTCCTTGTTTAGAGGAAAGGAGAGCTCATGTAAAATCCATGAATTATAGCATGCACAGGAACACAGACAATTGAACTGTTCCGTCCTTGTGTTATTACAAATAAGAAATGTAGACTTTAAAAAAGTTTTAAAAAGAAAAAAAGGATGTATGAATTCAATTACTTTGATGTTGAATAGTCGTAAATGTTCTGACATAATCTAAAGATTGCTTATAATCAATTAGTGAAAATTAGCATTAGAATTTAGAGAATACTGTTGGCATAGTGAACCATATAAATCAGACTGTGCAGCATGTGTTTCTTTTTCATGTTGTATTGAAGAAACAATACTTTATGTATTAATATTAGTTTTATTTATATATTATTAATCATTGATTTAATGGCATCCTGTAATATACTAACTACTTCATTATGACTGATACTGATAGCAAGAAAGAAACTTAGATGTATTCAGTATTTGAATCATAAAATGGTGAATTAAAAAAAAAGCAAAAAGAAAGAAAGAAAAAACTAGTGAACAGTTTGTGTAGGCTTTGCTTGGCTCACAGTCAAGTGTTAAGTTGACCTTGCCAGAATAAATGTGTTATTATGTAAAGATAGAACTAGAATGACCTGAAGAACATGCATGTGTGGATGTTGGTGATGGAAATGATGAATGTGCGGCTACATGTCCAAATAATTGTTTAGATATGTAGGACCATTTCTTCATTTTGGTACAGTAGCTCATTAGATGTGAAACTTAAACATATTTCAATGACAGGCATTCTCAAATGCAGTATTTATTGCTGTTTACTTAATAATGAGTTTAAAACCAATGTAATTGGCTCATCATCTCATTCTGTCCTCATAAATACATGCTTTAATTTCACTGAAATTGTGCTGATTCATTTATATATGAATATTTGCATAATTATGATAACACGAGTTTTGCTATCTTTATCATGCGTCTGTCTCAGTCAGTGTCTGTCTCCCACTTCACCACTCGTGCCCCCTCTTTCTCTTTTCCTCTTTTCCTACTCATCCCTCTCCCTTTGTTTTTTACTCCCCCCCCTGCTTTTCTCATGTCTTTGTTTATTTGAGGACTGCATATCACTTTGTTTTGTTTTGTGTATGTGTTGCAGAGTTTGACGGGGATACGGTGTTGTGTCGGGTGTGTGGTGACAAAGCCAGTGGGTTTCATTATGGTGTCCACGCCTGTGAAGGCTGCAAGGTGGGTTTTCTGTCAGTGCAGGCACACAATTTTCTTGTGGAACTGTTAACAGTTATGTTTAAAACTTTTTTTTATTGTACTGTACATGATGACAGATTGGGTAGGAAAAAAGTAAGAATTTGAAACTGTTTTCTCACATTGTGAGCTGCTAAGCTGTGAGCTGCTGTTAGCAGTGTGATTCATATCAAGGATACCAAGTTTGATTGTCTTGAGTCTGAGAAGAATGCTGAATTTGATTCCTTTGTTTGAATCCATTAACATGGAAAAGAAATTTCTTTGTAGGACTGTAAATTGAGTTTATTTGGCACTTTAAAAAAAAAAAAAGGTTTATGTGGGATGCAGTAGTCTACATTGACTGTCTACAGTTTTTTTTCTGCTACTGCTAGATAATAGGTTCCCCATGGAAACTGGGTGTGGTCTACAGTGTCATAAGGGTTTTTGCCATAGTTGAAAAAAGGAGCTAAAAATTGCTGCGCTGCATCGTATATTTAGAATTGCAGTGATATTTTCCTACGTGGTATTGCACACAGTTTGTGCCGTAGATAGGTATTATTGATGATTAGCTTTGTTAGCTTTAGTCTGCATTGTGGTCAATCATCATTATACCATTTTGATGCTGTTTGTATGTAAAATGGTCTGATCTATTTGTAACAGGGATTCTTCCGCCGAAGCATCCAAAATAAAATCCAGTACAGACCATGCTTAAAGAATCAACAGTGCAACATTATGCGTGTCAACCGCAATCGCTGCCAGTATTGCAGGTAAGTTTGCTGGCTAATATTCAACTCACTGCTTTATAATTGTTTGTTGTCCTGCTTATGCGCTCATTTATTTTATGTAGGTTGCGGTTTTTGATTTAGACATATTACTTTTGTATATTTTTGCATTCAGTGAGTTGAACATGTTTGACATCTTAACGTCCTGCAGAAGTTTTTTGTTTTGTTTTGTTATTTGTATGTTTCAAATGTCAAGCGCAAGAGTGACATTTTGTAAACTTGCATGTGTCTCTTGTTGATCTCATTATGAAGAGTGTCATAATGCTGGACAGTCTGTCTGTTGTAACTTATATATGCTAAACCTGCAGAAGTTCATGATGTACATACTGTTTTTTACAAGCAGTCTTGTATATAAATTTGGATGAAAGTGAAGATGCACGGTTTTGTGAAAGTTTGCATTTCCCCAGCTGTTGCCATGTTCAACAGCTTGACTCAGTTGTCTAAAAAAGTTTGAGAGTGAGGAGGGGGACAGGTAGAGATAGGGTGTGCAGAGGTTGTGGTAATGGGCACATACACACACATACATGCATACGCTTACACACTCACACTTACTCTCACACACGTACGCGCACGCACGCACGCATGCGCGCCCACACACACACACACACACACACACACACACACACACACACACACACACCACACGCACAAAACACACACACACACAACACACACATAGGCCTACTGTATTATGTTATATCTTATGTTAAATTGCATTTGTCATTGTCATGATTATTGGAGTGGATGACATTGTGCAAGGTAAGAATTTTTGTTGAATGTCAGGATATGAGTCATGAATGTCAGATCTGTCTTGTTGACTTCTGCAACCTTGTGTAAGGATTATTGTGTGTGTCTGTATGTGTGCATTGTCTTTGTTTGTTTTGTTTTTGTTCTTTTTTTAACTTTATTTCATTTTACTTTATTTCATGGCTTGGACAGTGTTAGTCTGTCTTAAACTGGACTTTGTCATCTTTTTCTGTTGAGTATTGGTTTGGTTTGTGATGAAGTTCATGAATTAGATGCTCTGTTTAACAATTGTGACTTGACAGTTTAGTGAGATATGATTTTGATAAAGTGGGAACTTTGTTTCTGTGTTATTGTTTCTGTGTTGCTGTCTTTTTACTTGATTTGTTCACTGTGTCAGAAAGGAATGATTGTCATAACTGCACAAAAAGTGTATTGTTTGACATGAAGAATGCATCTCTGTATTAACTGTTTGTTTTGTTCTGTTTGTTACAGGTTAAAGAAATGTATTTCAGTGGGAATGTCCAGAGATGGTAAGTGACCAAGTTTTAAGCTGACTGTTTTGTTATGTTTTACTATTTTGTCTGAATGTTGGATGCTTGATCAAGCCATTGTAATTGTCAGAAAAAGGAAGACTAACAGAGAGACTGCAGAAGGAAAAGGAAAAACAGAAGTACCCATTATTGGAATTATATTTTTAATGTTGTCTACATAAAAACATGTAGGCCTATTATTTTCATTTTCAAAAATGATAGTGAAGACTTTGTATTTTGTTTACTGAATGGAAACAAAGTATTTTCGTTTGGGTCAGAAACACTAAACACTGTTGAACATGCATTTTTATTTATTTTTTTCTTTTATTTCATTTTCTTCCCTTTGTTTGATTTTATTTCTTTTTACACAGCATGTTTTTTGTTTTTTCGTATTTGCTGTTTGTTGAATTTGCTTTCTTCTTGGTATACATCATTTCTGAACGCTATATGTGTGTTAACAGCTGTACGGTTTGGACGGGTACCAAAGAAAGAAAAAGCACGCATCATCGAACAGATGCAGAGGGTCAACTCACAATCACAGTCCACTGCCCTGTCTTCCCTGCTGGAAGATGAGCAGGATGTCGTCCATGCAGTTATCAATGCTCATCAAATGACCTGTGACCTCTCCCTTTCTCGTGTCTCCCAGATGAGGGACCATGCCTTGCAGCTTAGTAACTACATTGACTGCCCTGCTAATATGGTAAGGCTTTTAATTGTCAGCATTATTGACACTGATAGTAAGACAGCTGCTCTGCTAACGTGATAACATTTTAACTGTCAGCATTATTGCCATGGGTATTCAACTTGCTGTTCTCACACGGAAACATTTTTAACTGTCAGTATTATTGCCATGGGTATTCAACTTGCTGTGCTCACACGGTAACATTTTTAACTGTCAGTATTATTGCTTTAGGTAACAAGTCAGCTGCTGTGCTCACATGGTTAGACTTTTAACTGTCAGCATTATTGCTGTAGGTATTAGGTCTGCTGCAATGCTAACACGGTAAGATTTGTTTACATGTCGAGTTGTGGTGGTTAGCCAGTAAATTATCTGTTTTGGTAGTATTGTTATGTATAACCTTATTGTGCATTTAAGTGATAAAGAATGAATAAACTTATGACCGTATGAATGAAGAAAACATAGGTTACATAATTATATAAGGTTAATGAATTCATGGAATTGTTATTCAGAAACAATACTTTATCCATCACTTGTTTACCAGTTTCATCCAGAAGCTGGTATGCAAGGAGTGAGTAAGAGAGATTATGTTAAGATACATACTAAAGTTTTACATTTACTTTACAGGCCTGTCCACTAAACAACCATCTGGCCCAAGATGCCAACAAAAACGATCTAGATGAATTCTCTGAAAGCTTTACTCCTGCCATCAAGTCTGTCGTTGACTTTGCTAAAGGCATACCAGGATTCACTTTGCTCAACCAGGATGACCAAGTCACTTTGCTCAAGGTCAGTGTGTGTATGTACATGGGTATATGTCTGTACAGTAGTAATGTTACTTAAACATTATTTTCTAATCACTGGCTGTATGGGACGAGCTTATTTGGTGTTTCTGTGTGTTTAGCTTAGATTGTGGTGTCTGGTATTCAGCTGTTTTTTGAATGTATTCATTAAGACCTTGGTGATGCCAGTGTATTGAATGTTTTTTTTTTTATGTTTATGTGTTTGGCAGTAGCATTGTTTGCCTGCTTTTCCTGATTTGCAGAGAAATAAGATTGCATATTTATTTGTTTTTATTCATCTGTGTCCAGTTGTGTTTATTTTTATCAATTTCATGTTGTAGGCTGGAACGTTTGAGGTGCTGTTGGTACGTCTGGCCTGTCTTTTTGACCCAGAGTCTAGTACTATGATGTTCACCGGAGGACACCTCTACCGACGACATGCCTCAACAGTGAGTAAAAGACACTTTAATGAAATGTTTGTAGTTCAAAACAATGAATTAATGTAAAGGAATCCCAAACTATACAAATGCTTTTGTTTGTCATGTAAGCTCAAGCCTTTCTCCTGTCAAATAATACATTGAAAAAAGAGGGGCCTATATGGTATAAGAAACCATTGAAGAGAAAGTACCATTTGACATGTTCTTTAATGTACAAGTTACTATTGAATAATGTTAATATATGTAGTATGTTATTTTAGTGTATGTGTTATTTTGAAGTAAGAAGCTATGTAAAATTGTGTTTCAGAGGGTTGGGATCAATACTGAAAGCTGATGAATAAGATCCTGGTTGATACAACCAGTGTGGTCTTGATTTTTTTAAAATTAGTTGGATACTTATCTGCTTTTTCTGACTGTATATTAAAAAGTCATGTTTCTACGTTTATATCAGAAACTGTTGTATTATTCCTCTGACTTTGTATTAAAAACAGTGAATCTATTTTTCTGACTTTTTGTATCAAAAATTATTTGAATCGTTTTTCTGACTTAGTGTTAAAAACAGTTGAATAATTTTTGCAACTTTTTATTAAAAACAGTTGAATTCATTTTTTGACTTTGTATTAAAAACAACTGTTACAGTTGATTTATTTTTCAGATGACAAGCGTGGGGGCCGGGTTCCTTCTGGACTCAATGTTTGACTTTGCTGAACGCTTCAACAAACTGTGCCTGAGAGATGAGGAGCTTGCGTTGTTCTCTGCCATTGTTCTTCTGTCGCATGGTAAGTAAAAGAGTACTATTGTAGCATAGATTGGGAAGGTGACAAATTTGTTTTCATGCTTAACATTAAAGATCTGTAATAAGCAGAGTTGGTGGCAACCTAATTTACCAAAGTGCTTGACTAGGGGGAAGAAGGTATTTTTATCCATGGGTTTCATATTGATGAACATTGTTTATGTGTAAGCACATGTGTAGACATGCATACACACCCATGCATGCAAACATACACACATAAAACACAAACAACTTGCGAAAGAAAATGCTCATGATCATCAACTCCGATGCCTTAAAATGCAACATTCAATTTGTTTTTATCAGATCGCCCTGGTCTTCGCAACTTGGAGCAAGTGGAGCGCATTCAGAACAAACTGGCGCAGGCTCTGCAGAACATGATCAACCTGAACCACAGAGAAGACTCCACCCTCTTTGCCAAGCTGCTCATGAAGACAACAGACTTGCGCACCCTCAATACACTCCACTCTGAAAAGTCCATTGGTAAGTATGCAGTTGAAGCTCAAGTTGTGACTTTGTTGTAGGGATCTGACAAGATTTCAGATACGTATAAATGTAAAGAGCAGCAACTCTTTCAGTTTAAGGATATATAAGATGGTAAGTTCAACTTACGAAAGAAATGTAGATGCTGGATTGTTGAAAGGCATTGTTTTGTTTGGTCATTTGAAAACTGAGAAGTGAAGTGCGTACGGCGTGTTACCTTTTGTCCTCCACATCATTCTGTAGGATAAAAGAAGGTTATAGACAGAAAATTAAAAAAAAAGCTTTCACCATGTCGTTGATAATAAGCTTGGGTAGTATTTCTTCTATATAAAATTGAAGTGGGTACTTCACTTCTGTAATATGTCAGTTGAATTTATTTAACTATAAAAAATGTTCATTCTGTAATAAAACCAGTTGCATTTATGTAATATAATCACTTGTGTGGTGTAGGCATTAATTTTCAGTAAACACTTATGACTTTCTGCTGGCTGGCTGGCTGGCTGTTTTGATAGAACTGTGGATTCTGGATTCATATCTCAGGTTCAGTCTCATCCTGCAGCATAAAATGCTGATTGTTTATTGCCCATGATTGTTGCCCGTGAACCAATCATTCTAGTGGCTTCATAATTTTATAGGTCCCCATTACCTTTCCATTTCAAGACCTGCCAGCACATTTGATTTTTTTGCAGGTCTAAAGAGGCTCCCAGATAATTGCTGGCAGATTTGGGTAGGATGTATGTGGACTTGACCATGTGCAATGAATTCTTGAACAAACTTCAAACTGTGTTATTTATTGTCATGTCCTCATTTTCAGGTCAGACCACCCCACGATTTGAGAGGCGTGAACGCCACAATACTGAGGAATCCGACATGGATTTTCAGGACTCCATGAGTGTCATGTAAGTTGTCCTAAAGCTTGTTTCATGTACTTTGGGAGTGGGAAGGGAGTGTTTTGGTCATTGAAAAGCTGATACATCACAGCTTATGCTACAGAACATAAAACGAAATGTGACAGCAATAAATCATGGCAGAGGTATCTGTAATTACAAAACAAAAAATACAAGCAAACAAAATCAGTTACCAGTTCTGGATTATTGTAAGAGTGACGGTGTAAATTTTCATTTTGTACATTTTTCCTTTCAGTTGAGGAGAACATGGTATGATTGATGAATGAAAATAGAAAAGATGTATTTTCTGAGGGTCATGAAATAAATAGGAAGAATGCCTTTATAACTTAAAAAGTAATTGTCACAGCACTTTGAAACTTATGTCTGGCTCAATCATTCTGAACAATTTAGGAAAATTGGAAAACTGTCAAATATTGTGATATCATTTGTTATGATGTCACGCTGGATAAGGCCATTTCAAGTGTCTTGGCCATATAAGTGTTGAAGAACAGCATGCTTACATTAAAACTGAAATTTAAAAGGAAGTTTTGGTGCAGATAAAAATTCTGCAGAGTGAATATGGGATGCATCAATTATGACACCATATCAGTCACATGCTCTGTCACAACCCACCCTTTCTCCAGTCAGGAGTCCACCAGACTTTGATCTGTTTCCAAAGTCGAACGAATCCATCTCCCTGATGTAGGTTTCTACAACTTAAATGACATGGAAGCGGAGGTGGAGAAACAGCTACAGCATATCAAGTCTGGTTATCTGCTAAGGCATTTCAGGTCTTCCCAGCAGATGGGAATCTGATCTTTATCTCATATAATTATTATGTTTATAGACATATTCGCGCTGTCTGTTGGATGACCCTTGTTAGTGTGCTTCTCTAATTCTGTAATCAAACTCTGTTGAAAAAAGTCGTATAAAAGACAAATGTCTGTGCTGTTACAGATCTGGTCGCTCTTCACCTACTCCATCTGAAGTGTCAAATATGACAGTGGCGTCTGGTTCATTCAGTGACACATGTTCACTGGAAAGTGGCAGCCTTGGTGTCATGCCCCAACGAATCCCACTGGAGGCTGCCGCACACCAACAGGTAAGAGTTGCATAGTGGGAGATTCAGAAATAAGAAATGCAGGCTTAAGTGTGAAAAGAGATGTAGGCTGAAATATATCTTTCTGATGTCTTCAGATGAGAGTTTTTTTGTTGTTGTTTTTCTTGACCCAGTGGTGTTGACCTTGTTTCATACTATCATTAACACAGCAATTTTATAAATTGGCAGCTCATGAATTGGACTTTTTCCCAGACAGATTATCCTGACATTGTATTATTCTTGAAATAATTGTATAATTTCAGTTCACCAACATAGCATCTATTTCTCAGTAATTCTGATTGAAATCACCATGCCAGATGAAATTGACAGATTGTGCTCATTAGAATGGTAATTGACTTTTGGTGTTTGATTTCATCTCAGGGAAAAAAGGAAGAAGAAAGAAGAAGAAAAGTTGTGTTTTCTTCTATGTTGTTTTCTTTTAAATGAAGCATATTACTAGATGCTGTTCTTTTTTTTATTACCAGCCACACCATATAGACATTCTCTCATGCCTTTTTTGGTATTGCATTGCAGGTTGTATTGCGAACACCCTATGGAACATTTTATCGTGAGGAGATGAGTGGATTCTATGGTTTGGTGGCTGATCAGCCTCGACGGCGCTGCAACACCTTGGACAGAGACACCCTCACCCGACCTCGACTTCACACTATTGAAGAAGGAAATCGTCGTCGCTACACTCTGGACAAAGATTACATCAACAAAATGGTGAACAGACTGAGTGATAAATTAGAAAAGAGGGCAGCCATCCGAGGAGACAGTGTCCCTCCCTCCATTTCTTCCAGTGCTGCTTCCAGTCCCATCCCAGAAGAATATGGCAGTGCAGGAAACTTTATCCCCATCTCTACAACTGAACAGACAAATGGTATGACAAGGGCCTCTCCTGTTATCAATCCAGAGGCACTGATGGCTCAGCCATATGGGTCCTCCCCGTCATCCCCTCGTCCCAGATCTGGGTCTTTTGGCACTGATGATTACCAGAATCGCCGCCGATGTTACAGCTTCCATTTGAACAGTGAAGGGCGTGCTTCCCGCCAGGCCCTGCACCAGAAGATGATGGTCGAGCGAGAGCGTCATTCGCCGGAAACTCAGCACTACCTGTCAGCTGAGCAGAGGCGAGGCAGTATTGGGGCAGCCTGTGGTCTCCATGCGAGAAAACGATCTTTGCTTGTGGACAGACACCCATCGTACCTGGCCGCTTCTCCTGAAGGTCTGCGACAGAGTCAGACTGATAAACGAATGATGACATCTGTAGCAGGTGTAAAGGTAAGTTTGGTGGTGTTCTTTAAGCATTGGTCATTTAAAAGTATTTTAACATCATGACTATACATGCAGTTCCAGCATTAAAATTTGGATCAGTTTGGTATGTTGTAATAACATATAAATGTGCTATTGAAAGTAATAACGTTAGAGTGTTTTCATTTGATTGGATACAGAAGGTTCACATAATATTTTTTAATGTAATAGAATGTGTATGAAAATTTTTGTTTGATGTTAGTGTAGTATAGTAGTTAAAAATGTTAGCACAGTACATCAGACCATGATATATCAAAGATTATGAATATTTCTCTGTGTTTCAGCACATGATTGCAGAGGCTCCAGTGTATGGCAGGACTCTCACTCCCAACTCTCTCAGTCCCAACATGTTACAGCGTCGGGCAGTCCTCCCTACAAGTTCCATGGGTTTCAGTCCTTCATCTTCTGTACTGTCCAACATCAGTCCCCATGGCAGTGAAGATGGGTCGGTTTCCTCCCAGTCAGAAATCATGCCGCCCCCTCTTAGTAAAGTGGAAAACTTTACCATGCCATCATCTACGGTCACCAGTAAGGATATGGGCAAAAATTCCATCCGAGAGTTGATTGTACCCACCACCCAAAGTCCACAGGTCACCCAGACAGGAGGGTCCCCCCATCAGGAGGCAGAAGTACACAATGAGACATTTGGGCACAAGAAGTTTGACAAGTTCCGCAAAACGGTTGCCACAGGAGCTGGGGAAGAAGTGACTTGCAGTGAGCGGGAACAGGGGACAGACAGATCCAAAATGGAGGAAGCCATTGAAGTGGATGTGAAAGGAGGAGGAGGGGGAGGCAGCCTGCTCCAGGACCTCACCCATGACCCACCCAGACTCCAGCAGCACAAATGACAGTCTGATCAGCATGGTGGACAGACAACATTCCATACGCTCCGCTAAGGATGCCCACCCCAACCTGCTGGCCTATCTCAACTCACCAGCTCAGGCAGCAGCGCTGCAACCCCTTTACCTCCCCCTGCATATGTCCCTCCCCCACCCACTTTCACTGCATGTCCCTGGCAGTCTGTGCAGACACCCCAGAGCCAGCTCAGCAAGGATATGCCCCGCAACACCTCCACCATTCCCTCCTCTCTGACAGGACAGCATGGTGCCAGCACCCTGATGGAGATGAACAGCAAAGAACAGCTGCATGCTACCACCGTGTCCAATCTGAAAGAGAAGCTGATGCGCAAGTTCGACAGCTCAGAGAACTTACACAAACTGGTGTCAACTGCTTGTTCTGCCGCTTATTCATCAGTCTCTTCCGCTTCTACTTCCAGTAAGTATTGTCTGATTTTGTTTTCTTTTTCCATGACTAATTAGATGTTAATTTGTGGATGGTTGCTTGTATTTTATGTAAACGTTCTAGTAGAATTAGTACTTCAGCCTTTAAGTCAGTTTAGATGAATTGTATTCTTCACACATCTGAAAAAACAGATGGACAGAGTCCATTGCAATAAATTATCTTTTTGTTGTGGGCAAGGAGGGGGGCTGACATGTTGAAAATGATGCAAAGTAGCACAGTTCTTCACTTAGTGAGACTACATCTTGTTCAGGTGAAGATACATTGGTTAGGAAGTTGGCAATTTGACACATATGCTTTCAATATTGAATGACTTGTATAATGGCAAGAAATGTCATCACTGATATCAGTTACAACATTTTTACTCTGTCTTGGTTTTTTTTTTTCCATCTTCCTCTGTCCTGTTTCTTTCATTGTTCCATCATTCCAGCTTTGTGTGTGCTCACTTTTCTCCAGCTATTAACATTTCATTTTGTTCTTTGTTTTGGAGGTAGGTAGACTTAAAGCAAGTTGTTTATCAGTGAACATTTCTATGTTTTGTTCTGTCCCACAGCGTCAGACAGTGACCTGACACGAAGCATGCGGCCTGTGGACTCTGTGGCGGCCTCCTGCAGTGCAGCCAGTCATCAGAGTGCCATCAGCAGCAGCCCAGCCATCAACACGACAACCAACACACAGCCCCCTGCTGGTGTGATGCTGCCACCACCCAGCATGCACCCAGCCCTGTACCACTCCATGCTGAACTCTCATTACAACATGCAGGGCATGCGGCCGCCAGCCATCACTACCCAGCACTTGGCTGGCCTGCAGCAACAGTTCGCCCAGCTGCTGGCCAACTCAGGGGTCTCCCCACCCAGATCTTGTCCTGTCTCCTCCTCTGCTGCAGATGAGGCTCCTGGTGCTGCTGCCTCCACGACTTCTGCTTCCCCTCTTGTTAAGGATGAAAGGTGATTAGCAGTGTTGTGTTTTTGTATGGAGAGGCAGTTTATTGTCAATTGTAGATGTCTGTAATAACTGCTTGTAGAAAAATAGGAATTCATTTCTGATACATGGCTGCAAAATGTAATTTAATTACTTAAAATGAACCATCTTCAGATTCACAGTTGACAGTTAGAATGAGGTGCACATATTTAACAGAATGATTTCCATTGAGATCTAGTCCTCCTGTTCCCCTCTCAATGATTTAAAATCCAAGTTTAAAAGGGCCATTTAAAGGGAATGAATGTAGCATTCTGGTTGATTTTTTTTATTTGCAAACTGAAAACGAATTCAGACATTTTATGATGTTAATCTGTGTTGTTTGTTTGTTGACAGAAATGAGATGTCCGACTACCATGACCAAGCAGGAACCACTGACAGTTGTCAGACGTCCACAGCTTCATCCAATCCCTTTGGCTCCGGCAGTAACGTTTCTGTTTCTTCCATGTGATGTATTCAAGTGTCGAAAAATGTCACAGTACATGGACGAACTGAATGAAGTGGACTTGGCCAGATGCTAAGTCAGCATATGGTGACCAGTGTCTCTGAATAAAAGCTTGATTTGAGAAGTAAATTATAGACAAATGAACAGATCTCGCTTCAAGCTGCTGTTTTTTGAGACAAAGAACAAACTGAAATGACGCAAACAATCTGTACTGTTCATGTTATAACTTATTATTTACTCATGTTATGTTTAGACGATTGTTGCTTACAAACTAATTTGAGAAAAGGAAACTTGACAAAATGAGTTTTGCTTGATATGTTGTATCACAGAAAAAAAACTTGGTTCACCTTTGTTTAATAAGGGAGATTTGGACTTGGTGGCGTGATATGAAATGATTAATGAACCTGAAATGATAAAACTTAATTTTGTGATAATCTCTGAATGACTCTGCTACAAACTGCCAGATAGTTGCTTCCATAGCTCCAGTGTTTGCAAGTTTGTTTCATTGAATGTCTGTCATGAATTGCCAGCTAGATGAGTGTAGAATTGAGTGTTTGTGAGTTCATTACATTGGAATTTTGTCAGTTGCAAGACATGTGTCTGTAGCCGGAGTTCTGTGGGTTAATTTTCATTTGACATTTGTTGTCTGGATATGTTCTTTTCATCATTGTCGTCATTCATATTTATGAAAATGGGTATTCTTTATCATTGGTACTATATAAAGATATCATTTCTTTGATATAGTTCACTCGGTATAAAACTGTTTTTTGTTTTGTTTCATATGCTGTCGTCCTTTACCTGTTACAAGATGGTTTCACAAACTTTGGTCACACTGTTGTGTACATACACAACATAAGTCATGAATGTAGTCTTGTTTTCTGCATTTGTCCCTCGATCTATTCCTCATCCTTCAAGTCTTTTGTACTATATGTTTCAAGCCACACTGTGGTCTTGTTTTGGCATTCACACTATTCTCTCTCTCACATCAGTCGCACTATACTGTTTCTTTGATATCAATTACATTGTGTTTCTTGTTAGTGTTTGTGGCCTCTGTGTCTGTTATCTTTGTCATTATAGCCCTGAGATGGCCTTTGTGAACAGCCGGGGCTATAGGCATGAAAACGTTTTGGCCTCAGGATGTTTTGTATTGGTTAACCCTTTCACTCCCTCGCTTCGTCCTCAAGGATGCTGGCGGATAGGGTGAGGGTGTGAGAGGGTTAATGTCACCCCATCACGTGGCCTCACTTGGAACCATATGCTTGCCATCGGATATACTGTGGCCTCAGGATGTTTTCCGCGTTGATAATTGTCATCCGTCACGGTGTCCTGTCTCATATTTATGGATCTTTCTGCATCACAGAACCTGTGACCTTTACATTTCCTTGCAAACTGTGTTCTCTGTTATTATGGTTTTGATTAAATTAGGTTTGATGTTGTTGTTATTTTGTTTTATGTCATAGTCATATGTATGTTTATGACAGCACCTGTGAACTTTACCTTTTTGCAATCTCTGCTTTGTTATTTGTTCATCTGCTAATTCATATTATGGTTGTTAATTATTTACAATTTGATACATCAATTCATTGATTTCAGGGATGGGTGGGTGGGTGGTGTGTGTGACTTTTTTTTCTGGTTTCTCTTTCATCAAGTCTTTCTGTGGCCTTGGTGTTCACTGTGTTCTTGTTACCAGGCGTTCTGGACACAACTAAGCAGATAATTACTACCAGTGAGAAACATGTATATAGTACAATACATTTGCCCACTCCATGAGATTAATTATAGACTTGATCTTCTCTGTCTCTCTCAGCCCCCCCCCCCCTTCCCTCTCACTCTTTTCATCCCTTCCTCTTCCTCTCTCTAACATTTCTTGCATGCATCTTTGGTCCTGGTCTGAAAGTCTGTGTATATAAATACTGATTGGCTGTTGTGTCTGCTAAATGATAATGTATTTGGTTGCTGTGGACTATGCTAAGTTATTGATTTCCTTGAATTCATCAGAGGTGCATAATTTGTGATCCAAGAAGTTTTAATTTATTTTGAATCTGTGTTTCTGTTGGGGAAGTGGATTTGTACAGATGAATTTTTTTCCTGTTTTTTTTTTTTTAACTTTTAAAAATGAAGTAATGATGGAGAAATCAGTGTGTGCCAATAGTCTTTATGTGTGAAATGTTACAGAAAATAAGTGTGTGTGGTTATTTCTGTTATTGCTTTTTGTATACATGTATGTTTGGTGTGTGCTTGTGTAGGTTTTTCTCATATATATATCTAAAAAGAAATTTACTTATTTATATTACAATGATATTAGGTATTATAATTCAAGTTGTAGCATGCATATCTCCGAGTAAAAGAGCTCGTTTATCCGTCTTGCAAGTAACAACTATTTTTTCACGTAGATATTTTCATCAGATGTTGAATTTTGTTTTCACCAAATTGTTAATAGTTCCGTCAATTGCATTTTCCTGTCACTGTGAGAACAGCATACAGACAGATTCTTTCTCTTTTGATGATGTCTAGTAATTTTCAGAACTTTAGTTTGGAACTGGAAAACTGAGCAAAAAGCAACAAAATAAGAATCCCCTCTCATTTTCCTGCCAGATGCATGCATAATCAAAACAATCCATGTAGATATTTTTAAAAAAAAGTGAAAAATAATTTTCTTGCATGAAACGAAAATGAAATTTTTTGATTTTTCTATGGGAAAATTCCAGTTTTTTGGAAGTTTCGAGGAAAAGAATATGCATGCATACAAGATGGTTCTATGTTTTAATATTTTTCTTACTAAATCATTTCTTGAGCTGTTGTGAAGGTTACGTTTTTATCATAAAAAGAAGTGTTGTTGAATGAGGTGTGTTTGTCATTGAAAAGTGGAAGAAAAAGGTTATTTTGGTGGAGTTATAAAAGCTACTGACATAGCCAGATGGTCTTGGGGTATTGTTTGTGTGTACCTGGTGGGGGGGAGGGGCGGAGGATGGTGGACTCTGTTTTAGATTGATCAGAGGAAGGTGTGCATTTGCCTTTGTGTACGTGTGTTAAGGGTTTTACAGTGTACAGTTTGTGGATAGATTATAGCAGTTTTTCTTCTGGGGAGGGGGAAAGGTGTCACAAAAAAAGAAAACAAAAAAACCCCCACCAAATGTCTAATGGAGCATGTTTGGGCAGTGTTTTAAGGGTTTTTTTTCCACTTAACTATTTCTTCACAAATAACAATAGGGATATTTCTTTATATGTTTGAAGGAGAACAGTGCATTTTATTGAATAAAGGGTGCTAGAATTGGGAGATTGTATGGTTTGATGATCTTGTTTGTCATTTTTTTTTTTTGAAAAAGACCTTTTTTTAATTGCCTGCCATGCATTATTTTTCCAATGGCAAGCAACTTGGATTGGTGTTGAATCTGCATGAATCTGAAATATTTTAGAAGTCATTCTAAATTCTTGAGTGTAACTTAGTGTGTTGGACTATACAGTGCATGTCTATGTGACATATTTTCCATTTTCATTATGTTGCCCGTGTATGATTTTGTGTGTGTGTGTGTGTGTGTGTGTGTGTGTGTGTGTGTGTACACGTGTGTGTGTGTGTGTACATATAAATTCAAGGAGATACCAAAGGCAGCTAAATGTGGGTAGAGAGATAAGGGAGCGTCTGCCTCCTTCCCTTGTTTGTGTTCCGTGTGGATGCAGTTCAAACTGAAAATCCAGCACAACATGGCCTTGGCATGTTCACAGCTTTACAAGTTAATTCATAGCTTTGGTTCACCTCATCGGCCGTGTGATCTTAAACTTCTCATCTTGACCCCAAGCCATGTAAAAAGCCATATTTATATGTGTATATATGTATGTAAATACATATATAATATGTAAATTATGCTTCCGGATAAGTAGTGTGTATGATAATATTTGCTTGCCTGTTCCTCTCCCATCCTCAACTCCACTAAAGCTTTTGGTTTTGTCTGCATGGAAATTTTGTTTTCAAAAACATATTATGCCAGTGGTAGAAATATCTGAAGTTTTTTTATTTTTTTTATTTCAAGTCGGTTTCTTTTTACTGAGATAGCTGCATATGTAGTTCTTGTTTTTAAGATGTTTTGGGTACAGTTTCAAGATGTGTGTGTACAGTATATCTTCTGTGTTGCAGCCATCATTTTGTGATGTGCAGTTTTTTTTTGCTTCATCTGACTCTGAAATGTTGAGTTGAGAAAACAGTGTTTTGCACGGTTACTGAAATCAGAGGGAAAGTTTGTTTAGTAAGTGGTCTATCAGTGTTACATTGGAAAGGAAATAAGTGCAACATCATCACCTGTTAATCATTTGGTACAGATCTGGCTATACCTTCTGTATATACCTTGTGTCTCACTATCATTTATTTGTAGATGTATGCATACATGTGATTACTTGCTGCTCACGCACGCACTCGCACATGCACAAACGCGGCGCGCGCGCGCACACACACACACACACACACACACACACACACACACACACACACACACACACACACACACACACACACACACACACACACACACACCACACACACACACACACACACAACACACACACACACACTATTTCTCATTCAGTCACTCATTAATAACGTTTTTAAGAAAAAAACGGACTAGTCTGTTTACGCTTCAAACACAACGTGGGTGCTTTTGTGTCTTTCTTAATCATTGGAACTTGTTTTGTTGGGATTGTAATTGTTCATATGTGAACTTCTTGATCATTACCTTCATATTCATTGCCTATATTCATTACATTTGGTGGAGATTTGTTCAATGGTGAAAGTGAATTGTGTTATTTATTTTTGTAAAAAGCATGTTCATTGGTTCAATATATGCATTTTCCCTCATTCATGAAAGCATTGCATTATTGCTATTACACTTGTGATCTTGAATACAAGCTGTGTCAAATTTATTTAATCTGTGAAGAAGCGTTTGTGCGTTATTTTGCTTACCCATTTGAGTTCATGATTGGAAATGTGATCTTGCGAATGCTCAAACACACAACTGCAACACATCACTGACGATGTTGAAGAGCATGAACATGTGCAATTGAGTTTGTAGGCTTTTGAATGAGAGAGAAATTTTAGGGAGAGAGAATACCTTCATTTTGTGCAAAAGATATGAATGAGCCCTAAGTTTAGGGAGAGAGAATAACATTCATTTATGTGCAAAAGATGAGCTGACGTCTTAAATTAAAGAGTATGTCCAAAAATGTTGTCTTGAATCACGCACTTTACTTTACTTTGCAAGGGAGTGTCTGTCGCATTCTTTGTGTCATCTGCATTCAGCGCCTGTGGAATAATGAGATTAGAATTACAGTTTATTTTTGATGTTTGGATGTTGCCAGTTTTAAATGTGACTTTAAGATTGTGGTTTGCTTGTATTGAAGTATGAGTTGGTGGGTAAATGGGGGGAAGTGAAAGTTCTGTTCTGTTCGAGATGCCAACTTTTGTGGTAATAAATGTTGAAAAATAAGTGATTTCTGTCATGTGTGAATTTCTGTTTGCCTGTGTATGTCTGTTCTCTGTTTCTGTCTGTCTGTCTGTCTCTCTCCTGTCTCTCTCTCTGTGTGCATGTCTCTCTGGTTGTCTCAGTCTCCCTCATTCTCTCTGCCCTTCCATTCATGTTTGTTTTAACAGATTAAACACACATAGCTACATTAAACGTCGGACAAACATCAAAAACATAGAATCTACCATGAAAAAAGAAACGAACAAAGTACACACAGTGTAAAGCGTAACTGCACGATACGACAACTATGCACAGCTTTTCTGTTCCACTATACAGAACACGAATGATGAACTCTTAGCACATAGTTTTCGAAGACCAAAGACAGGAGAGGTGAGTAAATAGCTGGAGAAGAGCATTATCAAAATTATGGCAAAGTAAAGAGTGGAGTAGGATGACTGCCACTGGCACAAAACAAGAGGAACAGATCAAGCTCTTGAGACTTTGCTGTGAATACGTGAAGCTGAACACATACACATGCCTTTGATCGGCGGTTGGACGATGACGCTTACCATGTTTTCCTGATTGTCATCTACATCTGCTACGTTTTCTTCAGACATGGACACAAAAGATTCCAGTGCAAAACTAAACAGAGCCCCCCCCCCCCCCCCCCACCTCCGCTATGTCAACGGGATTTCAACAGCCAGACAGCAGAACGCATTTTCTAGATGTGACCAAGCTACATTCTCAAAGCTGGCTGGCCCCAGTCTTTTCATACAGCCATGGACTCTCGATGGTCTCGAGT
>CM060305.1:116773741-116791241 GCA_030674185.1 Monoplex corrugatus
CATCATCATCATCATCATCATCATCATCATCATCATCACAACCACACCACACCACCATCATCATCATCATCATCATCATCATCATCATCATCATCATCATCATCATCATCACATCATTATCATTATCATCATCTTATCGTGTGCCCTGTCGTAAGGCGTTGGCGATCATGGCCTTCCATACGAATCTATCCCTTGTCGCTGCAAGCACATCTCCCACCCTTTCTGTCCTCAGCCTCCTCCTAAAGACAGTCCTTAATCGTGAACGCGCTGGGACGATCATACAAAACAAGAGAACAAGAACAAGAACAAGAACAAGAACAAGAACAAGAAAACAAGAGAACCTCAGCCACCCCGCAAGTCCGTCCAACATTTTACCCCCGGGTCTACCTGGTGTTCTCTTCCCTCCAGCTTTCCTGTTGTGATCATGTGCTGTAATTCCCCTTTCTTCATAAAAAGGCCTATAAATGTTGCTTTTGTTAAATATTGGACCGTTTTCATTCGGGCCATATGTGACCCGTTTTTACCGAAACTTACTGAAACGGTGTAATCAGATCAAACAAAACATCTTGAAATGGTCACGTATTCACTCAACTTTGGTGACCTTTGGTGGTTTACTTTTAGATATCAATATCGTAGATTCTTGTTCCCTTGCTATGGAGCTTGATTGTCAAAGAAGTTGTTGCTGACATTGCTGTCGCCCACTTGATAGAGGCTGTGGTATTGTTCAGCTGTCTGGTCCTCTTGACCACAGGAACAGGCTGGTGAAGACTTCAGTTTGTGCTTGCGATTCACAGGGGCACTGGGCCGGTTGTGGATAGTGCAGAGCCTTCTGAGGACCATATGTTGCTCTCTAGACAGAAAGTGGTAGTCGAACCTTTCTTCTCCGGCGTGATTTAAATAGGGATCTGATGATGCTTCTCTTTTAACTGAGGCTGGTGTCTGGTTGGTCTTCCTGGGCTCCACTTTTTGTAGGCTCATCTACCCTTTCGTCTCCAACCAAGAATTGAACCCGGATTTTTTGCATCCTGGGCGGATATTTTATCCTCAAGGCACACTCCCCGCTCCACTGTGCTGACACATAGAATACTGTCGTTCACAGGCAGACAGACAGTAAGACATCCCTTCGGTCGATATGAATTGAAATGATGGACATTTTTTCGTAGTGAGATTTAAACAATTTCTACGAGAGATTTTCTTTTAATCGTTCACTTTTGTTTTCTTTCTTTCTTACGTACTTTCTTTGTTTCTTTCTTCTTCCTCCAATTTTTTTCCCTTTGGATGCGTGTAAACATGTTGCTTCTCCCACACTGTGCAGGCGGTATGCTGCTGTACAGTTTGCGTACTCTGTCTTTGGTGAACGAGCATGCTGGGTTTTCACGTTTATGTAAGCCAGCCACTAATATGATTTACTGGATGTTTAACGTGCAAATTTGATGTTTTGTATACGTATTCTGTACACACGAGGGGGGTTTAGGCACTGGTAGGTCTCTTGACTTAAGAGATGGGAAAAAATTTCACCTTTTATCCATCAGGTGGAGGTGTTTAGGCGGATCGAACCCAGGACCTTCCGATTGGAGAGTCCGACGTGTACCCACTTGACTACCGCGGCCGTCAAAGGGAGATTTGACCCTTTGACTCCTGTACCCTGTAAAGACGCAACTGTCTTTCAAGGAAGAACAGAGGTAAAAATGAAGAAAGACAGACTTCCAGTCTCATACATCGAGAATGTAACCAACATCAGTGGCCTAAATATTCAAGAAATTGTCCACTAAAGTCAAGACAGAGTAGCCTGGAGGGAGATGGTGGCATCCTGATGTGCAGCGGCCAACACCAAACCTGGTGATGCCGACAGGTGAGACAGTTGACCCTGTCCACAAGCATCCTGTACAAAAACTTGACTCTTTGATTCCCTCACCTAACCACCAGCTCCTTACAGGAAGCTGGTGGATAGGGTGAGGGAGCCAAAGGGTTAAGTTTTTGCAATTGGTGGATAGGGTGCGGGAGTGAAAGGGTTAAACAAGCAAACAGAAATCCGAAACAATTAGTTTACATTCTTATGTGCCAGTTTTTCTCCATCGAAACATTATTTTAATTTTTTTCCCAAGTTTGTTCCATGAATGTAATCCAAGCAAAGCTTTCCAGACACGAAGGATCAGCATTTCAATTTTGATGTCAGTGGGTTGCAGATTGCCACATTCAGAAATTCAAGTTGCATGCCTCTCAGATTAGACCTAAAACCATCCATTTCGTTATTAGAACCCAGCCTGTGATCTGATGTTTCTTCTTTAGCAATTCGATCCAGAAAATCCATTTTTAATTTAAAACAATATATTTCACATTTTATTTTTAAAGCCCTATTTTAGTTTCATCATTTTAAAAAATCCAACATCTCTGATATATAGGCCAAAAATCCCCAACCAAAAACAAAAACAAAAGAAAACAAAACACCCCCTCCCCCAAACAAATAACAACTGGGTATTACTTTGCATGACCATGTAATTGCATTGTTTCATGTTTTAATACTCTAATGCTTTTAATGTTCCCCCTCTTTTTTCTTTCTTTCTTGCTTTCTTTTTTCGTTTCTTTTGGTTTAAAGGGAGATCATTTCTTAACAATCAGAGTGGAAATGTGTCTATATTTGTTACCAACCTTTGTCAGCCATATTTTCTCAGCTGTTTCTCGGTGAATCTTTATCAGATTTCGATCAATGGAGCGGACCTTCAGGCGTCGCGAACGCATAATTATGTTTGGCCAAGGTCATTAAGACAACAACAAAAAAAAGCCTAAAATCAGCATTTTTTGAGGAGGTGTGTGAACAGTATTTTTTCTGGAACTTCTACCTAAATTCAAAATCTGTTTTCATTGTTGTAACAGTCTACCATTTTCCTCCTTGTACATGAAGAGTTATGACAACCCAGTGAAGCTTTTTCAAGGTCACAGAAACCTTGAGAAGTTCAAAACATTGTACAAAGTACAAAACGTTCTGTGAAAAAGAAGATCTGTCAGAATGGTTTTTACCGTCTTTTAAACCATTGCGATATCACTAAATTACTGCCATGAAATCTAGGTTTCCTTTGACGTAATCGTGTCTATTGAGACCTTTTAATATACTGTTATTTAATGTAAAGCAATAATGATAATAATAAAACAAAAAGTATCCCAATGTCAGAAAATGTAGGCCCTATTTTTCCTGACCACATATTCTTTTCATTATTTCTGTTGTCTTAATTATTTCACAAATCATTCTTTTTTTTATCCCGATGTAATTATTTCACAAATCATTCTTTTTTTTTATCCCGATGTGAGGGAAAGAAAGACTGAAGAACAACCACTAGGCGTTTGTTCGCTTCGGCCATAATAACACGATTCTGTTTGAAATAGCCTTGTCTTTTTTAACTTGTGTCTGTCTGAATTTAGTGTGACATTTTCGAAGAACAGAAGAGAAGAGACCATCCTTTTGGCCTCCTCTGCAAAGCTGAAGGTCCTGAGCTAAATACAGACACGCAATGGCCGTCTTGCTTCTATTTACGCAACCAAAGCATCTTTTGGGATTCTTGGTCAATACGGCTCCTCCATTCACGACAATTTTTTTTAAGCTTTGAAGGCTTCCACGACGATTAATTGTGTATTTGGTCTCTATATTGGGAGTGGGATAAACACAAGGGTCTAAATATAGGCTGTCGGATAAACACGCTCTGTGACAACGGAACTCGTGATATTTATTATTGTTATTAGTCGGAATCGGTAAAGTCTGTTGTTGAGGGTTCGGTTTTTGTGTTGTCACGTCATCATAGTCGTGTCAGTGTGTTGATGTGTCGGTTCATGTTCTCTCTCTCTCTCTCTCCGTGTGTGTGTGTGTGTGTGTGTGTGTGTGTGTGTGTGTGTGTGTGTGTGTGTGTGTGTGTGTGTGTGTGTGTGTGTGTGTGTGTGTGTGTGTGTGTGTGTGTGTGTGTGTGTGTGTGTGTGTGTGTGTTGTTGTGTGTAATGTTAGTTGTGTGTGATGTGTGTGTGTGTGTTTTGGTTGTGTGTGTGTGTGTGTGTTGTGTGTGTGTGTGTGTGTGTGTGTGTGTGTTGTGTGTGTGTGTGTGTGTGTGTGTGTGTGTGTGTGTGTGTTTTTAACGTCTTTCATATAAGTGATATAACGTGTGTTGTGTGTGTGTGTGTGTGTGTGTGTGTGTGTGTGTGTGTGTATGTGTGTGTGTGTATGTTGTGTGTGTGTGTGTGTATGTGTGTGTATGTGTGTGTTGATTGCATGTGTGATTAGGTGGTGGTGGTAATTGATGGTGGTAGTGATGTGTGTGTGTGTGTGTGTGTGTGTGTGTGTGTGTGTGTGTGTGTGTGTGTGTGTGTGTGTGTGTGTGTGTGTGTGCGTGTTTGTATTTGTGTTTGTGTACGTGTGTTTGCGTATGTGTGTGTGAGAGAGAGAGACAGAGAGAGGGAAAGAGAGAGAGAGAGAGAGAGCAAAAGAAAGATAGATAGACAGATAGATAGATAGATAGATAGATAGATGGGTAGAGAGAGAGAGAGACAGAGACAGAGAGAGACAGACAGACAGACAGAGATAGAGAGACAGAGAGACAGAGAAAGACAGAGACACAGAGAGAGAGAGAGAGAAACAGACAGACAGACAGACAGAGAGAGAGAGAGAGACAGACAGACTAACAGACAGACAAATATACGTGTACAGAGAGAGAGAGACAGAGAGAGAAAGACAGAGACAGAGACAGAGAGAGACAGAGAGAGAGAAAGAGAGAGACAGAGAGTGAATGCCTTTCTGAATATTTAAAATATATTTCGAAATACCAGTAGACTATAAACATTAGTTCCATGGGCAAAAGACTGAATGGTCAGGTGTGCTGAACAACAGTGGCTCCAGTTTGACTGTATTTTATTTATCCCATTTCTAGCAATTTATTTATTTGATTTATTATCCGCACCCTGGTGGTGTTTCTTGTTCATTTCTTAACACTGCAAATGTTCTTCCATTTGTGTTCCGTTGTTTCCAACTTTCTCAACCATGATAATCTTAAGGCTGTAATGAATTTATGAATGTCTGGTATGTTTAAACCTCTGTTTTATATGCTATTTTGTTAGTCCTCTTTCTGTTGATTCTATCAAGTTTGCCTTACCAGACGAACGAAAAACGTATTTTCGAAAGATTTTTCACGAATTCATTCCTGAGATATGGGAGCAAAATCCATTAGTGTAAATAAGATAAGAGATTTTAGTACTGCAACTCTTCTTAGACATGTTAAACTTCTTTTCACACACATGTCAAACAAAGCTATTGCTTCTGATAATTCTTTTACTAATTTATTTTTTCTTACCTTTTTAAGTCACTGGTAAACTATACACCTAAGATTTCAAATATTTTAAGATTCCAGTGAATATTTAGATGCTGTATACATTCAATATTTGATCCCTTTTTCTTTCCTCATCACTCTGCTTGTATCTTATCAGCATTTAGAAAAATTCCTAAAGTGTTTCCAAATTTTAAAACCAGGTGTACAGATTGCTCAGGAGATAGTTTATCTTCATTACACATTTAATGAATGTCATCTGCAAACCGAGATACTTTCTGTTCTTCACTGTTTGCCACATTGCATTTGATATCTTTATCTTCTTTTATCATAATTACTAATATTCCATGCATGTTACGAATAAATAAGGTGAGAGTTGGAGCACCTTGTCTACAGATTGCCTCAATGTATCCATCAACGACCTTGGCATCAACCCTAGTGCCTGGGAGACGTTTGCACTAGATCCACCAAACTGGTGAGGTAAGCTGAATACATAAAATATCTAATTAACTTCACAAGATTGTCTTACTTCTGTTTTCAGTGCATGCAGCCCCAATCTTATACAATTTATACAGTCGGAGCAAGAGCAGCAGAGAGAAGATGTACAGCAGAGGCTCGAAGAAAACGAGAAGAGCGCAAGGCACGAACGACCTCTAGTTCTGCATTTGCACCAACCCACATTTGCCCTACGTGTGGGCGAGCCTTCCTAGCCCGGGTTGGCCTCACCAGCCACCTCCGGACCCACAATCGCCAATCCCCCAGTCAAAAGAGAAGTCGTGGTCTTCTTCGACAACGTAGGACGAACAACAACAACACCACCAAACTTGTTTGTAGTCTGGCTGTTAACAGTAACTGTTGATTTCATGTTTTTATAGAATATTTCTATCTTTTACAAATATTTTCACCAAACCCTTTCCCCCTTAGCAGTTGCCAGTCTAGGATATTAAAGACTTTCTCAAAGTCTACGCCAAGTAAGAATCCCGGGAATTTTTTTTTATCTGAGTAATTAATCAAAATGTACATTGGTTTTTATATTGTGAGAGATAAAATGTACATTGGTTTATATTGTCAAGATAAAATGTACATTGGTTTTATATTGTCAGAGATAAAATGTACATTGGTTTTATATTGTCAGAGATAAAATGTACATTGGTTTTATATTGTCAGAGATAAAATGTACATTGGTTTTATATTGTCAGAGATAAAATGTACATTGGTTTTATATTGTCAGAGATAAAATGTACATTGGTTTTATATTGTCAGAGATAAATGTACATTGGTTTTATATTGTCAGAGATAAAATGTACATTGGTTTTATATTGTCAGAGATAAAATGTACATTGGGTTTTATATTGTCAGAGATAAAATGATAAATGTACATTGGGTTTTTATTAATTGTACAACGAGATAAAATGTACATTGGGTTTTATATTGTCAGAGATAAAATGTACATTGGGTTTTATATTGTCAGAGATAAAATGTACATTGGGTTTTATATTGTCAGAGATAGCTGTCCTCAACAAAGTCCATTTGATCTTCTCAAATTAAGTTCGGAAGGATTGCCTTAGTTCTGTTTTCAGTGCATGCAGCCCAATCTTGTGTAATACATAAAGTAGAGAAATAAGCCTCCAGTTCCTTATACATTCCCCTGGTTTATCACGTTTTGGGATGCAGGTTATAAGTCCTTCTTGTTAGATTGCTGAAAATTCTACGTCTCTAAATGACTGGTTTCAGGCTTCACAAAAAACTGGATCGAGTTTTCTGCAATAGGATTTGCAAACTTCTGCTCCCAGCCCATTTGTTCCTTTGATTTTTCTACTTTCTTGTTACTTATTTTTCTACTTTCTTGTTACTTAGGTAATCGTGTGTGTGTGTGTGTGTGTGCGTGTGTATGTGTGTGTGTCTGTTTATGTGTGTGTGAGTGTGTGAGTGTGTGTGTGTGTGTGTGTGTGCACGCGCGCGCGTGTGTGTTGTGCGTGCTTAACATAACAATGATCACACACACACACACACACAACACACACACACACACACACACACACACACACACACACACACACACACACACACAAACACACACACACACACACACACACAAACACACACACACACACACACACTCACGATTACCTTAGTAACAAGCTATACCTGATACCTAGCGTAGGCCTACGTATACCGCTTGCGCAACTCGGGTTAAACGATCGATCGTCAAGAAACCAGAAATCCTTCAAAATACTAGCACGGTCTCCAACTCTATGTGTTCGTCAGACGAACTAGAAGAAGAAGAAGAAGAAGAAGTTGAAGGAAGTGTAAACAGGTTCAGTCGGCACTGAGCAACAGGCACTGGTTACTTGGGTGAAGCAGAGAGGAAGCAACAGGCACTGGTTACTTGGGTGAAGCAGAGAGGAAGCGACAGGCACTGGTTACTTGGGTGAGGAAGAGAGGAAGCGACAGGCACTAGTTACTTAGGTGAAACAGAGAGGAAGCGACAGGCACTGGTTACTTAGGTGAAACAGAGAGGAAGCGACAGGCACTGGTTACTTAGGTGAAACAGAGAGGAAGCGACAGGCACTGGTTACTTAGGTGAAACAGAGAGGAAGCAACAGGCACTGGTTACTTGGGTGAAGCAGAGAGGAAGCGACAGGCACTGGTTACTTGGGTGAAGCAGACAGGAAGCGACAGGCACTGGTGACTTGGGTGAAGCAGACAGGAAGCGACAGGCACTGGTTACTTGGGTGAAGCAGAGAAGAAGCGACAGGCACTAGTTACTTGGTGGAGCAGAGAGGAAGCGACAGGCACTGGTTACTTGGGTGAAACAGAGAGGAAGCGACAGGTACTAGTTACTTGGGTGAAGCAGAGAGGAAGCGACAGGCACTGGTTACTTGGGTGAGGCAGAGAGGAAGCAACAGGCACTGGTTACTTGGGTGAAGCAGAGAGGAAGCAACAGGCACTGGTGACTTGGGTGAAGCAGAGAGGAAGCGACAGGCACTGGTGACTTGGGTGAGGCAGAGAGGAAGCGACAGGCACTGGTTACTTGGGTGAAGCAGAGAGGAAGCGACAGGCACTGGTTACTTGGGTGAAGCAGAGAGGAAGCGACAGGCACTGGTTACTTGGGTGAAGCAGAGAGGAAGCGACAGGCACTAGTTACTTGGGTGAAGCAGAGAGGAAGCGTTTCGATGTTGAAGGCAAACAGTAGGACTTGCATGAACAAACAAAGCAAGCCCACAGGAAATCAAAAATCAATATGAAAGAAAGAAAAACAGGAGGTTGGGGTGGGAGAGGGGGAGGGGGTGGGACGGGAGGGGAGGGGAGGGAGATGCCAAACCATACCAGATTGTCTTCTCTTTCTTTGTGCATTAACCCTTTGGCTCCCGCATCCTATCCACCAAACTGCAAAAACTTAACCCGGGGATACCAAACCATACAAACTGTCTTCTCTTTCTCGTGCGTTAACCCTTTGGCTCCCGCATCCTATATCCACCAACCGCAAAAACTTAACCCTTTGACTCTCTCACCCTATCTACCAACTACAAAAACTTGACCCCCCCCCACACACACACCACCACCACCACCACCACCACCACACCTCTTGGCATCATACGCAGCCCATCTTCCTTGCAGGAAGCTGGTGGATAGGGTGAGGGAATCAAAGAGTTAATCAGTCTTCGTCAAACTCAAGTTGATTTCCTCGTCAAACTCAAATTTGTATATCCGAGAATCTTTTATTACAACAGGTTAAAATATTCGGTACAAATTTGATTAAAATCCTCCAATAAACAACTGAGGCCTCGCTACCGAAACGTGTTGAACTGACCTTAGGGGAAAGTGGGGGTGGGGGGGGGGGGGGGGGGGGGGGGGTAACACACTCAACCAAACCTTTGAATTACGAGTTCCGACTCTCGCTGAGCCGTCACTGTCACCTCCAAGTTGTTGAAAGATTTAAATTAACAACCTCTTCCATGATCTTCAAATTCAAACTCAGTTCAACATCAAAATCAAAATACTATACAGGGTGTTTCAAAAAGAATACGCCAAAATCATCACGTGATGTGTCAAAAACGAAAAAAATTACAAACCTCTAGCATGAACACATGTGTTGTATATACATTCAAGTTTCATTTCATGTTTTATAAGTGCTCAATGTGGCCACCACCGGCAGCGCGGACAACATCAAGCCGATATGAGAATTCCTCCCAAACGCGCCTCAGCATGTCACGGTCCACCGTGTTGATTGCAGCTGTTATTCGATCTTTCAAGTCATCGATACTTGCTGGAAGTGGTGGAACATAAACTTGGTCTTTAACATACCCCCACAAGAAAAAGTCACACACAGTGAGGTCCGGGGATCTGGCAGGCCAAGCACAGAGAGCAAGGTCTTTAGCACCTCTCCTCCCAATCCATCGCTGAGGCACATTTTCATTCAGATAAGCTCTAACCCCGAGATGCCAATGGGGTGGTGCTCCATCTTGCTGAAAAATGAAATCATTCGAATCTGCTTGCAGTAAAGTGAATAGCCAGTTTTGGAGCATTTCGAGATAGGTTTGTCCTGTAACGGTGTTTCCTTCAAAGAAAAAGGGACCATAGACCTTGTCTTGAGACACAGCACAGAAGACGTTCACTTTAGGGGAATCTCTTTCATGCTCAACAGTTTCATGTGGGTGATCTGTTCCCCAAATGCGCACATTGTGACGATTGACTGTGCCGCTCAAATGGAAAGTCGCTTCGTCACTAAAAACTAAACGTGAAAAGAGAGTTTCATCACCTTCCTCCATCTCCAGCATTGACTCACAGAATGTCCTCCGCATCACCTTGTCATCATTAGTAAGTGCTTGGACGAGGCTTAGTTTGTATGGTTTCATGTGTAGTCGTCTCTTTAACACACGCCAGACAATGGTATGAGGGATGGCAAGCTGAAGACTTGCTCGACGTACGGACTTACGTGGGCTGCTCTCAAATGCATCATGAATCCTCTCCACTTGCTCCTCTGTAACACGTGGTCTTCCAGGACTCTTTCCTTTGCACAGACACCCACTCTCTTTAAACTGTCTAACCCACCGTCGAATGCTCTCACGATGGGGCGGATCAATGCCGAATTCTGTTCTGAAAGCACGTTGCACCGTGACAATGGCGTTTGTTTTCGCGAACTCAAGCACGCAAAACGCCTTCTGCTGAGGAGTCGCCATTTTGATTGATCTTCCCACAATTCAGCTGCACCGGAAGTTATACTAACGACAGCGGTGAAACTGACACCCAATCAAACTTTGATAACTACTCTATCAAATAACCACTGATTCAGTCCACTACAATGCTATAGACCTGAAAAAACTGCGTAATGATTTAGGCGTATTCTTTTTAAAACACCCTGTATTATCTCTTTAAAAAAAATAGTAAATACAATACTACTGCTGCGTAGTGCTGTCCACAGGCGGGTCTACAAAGCACATAAAACACACACACGCACACACTCGCACACACACGCAGACACACACACACATACACACACACACACGCACACACACACACATACACATACACACACTCACACATATTCACACACGCATACACACACACACACACACACACACCGCGCGCACACACACACACACACACACACACACACACACACACACACACACACACACACACACTCACATACACTGCCGGTGCTCAACCCCAGTGCATACATGCATAACTGATTCATTTGTTGAGGAACTCGATCGACTTCAGCGCAAAGCTGGTTTGGGTTCTGTTCAACTTCATACTCAGTGCACACAAAAAACGACTGCCCCATGGAAGGTTCTATGTACTCATGTGCAATCCTGCGTCGGTGCTGGTTTTGCCGATGATCACGACCTTTGCTCTTCTCCTTGTTGGCAGTCATTCCATTGACGCTGTCCATAAATCTGGGTTGATTTTTTCCCCTGTCCCATTATCTACGCCACTTCGGTGGCCATAGAGTCTAGAACAATTTTTCACAACGCTATGATGATGCATGACGATGAAGATGGTAATCGTGATGTACGGAGTTCTATTCTGGATTGCAATTGCGTGACAGGACTGTACTCTACGCCTACTGTCATACTATGTCCTGGCGTCAACCAGGCTTCAAAGATGCAGATGTCTGCGGAGTTGGTCAAGAACTTTGAGCAACTCCCTCAATGATAAAAACTTTGAACAACGCCCTTAACGATAAAAACTTTGAGCAACTCCCTCAATGATAAAAACTTTGAACAACGCCCTTAACGATAAAAACTTTGAGCAACTCCCTCAGTGATAAACAACTTTGAGCAACTCCCTCAATGATAAGAACTTTGAGCAACTCTTTGAGCAACTCCCTCAATGATAAGAACTTTGAGCAACTCTTTGAGCAACTCCCTCAATGATAAGAACTTTGAGCAACTCCCTCAATGATAAGAACTTTGAGCAACTCCCTCAAAGATAAGAACTTTGAGCAACTCCCTCAATGATAAGAACTTTGAGCAACTCCCTCAATGATAAGAACTTTGAGCAACTCTTTGAGCAACTCCCTCAATGATAAGAACTTTGAGCAACTCTTTGAGCAACTCCCTCAATGATAAGAACTTTGAGCAACTCTTTGAGCAACTCCCTCAACGAAAAGAACTTTGAGCAACTCTTTGAGCAACTCCCTCAATGAAAAGAACTTTGAGCAACTCCCTCAATGATAAGAACTTTGAGCAACTCCCTCAATGATAAGAACTTTGAGCAACACACCCTCAATGATAAGAACTTGAGCAAACTCCCTCAATGATAAGAACTGCGTGCAACTCCCTCAATGATAAGAACTGTGAGCAACTCCCTCAATGATTAAGAACTTTTGAGCAACTCCCTCATGATAAGAACTATTGAGCAACTACCTCAATGATAAGAACTTTGAGCAACTCTTTGAGCAACTCCCTCAATGATTAAGAACTTGAGCAACTCTTTGAGCAACTCCCTCAACGAAAAGAACTTTGAGGCAACTCTTTGAGCAACTCCCTCAATGATAAGAACTTTGAGCAACTCCTCAATGATAAGAATTTTGAGCAACTCCTCAATGATAAGAACTTTGATGCAACTCCCTCAAAGATAAGAACTTTGAGCAATCCTCGATGATAAGAACTTTGAGCAACTCCTTCAAAGATAAGAACTTTGAGCAACTCCCTCAATGATAAGAACTTTGAGCAACTCCCTCAATGATAAAACTTTGAGCAACTCCCTCAATGATAAGAACTTTGAGCAACTCCCTCAATGATAAGAACTTTGAGCAACTCTTTGAGCAACTCCCTCAACGAAAAGAACTTTGAGCAACTCTTTGAGCAACTGCCTCAATGATAAGAACTTTGAGCAACTCCCTCAATGATAAGAACTTTGAGCAACTGCCTCAATGATAAGAACTTTGAGCAACTCCCTCAAGATAAGAACTTTGAGCAACTCCCTCAATGATAAGAACTTTGAGCAACTCCTTCAAAGATAAGAACTTTGAGCAACTCCCTCAATGATAAAAACTTTGAGCAACTTTTGAGCAACTCCCTCAATGATAAGAACTTTGAGCAACTCTTTGAGCAACTCCCTCAACGAAAAGAACTTTGAGCAACTCTTTGAGCAACTCCCTCAATGATAAGAACTTTGAGCAACTCCCTCAATGATAAGAATTTGAGCAACTCCCTCAATGATAAGAACTTTGAGCAACTCCCTCAATGATAAGAATTTTGAGCAACTCCCTCAATGATAAGAACTTTGAGCAACTCCCTCAAAGATAAGAACTTTGAGCAACTCCCTCAATGATAAGAACTTTGAGCAACTCCCTCAATGATAAGAACTTTGAGCAACTCCTTCAAAGATAAGAACTTTGAGCAACTCCCTCAATGATAAGAACTTTGAGCAACTCTTTGAGCAACTCCCTCAATGATAAGAACTTTGAGCAACTCTTTGAGCAACTCCCTCAACGAAAAGAACTTTGAGCAACTCTTTGAGCAACTCCCTCAATGATAAGAACTTTGAGCAACTCCCTCAATGATAAGAATTTTGAGCAACTCCCTCAAAGATAAGAACTTTGAGCAACTCCCTCAATGATAAGAACTTTGAGCAACTCCTTCAAAGATAAGAACTTTGAGCAACTCCCTCAATGATAAGAACTTTGAGCAACTCCCTCAATGATAAGAACTTTGAGCAACTGCCTCAATGATAAGAACTTTGAGCAACTCCCTCAATGATAAGAACTTTGTGCAACTCCCTCAATGATAAGAACTTTGAGCAACTCTTTGAGCAACTCCCTCAACGAAAAGAACTTTGAGCAACTCTTTGAGCAACTGCCTCAATGATAAGAACTTTGAGCAACTCCCTCAATGATAAGAACTTTGAGCAACTCCCTCAATGATAAGAATTTTGAGCAACTCCCTCAAATATAAGAACTTTGAGCAACTCCCTCAATGATAAGAACTTTGAGCAACTCCTTCAAAGATAAGAACTTTGAGCAACTCCCTCAATGATAAGAACTTTGAGCAACTGCCTCAATGATAAGAACTTTGAGCAACTGCCTCAATGATAAGAAATTTGAGCAACTCCCTCAATGATAAGAACTTTGAGCAACTCCCTCAATGATAAGAACTTTGAGCAACTCTTTGAGCAATTCCCTCAATGATAAGAACTTTGAGCAACTCTTTGAGCAACTCCCTCAACGAAAAGAACTTTGAGCAACTCTTTGAGCAACTGCCTCAATGATAAGAACTTTGAGCAACTGCCTCAATGATAAGAACTTTGAGCAACTCCCTCAATGATAAGAACTTTGAGCAACTCCCTCAAAGATAAGAACTTTGAGCAACTCCCTCAGTGATAAGAACTTTGAGCAACTCCTTCAAAGATAAGAACTTTGAGCAATTCCCTCAATGATAAGAACTTTGAGCAACTGCCTCAATGATAAGAACTTTGAGCAACTCCCTCAATGATAAGAACTTTGAGCAACTCCCTCAATGGTAAGAACTTTGAGCAACTCCCTCAATGACTTATCCTGAAGTGGATGAGACTCGACTGTGTGGTCCCAATCTTCCGAATGATCCCATAGCACGCTCAGTTCCGGGCCAAAAATCCTTCAGTGATTCTGACAGGACTGATGGATGTTCGAACCCACAACCTTCCAGTCGTTGGTCCGTTGAGCTAACCACGGTGCCACAGCATATGTCAGTTTAGGGTTTTATTGTTGCTGCCAACTGTCATATTTATTAATGGGCAGAGCTCGAATTGCAGATGCACCTGCCAACAGCGAAGACAAGACGTATCTTGCATTTTTGTTTTGTTTGGAGTTTAACGTCCGCACTCACATAAGCGATACGGCACAACGGAGTATCTTGCTTCTTGCGGAGTATCTCCAAGAACATATACTGAACAAGAATTGTGTTAGTAGATATGCTTGACGTATTCTTGTTGTATAAGAAAACCATATATCTCAAGAATAATATCACATCATGAAAATACCAAGAAATATGTCGATTGTAGTAGATATGCTTGACGCATTCTTGTTGTATAAGAAAATATCTCCAAGAACATATACTGAACAAGGGAATTGTGTTTAGTATGAGTATCTTGTTAGAAATCTCGAATTTCTAGAATTGTTAGTATATTAGATATAAGAAATTCTCCAAGAACATATACTGAACAAGAAGTTGTGTTAGTTGAGATACTGCTTGACTGTATTCTTTGTTGTATAAGAAAATATCTCCAAGAATATATACTGAACAAGAATTGTGTTAGTAGATATGCTTGACGTATTCCTGTTGTATAAGAAAACAGTTTTATTTCTTGCTGAGTAAAGATAGAGCGTCTATGATTTGGATGGGATCCACTCTGCACTGAAACCTCTCATGACTTGCCACTGGCCGTTGTGCAGATCCTATGGAACACATTCTTGAAGGTAACAACTTTAAGAGAGTTCTGTGATGCAAGTTTTTCTCGACGCACATTTTTAGAAAAAAAAAATCTGTTCAGGTGTGTTTCTGCTGGACATGAGACAGCCTGTTCCTCAGGAAATAGTTGGACAGTGATATGAAAAAGAAATCCTGGCTAAATTGTTCAGGGGGCTGTTGACAAGTTTAGAGCAGTAAACACCTCCCGTAGGGCTGCTACAACAATCATCTGAGTCCGGGCGATGAATGCAGCCGTCTTTTCCAGCTCCTGTTCTGCAGCCATGGAGTTTGGTTGTCAGCGGAGTGTCTGTCGGCCACACGTCCTGTCTTTCCACCTGGTGAAGGGGACATCTTTGGAGTATATGCTCCGTGGTTTGGTCTTCTTGACCGCAGGGACAGGTTGGGGAGGGCGCCAGCTTCAGTTTGTGGTACATGTGGCTGTTCAGCCTATTGTGACCAGGTCTGTAATTGTTTCACTGTAAACATATGCACCGCTTGGGGAACTTACTGTATTGTGTTTTGTCTTAGTGGTACCAAGTAGTCAGTCACCCCATAAAGTCTGGCTGGTTGTTCATGGATTTGGCAGTGCCTGAAATAGGATACATGGCTGTCTTAGATGAAAGGAATGTGTGTGTACGTGTGCGCATGCATGCGTGCGTGTATGTATGTATGTGTGGTGTGTGTGTGTGCGTGTGCGTGTGCGTGCGTGTGTGTGCGTGCGTGTGTGTGCGTGTGCGTGTGTGCGTGCGTGTGTGCGTGTGTGTGTGTGTGTACGTATGCGTACGTAGTTTCTTAACCCTTTGACTCCCGCACTCCGTCTATCGGCATCCTGCATTGTCAACCATGCTAGCAAAGCAAAAACTTAACCCTTTGATTCCTTCACCCTATCCACCAGCTTTCTGCAGGAAGCTGGTGGATAAGGTGAGGGAGTCAAAGGGTTAAGTTTTTGCAGTTGGTAGATGGAGTGCAGGAGTCAAAAGGTTAAGACAGCGTCACCGCATCACGAATAACTTCCACATGCACTGACGCCAAACATGCCGTGTGATGGAGAAGATCCAAAATGATCATGGCATGTCATAAGCCTGCATGCTCATAAGTTATGCGCTGGCAAGGTATTGAGGGCTAACGTCCTTGGTCTGTCTCTGTATCAGTCTGTCACTGACACAGTGTGGCTGTACTACAGTGAAACGTATCTCTCCAGCTGCAATGTCAAAAGGAACAACAACAAAATAAAAAAAGAAGAAGAAAAAAAAAAACGAAAAAAAAAACGGCTTGGATTATCACAATCTGTGTTCAGCACAAGCTGACACTTTGACAGGCATAGCTGTCTCCTTTTAGTTAGTTCTTGGGTGAGATTGTTCATCTCTCCCTCCCACGTCTTGCCGTGAAGTGGATGAGACTCGACTGTGTGTGGTCCCAGTCTTCCCAACGAGTCCATAGCACGCCCAACTCTGAGTAGGAACTGGTTAGAGCCGAAAAATCCCACACTGATTTTTTTTGAAGGAACTGATGGGGATTCGAATCCACAATCGTCCAGTCGGTAGTCCGTTGCGCTAACCACTACACCACGGCGACTGGTCACCCCTGACTTACCTGATACCCCTGACATAACTCATACCTCTGTCTCACTCCGTTCTTCAAAGACGGATCTTGATCACTTTCAGAACACAAAATTCAAACCAAACTTCCTTAAATTGGGCGTGGTTCATTTGCAAGGTCACAGTTATGCAAGATACATCCGGCAATGGTTGGTTATCTGTATGTGTCTGTGTGAGTGTGTGCGTGCGTGTATGTGTGTGAGCGTGAGCGCGCACGCGCGTGCGAGCGCTTCTGACTGCATATGAAAAGAAATAGATTTTGAAAAGTTCAACATATGGAGAAAGCGCAATTAGGCGTACCAGAAAAAGCTGTGACGGCATTTTCAGACGGAATATATTGCGCGTGTCATTTAGTGGTACTTGAGTCATACACAGCGCGTGAGGTGTTAATCCATTTCTGTTACCAAGGTCGACCTGCTATTTCAGTAGTCCCATCCAACACACTGATGACAGAGAATTTTAAAAAAAAGTCATCTGCATCATACTGCATCAGAATGCACTTTGGATCGTAACAACCCCATCACTAACAAATCAATTCAGCTTGTACGTTTTCTTTTTCAGGAGAATATGGCTAGAATGTTATAGAAACGAACGTTAACGATCAATATCAGTTTCCATTTTAGTTTAAGCGGGCGATCGACAAAAAGATTTCAGCTTTCAGTGTAGATTGTTATTGCTTGTCAGTTGTCTGCGTGATTCTTCA
>CM060305.1:116796241-116803741 GCA_030674185.1 Monoplex corrugatus
GCAGCCTGTCTCCGCTCGAGGGAATCACATGTTATAATAATAATTGTATATGCTATGCTCCTATAATTTTCCATTGCTTTTATTCTTGCTTTTATTGCTTTTATTCTTTCTCCCATTTATAGCCATGCGTGTGTGTGGTGTGTATGTGGTTGGTGTGTGCGTGCGTGTGTGTGCTGCGTGCGTGCGTGCGTGCTTGCGTGTGTGTCTGCTTCAGCGCTTAGATTGATTTTATCAAGATTTTGCGCTATATAAATATTGTAATTATTTATTATTATTATAACAAATGCTTATCAATTAACATCAGGAAGAGAGTTCTTGAATGTTATATAGAACCGATAATGTTATACGGTTGGAGGCGTGGACAGTCAACAAGCAAAGCCAGAACAAGATTGAGGCAGCCGAGATGTGGTTTCTTAGAAGAATGTTGAGAGTTCCATGGACAGCAAAGAAAACAAACGAGACAGTCTTGATTGAGGCAGACACAAGAAGATCATTCATAAGGAAGACCAGGAAAAACAGGCAACATTTCTAGGCCATTTTATGAGGAAAGGAGAATTAGAGCACCTGGTCACAACAGGAAATCTGGAGGGAAAGAGAGCACCATGCAGACCCAGGGAAAAAATCTTGGACGGGGAGTGGCTGAGGACAGAGAGGGTGGAAGATGTGCTCGCGGCAGCAAGGGATAGATGCATATGGAGGGCAATGATCGCCAACGCCATGTGGCATGGCACTTGATGATGATGATGATGATGAGAATAGGGTGCGAGAGTCAGAGGGTTAAGCCACGGACAGAAAAAAGAACAACTATCACCCTCTGTCTCGAGGGCAGCGAGTGCACATGATGCGTCTTTGCATCAGCTGCAGCTGGCGCAACGCATATATATATATATATATATATATCTATATATATATATATATATATATATATATATATATATATATATATATATACATATACATATATATGACCCGCAAGTTCACACTGACTACATCCCCAGCTCTCCCTCTGTGGTCACGACGACCTGACAGCAGTTGATCACATATGCTGTAACGATGTCACTATGTGGAGCGACACGAAATGTGGCCAACTGTAACTCCACTGATCACCCAAGCTCCAGGGCAGCCTACAGAAATTGGAAAACACAGACACACAGACACACACAGACACAGACACAACACACCACACAACCACACACCACACACACACACACACACACACACACACACACATTACATATTTACACACACACACATACGCACACGTACACACACAAACACAAACATAGAGAGACAGAGAGAGAAACAGAGAGAGAGAGATGCGTGCGTGCGCACACACACACACATATATATATATACACACGCACACACACACACACCACACACACACACACACAAGGAGGGAGAGGAGAGAGAGAGAGAGAGAGAGAGAGAGAGAGAGAGAGAGAGAGAGACATGCATACACACTCACACCACACACACAAAGAGAGAGAGAGAAAGAGACAGACAGACAGACAGACAGACAGACAGGTACATTAAGGTTCAACATGTAAACGCATACACACACAGACAGACAGATACAGATAGACACAGACAGGCACAATACAGACACAGACACAGACACAGACACACACAATTATATGTGTACTCACACACACACACACACACACACACACACACACACACACACACACACACACACACACAGATACGCACGCATACACACACAGAGACTACCCACATACATAGCCCCCTCCACACACACTCACATGCACACTCACACACAGACACACAAACTACCCACGCACGCATGCACGCACACACACACACACGCACACAACTTCCCACACACATAGCCCCCTCCACACACACACACACACACACACAGACACGCGCGTGCGCGCGCGCACGCGCCTGCGCACACACGTACACATAAATACACACACAAACTGACAGAAACACACACGCACACACACACATACATACATACATACATACATATATACGTACGTACGTACGTATATACAAACATACATACATACATACATACATACATATACATACATACATACATACATACCTACGTACATACATCCATACATACACACACACACACACACACACACACACACATACTGACAGAGACACACACGCACGCGCGCGTGCACCCTCCCCCCCCCCCACACACACACACTGATAGACAGCAAAACACAGGCAGTCACGTACGGTCCAACACGAAGAAAACGCACAGGTGACAGGCAGCTAATCAATATCTCTAGGTGAGTTTAGCAACGAGTCCTTTGAAGAGATGAATTTTTAGTGAGGACTTGATTGTTAATGTTGGGAAGGAAAAAAAACATGACGTAGGTTGACGGGGAGTGAGTTCCAGAATGTTGCAGCAGAATGAGAGAATGGCTTGAACCTGAGTTTCTTTGGGTTAAAAGGAGGAATTCCAAATATCTAGTTGTCAGAAGAACAAAGGGATCTGGCAAGAGTATACATGTCAAAGAGTTCAGATAGATACATAAGTGCTTTATGTGTGATAATTCTGGAACAGAGACAGACAGATTTGTATTGAATTCCACGCTCGATTTTGAGCTGCTGTAGGTGTTTTCAACAGATCTGATGACTGATGTCGTCTTGGCGATTTGTAAAAAAAAAAGGGGGCAGCTTAATTTTGCATGCATTGAAATGGTAAACGGCAAAAACAACAGTATATAACATGATCAAGAAGCAACAACGTACAGGAATAACGACAGTAACAGGAACCAGAAAAAAAAAACAAAAAAAAACACGAAAAAAGAATCTGAACGCGTATTTAATACAGCCAGACAAGACTTCTCTGGTTGTATTAAATACACATTTCGATTCTTCTTCGTGTTTTTTTTTACCCTTTTTCTGGCTCCTGTTTGCTTGAACACGGGCAGTCAACTTGTTTTGAACAGTAACATGAGCAGAAACAGCAACTAACAGCAGTACCAACTGTAACATGAGCACGAAACAACAACTAACAGCAGTACCAACTGTAACATGAGCACGAAACAACAACTAACAGCAGTACCAACTGTAACATGAGCACGAAACAACAACTAACAGCAGTACCAACTGTAACATGAGCACGAAACAACAACTAACAGCAGTACCAACTGTAACATGACCACGAAACAACAACTAACAGCAGTACCAACTGTAACATGACCACGAAACAGCAACTAACAGCAGTACCAACTGTAACATGACCACGAAACAGCAACTAACAGCAGTACCAACTGTAACATGACCACGAAACAACAACTAACAGCAGTACCAACTGTAACATGAGCACGAAACAACAATGAACTGTAGCAACAACGGTAACGCGATCAAGAAACAACTAATAACAGCAGTAACAACAGTAACACGACACGTTACAAACAATTAACAACAGTAACACGAGGAAGAAACAACAATTAACACTAGTAACAACAATAAGACAAGGAAATAACAAAAACTAACAACAGTAACACGAGGAAGATACAACAATTAACACTAGTAACAACAATAAGACAAGGAAATAACAAAAACTAACAACAGTAACACGAGGAAGATACAACAATTAACACTAGTAACAACAATAAGACAAGGAAATAACAAAAACTAACAACAGTAACACGAGGAAGATACAACAATTAACACTAGTAACAACAATAAGACAAGGAAATAACAAAAACTAACAACAGTAACACGAGGAAGATACAACAATTAACACTAGTAACAACAATAAGACAAGGAAATAACAAAAACTAACAACAGTAACAGTAACACGAGAAAGAAACAAAAACAAACAACAGTAACAACAGTAACATGAGAAAGAAACAAAAACTAACAACAATAACAACGTAACACGAGAAAGAAACAAAAACTAACAATGGTAACAACAGTAACACGACTCGATACAACAATTAACAACAGTGGCAACAATAACAAAGGAAAAAACGATAATTAACAACAGTAACAACAGTAACAGGAGAAAGCAACAACAACTAACAACAGTAACACGAGAAAGAAACAACAACTAACAACAGAAACAGGAGAAAGAAACAACAACTAACAACAGTAACACGAGAAAGAAACAACAACTAACAACAGTAACAGGAGAAAGAAACAACAACTAACAACAGTAACAGGAGAAAGAAACAACAACTAACAACAGTAACAGGAGAAAGAAACAACAACTAACAACAGTAACAGGAGAAAGAAACAACAACTAACAACAGTAACACGAGAAAGAAACAACAACTAACAATGATAACAACAGTAACACGAGAAAGAAACAACAACTAACAACAGTAACAGGAGAAAGAAACAACAACTAACAACAGTAACAGGAGAAAGAAACAACAACTAACAACAGTAACAGGAGAAAGAAACAACAACTAACAACAGTAACACGAGAAAGAAAAACAACTAACAACAGTAACAGGAGAAAGAAACAACAACTAACAATGATAACAACAGTAACACGAGAAAGAAACAACAACTAACAACAGTAACAGGAGAAAGAAACAACAACTAACAACAGTAACAGAGAGAAAGAAACAACAACTAACAACAGTAACAGGAGAAAGAAACAACAACTAACAACAGTAACAGGAGAAAGAAACAACAACTAACAACAGTAACAGGAGAAAGAAACAACAACTAACAACAGTAACACGAGAAAGAAACAACAACTAACAATGATAACAACAGTAACACGAGAAAGAAACAACAACTAACAACAGTAACACGAGAAAGAAACAACAACTAACAACAGTAACAGGAGAAAGAAACAACAACTAACAACAGTAACAGGAGAAAGAAACAACAACTAACAACAGTAACAGGAGAAAGAAACAACAACTAACAACAGTAACACGAGAAAGAAACAACAACTAACAATGATAACAACAGTAACACGAGAAAGAAACAACAACTAACAACAGTAACACGAGAAAGAAACAACAACTAACAACAGTAACAGGAGAAAGAAACAACAACTAACAACAGTAACAGGAGAAAGAAACAACAACTAACAACAGTAACAGGAGAAAGAAACAACAACTAACAACAGTAACACGAGAAAGAAACAACAACTAACAACAGTAACAGGAGAAAGAAACAACAACTAACAACAGTAACAGGAGAAAGAAACAACAACTAACAATGATAACAACAGTAACAGGAGAAAGAAACAACAACTAACAACAGTAACACGAGAAAGAAACAACAACTAACAACAGTAACACGAGAAAGAAACAACAACTAACAACAGTAACACGAGAAAGAAACAACAACAGTAACAACAGTAACAGGAGAAAGAAACAACAATTAACAACAGTAACACGAGAAAGAAACAACAACTAACAACAGTAACACGAGAAAGAAACAACAACTAACAACAGTAACACGAGAAAGAAACAACAACTAACAACAGTAACACGAGAAAGAAACAACAACTAACAACAGTAACACGAGAAAGAAACTACAACTAACAACAGTAACACGAGAAAGAAACAACAACAGTAACAACAGTAACACGAGAAAGAAAACAACAACAGTAACAACAGTAACACGGAAAGAAACAACAACTAACAACAGTAACAGGAGAAAGAAACAACAACTAACAACAGTAACAGGAGAAAGAAACAACAACTAACAACAGTAACAGGAGAAAGAAACAACAACTAACAACAGTAACACGAGAAAGAAACAACAACTAACAACAGTAACAGGAGAAAGAAACAACAACTAACAACAGTAACAGGAGAAAGAAAAACAACAACTAACAACAGTAACAGGAGGAAGACATAAACAACTAACAATAGCAACAACAGTAATACGAATAAGTAACAACAATTAACAGGAGCAACAACAGTAATACGAGAAAGAAACAACAACTAACGACAGTAACAACAGTAATACGAATAAGTAACAACAATTAACAGGAGTAACAATAGTAACTCGAGAAAGAAACAACAACTAACGACAGTAACAACAGTAATACGAGAAAGAAACAACAACTAACGACAGTAACAACAGTAACACGAGAAAGAAACAACAACTAACGACAGTAACAACAGTAACACGAGAAAGAAACAACAACTAACGACAGTAACAACAGTAACACGAGAAAGAAACAACAACAACGACAGTAACAACAGTAACACGAGAAAGAAACAACAACTAACGACAGTAACAACAGTAACACGAGAAAGAAACAACAACTAACGACAGTAACAACAGTAACACGAGAAAGAAACAACAACTAACGACAGTAACAACAGTAACACGAGAAAGAAACAACAACTAACGACAGTAACAACAGTAACACGAGAAAGAAACAACAACTAACGACAGTAACAACAGTAACACGAGGAAGACATAACAATTAACTATAGTAACATCAGTAACACGAGAAAGAAACAACAACCAACGACAGTAACAACAGTAACACGAGAAAGAAACAACAACTAACGACAGTAACAACAGTAATACGAGAAAGAAACAACAACACTAACGACAGTAACAACAGTAATACGAGAAAGAAACAACAACCAACGACAGTAACAACAGTAACACGAGAAAGAAAAACAACCAACGACAGTAACAACAGTAACACGAGAAAGAAACAACAACCAACGACAGTAACAACAGTAACACGAGAAAGAAACAACAACTAACGACAGTAACAACAGTAACACGAGAAAGAAACAACAACTAACGACAGTAACAACAGTAACACGAGAAAGAAACAACAACCAACGACAGTAACAACAGTAACACGAGAAAGAAACAAAAACTAACAACAGTAACAACGTAACACGAGAAAGAAACAAAAACTAAAAACAGCAACAATAGTAACACGAGAAAGAAATAACAACTAACAATGGTAACAACAGTAACACGACTCGATACAACAATTAACAACAGTGGCAACAATAACAAAGGAAAAAACGATAATTAACAACAGTAACAGGAGGAAGAAACAACAACTAACAATGATAACAACAGTAACACGAGAAAGAAACAACAACTAACAACAGTAACAGGAGGAAGACATAACAACTCACAATAGCAACAACAGTAATACGAATAAGTAACAACAATTAACAGGAGTAACAACAGTAACACGAGAAAGAAACAACAACTAAGGACAGTAACATCAGTAACACGAGAAAGAAACAACAACTAACAACAGTAACAACAGTAACACGAGAAAGAAATAACAACTAACGACAGTAACAACAGTAACACGAGAAAGAAATAACAACTAACGACAGTAACAACAGTAACACGAGAAAGAAATAACAACTAACGACAGTAATAACAGTAACACGAGAAAGAAATAACAACTAACGACAGTAACAACAGTAACACGAGAAAGAAATAACAACTAACGACAGTAACAACAGTAATACGAGAAAGAAACAACTAACGACAGTAACAACAGTAACACGAGAAAGAAACAACAACTAACGACAG
>CM060305.1:116813741-116816241 GCA_030674185.1 Monoplex corrugatus
ATTCTAAATTTTGGAACATAAAACGCTGCTCCAGCAGATTTATTTTCTAAGACTGACCCATCGGTAAAAATATGGAGGTGGGTATGGTAATTTTCATCGACGTGTTCTCTCGCTGTGTATATCGAAATGTTAATATTTTCATATTTCTTAGCATCTGTATAATCAATATCAAAAGTGGCTTTAAGCATTTCCCATGTAGGGATAGGCGTTGTGGATGGTGTCTCAGCTATTTCATCCAAATTTATGTTAGACTGTTTGACTAAGTCAGATACATAAGTTGCAACAGTCATTTGTGATGAAATGTTGCTTGCTCGTTTTGGAAAGTCAACATCAGACCTTAGTTTAATTTCCTTGCTCACAAAATTGTCAGTTTGTGAAGTAGTTCTGACTGCAAACTTTGCTGTCGCTAGCTCACGATAGTTGTTCAGAGACAGAATTCCAGCAACTTTGTACGTTTCCAGATTTGAAGCATGAACTGGTACACCTAGTGCAATTTTAAGACTTTTGCAGTCTAAGCTTTGAATCTTCTTTAGTAAATATTTTGGTGCACTGAAGAACACCTCTTGTGCATAGGATAATTTAGATCTTGCAAGTGCTGTTGATAGATGAAGTAGTATGTTTGTATCCATTCCCCAAGGTATCTGCTTATTATCTTTAGAAAATTTAAGGCTTTTCTTGCTTTTGTTAAAACATAATCAAAATGGACATTCCAGTTTAATTTCGATGTTATAAAAACTCCCAGAAATTTTACCACCTGTTTGTAATGTATCACTTCACCATGCAGTCTGAAAGTAGGCAAGTTATTTAAAGTACCACCAGGATTAAATAGCATCATGTTAGTTTTTTCAGTTGATAACGACAGACCATTTTCTAACATGTAGTTTCCAAGACTATTAAGATCAGATTGATACACCTTCCTGATGTAATTCTGTGCTCTCTGGGGAGTTGTCTTTTTTAAAGTAATATTCATCCATATGCATATATCATCAGCGTACTGTACCAAAACAACACGATTTGAGAGTACATTAGGAAGATCATGTATAAGGATATTAAATGATATAGGTGCTATCACTGAACCTTGAGGAATTCCCATATCAAGACATCGTGAAGTAGAATAACTTGTTCCCACTCTTGCCTGAATTGTTCTATTGGCTAAATAGGACTTGATATAATTATACATATTGCCAGACAGACCAATAGATTTCAGCTTGTACAATAATCGTGTATGCCAAACTTGATCGTAAGCTTTTTTCACATCAAAAAAGGTTGCTAAAAGACATTTTCTACGGGCAAATTGTTGTTTTATCTGAGTTGTAAGTTTAACCAGGTGCTCAACTGTGGATCTCCCTTTTCTGAAACCTGCGTGGTTTACCAGAATAACGTTATTTTTATCACAGTAATGTATAAGCCTGTTTAAGACCAATCTTTCCATTAGTTTGCTCGTATGGGACGTCAACGCAATAGGTCTGTAACTGTTTTTATTGTTTTTAGGCTTTCCTGCTTTTAATATGGGTATAACAACAGACTTTTGCCATACCTGTGGTACAGTTCCACTCACCCAGCATTTCTGAAAAATTTTGTGTAAGAAAATAATATAATTTTCTGGAAGATGCTTAATCATTTCAGTTGAAACTGCATCGACACCTACCGAACTCCTTTTGTTGTGTAGAGACAAGATAGTGTTTTTCAGCTCTTCTTGGGTGATCGGAGAATTAAACCAGCAATTATTCTGAGGTATTGGATCAGTGAAGATAGGGTTGTTAGCTGCCGTTTCTCTGTAGTGTTTGCAGTTAGGAGACAATCCCATCTACTTTACTATTTTCAGCAAAGAGTTCTACAAAAGTTTCAGCTTTGTCCATGTCGGAAGGAAATTTGTATCAATCATTATTGGAAATCTAGGTAAGTTGGCTCCGTTTTTCATTTGATTCATTTTTGTCCAGACTTTATGAAAATCCTTAAAATCTGAAATTTCTTTGGTGCAGTATGATGCCCAATAATCTTTCTTTGCTTCAGCGATGATTTTATTACACTGGGTGTTAGCTTTTTTCATTTCCATGTGATCGTCCGGTTTTCTGCTTTTGATGTAGATTTTGAATTTATCTTTTTTATACTGAACTGCTTTCTCACATGCTTCTGTCCACCAAACATTACCCAAACGATTATTAGACTTAAAAGTTTTGAGTTTCGGAATGGAGAGGTCTGCAGCAGCTAGAACTGACTCCTGGAACTTAGAAAACATAACGTCTACATTTTCACTTTCATAAAGCTTATATTCTTGTTTAGCAAGAGCAATCTGAAACATGGTCCAATCAGCGCGCATGTAATTATATTTTGGTATAATGTCAGGAGTGCTTTCTTTCATCCTGATGTTGTCATTTGTTATTGTTATGATGATAGATAAGTGATCACTTCCCAAAGTATCTCAGTGAGTGTCCCAGGTACAGCATGGTACTAATTCTGGTGATATTAGTGACAGATCGATGGCTGTTGCCCGGTGTTT
>CM060305.1:116848741-116853741 GCA_030674185.1 Monoplex corrugatus
ATCTTTGCTGCTGTATTTTCAGTTCCCTCCATCAATCTATCCATGTACCCATCCTCAGCCTATCCATTCAGACAGATAGACAGACAAACAGGCATACAGACTATTTTCTTTCTACACTCTATGATACAGACTGGCAAAATAACACACGCATACAGATTTCGATCAGACGCCCAGAATCGATCGGGACCGTCTCTTAAAAGCAGATAAATAAATAACAATGAAAAAAAAAAGCAAATTGGTAAAACGAGACATGGGTGGATCTGAATCCTCCTCCTCCGTCTTTTACATCAAACAGCAGAAGGCTTTAAAAAAAATCGGTCTGCGTGTTGTGATGAGTGCACTCGCTCAGCTCTCGCAGTGAAAAGCCTGTTGGCCTTACTGACCCACTTCTCCAAGTTGTTTTCGTCGTGCTCACACTAACCGAGTAACCCCGATTCGCCATACGCATGCGCGCATTCAATCAGATAATTGTGGCATCTCTCGTCGATCACGCAACTTCGTCTACGAGAAGTCTGTACTTGCAAGAGAGGGGGGCGAATTTTGCTTTGACAGATGGAAGGTTCGTAGATCCGTGTCTTCTTGCTTCAAAGTGAAGATTTACAAGATTCTTTATGATCATAAGTCAGCGCTTTTGGCGATAGCCCCGTCTGCCATTGATGACGTAATGGCGGCAGTTGGCTGGCGTGGTGGTTATTTTGGGGGTATGTAGGGCAGACCAAGAGGGGTGGTTTCAATGATGAGACGAGATCAGGATGACCTGGGTCGTGGCGCTCTCGTAACCCTGAACGGAGGCCCTAGCAGGGTTGCCGGTAGAAGTTTATATCCCCGGCACGTAGCCCCTCCCCCCCTCCCCCTGACAAGCTGCCCTCCCCACCTCCCCACTTTCACGACGTTCTATGTCGCGACGACAAACAACAGATTGTCGGTTCAGATGGCCGCTTGTTGAGTTGGTTTCCCCGTGGATCCAATCCAAACCACAGACAACTTGAACCAAACCGGCGCACCGGTCACGTTTACCATTGTTCGTTATATTTCACGGTCGTCAGAATGTCAGCCAGTTTGCTGGCTGGCAGAGCAACTTGTGGACTGATTGTAGGACTTGACGTGTTTTTTGTCACTTGACTAGTCAGCTGAACTGATGGTAATCTTATTCTAGTAGCCTACTAACTGTCAGTCACTTATCGCCATATTATTGTGATAATATGCCGGTACCCGCTAGACTGATACGAATGCCTTCTTTTTTATTTTAATTTTTTTATGTTGATAAACTTTCTCTTTCAATACTTGGTAATGAGCTAGTGTATTTATTGAGGGCAGACTTTTTTTTATTATTCTAATTGTTAACGTTTTCCTGCCCCTCTCTTTCTCCTCTCTTGTCCTTGCTGTCTTGTCTCTGTGTCACACATGAATATAAAGGCACACTGACACACACACACACACATCACACACACACACACACACCCCACACACACACTCTCTCTCTCTCTCTCTGTGTCTGTCTGTCTCTCTGTCTGTCTCCCCTCTCTATCTCCCTCTCTCTCCCATCTGTCACTCTCTCTCTCTGACACGTACGATAGCCCACTATACAAACCAGATATATGGTTTCAGTTATACTTGCAAATTATGCACATAGCCGGAATGCATACAGATGTATCCAGATGTGTCTAACACATACATGTAGCGTACTCACAATATTATATACGCACTCTGCCATCGTGCATACCTGCACGTACTGACATAAGAAGACACTCAAAACACTCATAAAACATAAATGCGTACGTCTGTACACAGTCGATCCATATGGCGTATATAACCTGTATTTGCATTTAAACTAGAATGGAAAACGCTCTGACAATGAAACATTGCCCATTTGGAACAACATGATCTGACTGAAAATTATCAATCTTGCACGTTTTTAGTGCATATGGAAGTTCATTCCGAGCGCGGAGACGTCATTTTGAGAAACTGAAACTGAAACTGTCTTGGGGAAACTGATCCCTCGTCATAGTACTGGCAAATTAGCTGGTGAAGATGGCCCAGAAGCACTGGTTTCCCACACTGAATCACTTCAGCAGAGATGCCATCTTCGCCTGGTGCCTTTCCATGAGCCACTGAGTGGACGGCCTTACTGTGTTTCCTCTGATAGGGGTAGGTCCAGCTCATCACATGACAGTCAAAGCAGGGATGCTGGCAAGGGCTGACCTAGTAGCCACGCTCTTGGTGGAGCACGGGTTCTGGTAGTCGTCGGCCCACCTCTCCATCTGCTGGGCACGATCTTCGATGGCTTCGTCTTCCTTCAGCTTCAGCAGAGTGATCTTGCTAGCGGTGGGCCCCAAGGCTTTCATCATCCCCTCATACATGCCTTGTATGTTGCTACTTTTGTAGCATGACTGGATGTTCTGACACAGGGTCTGCCAATAGTCGTCTGCGCAGTGCCTAGCCATCCGTTGAGAGTTGTTTCTGGACGTTCTCACTGCAGCCGGTCTTTTTTTTTTAACCCTTTGACTCCCGCACCCTATCCACCAACTGCAAAAACTTAACCCTTTGACTCTCTCACCCTATCCATCAGCTTCCTGCAGGAAGTTATGGATAGGGTGAGAGAGTCAAAGGGTTTAAGTTTTTGCTTTCTTAAAATGGTTGACAATGCAGGATGCCGGTGGACGGGGTGCAGGAGTCAAAGGGTTAACCGACAGGGTCTGTTCTGTATTTGATCAGAGCTACTTTCTTGGCATCATTGACAGGTCAGGTTCCGTTCCAGATAGGTGAGCCTCAAACCAATCTTGGTTTTTTCCCTCTCCTTCTTCCCCAAGGGACTCAATGAAGAAGTTTTAGATGGTGTCACGAACGAAATGCCACCTCTTCACTGTGGCTGTGGCTGTACTTACCTTGAAAGCCTGTTCCATTCGTTGAGTTCTGTGAGAAGTTCTGGGTTGGCTGCCCTAGCGGTGTTGATGATGGGCATTCTTTCTGCTTGATGTGGTAAATCCTCTTTGTGTTTAGGTTGGACTTTTTACTGCATGTCAGGGACTGGTTTACTGCACATCATGGAATGGTTTACTTCATATGATGGACTGGTTTACTGCATATCGTGGGCTGGTTTGTTGCATATCATAGAATAGTTTACTGCATATCATGGGCTGGTTTGCTGCATATCATGGAATGGTTTACTGTATATCATGGGCTGGTTTGCTGCATATCATAGAATGGTTTACTGCATATCGTGGACTGGTTTGCTGCATATCATAGAATGGTTTACTGCATATCATGGGCTGGTTTGTTGCATATCATAGAATGGTTTACTGCATATCATGGGCTGGTTTGTTGCATATCATAGAATGGTTTACTGTATATCATGGGCTGGTTTACTGCATATCATAGAATGGTTTACTGCATATCATGGGCTGGTTTACTGCATATCATAGAATGGTTTGCTGCATATCGTGGGCTGGTTTACTGCATATCATAGAATGGTTTGCTGCATATCATGGGCTGGTTTACTGCATATCATAGAATGGTTTGCTGCATATCATAGAATGGTTTACTGCATATCATGGGCTGGTTTACTGCATATCATAGAATGGTTTACTGCATATCGTGGGCTGGTTTACTGCATATCATAGAATGGTTTACTGCATATCATGGGCTGTATTTACTGCATATCATGGGCGGGTTTGCTCCATATGATGGACTGGTTTACTGCATATCATAGAATGGTGTACTGCATATCATAGAATGGTTTACTGCATATCATGGAATGGTTTACTGTATATCATGGGCTGGTTTACTGTATATCATGGGCTGGTTTACTGTATATCATGGGCTGGTTTACTGTATATCATGGGCTGGTTTGCTGCATATCATAGAATGGTTTACAGCATATCATGGACTGGTTTACTGCATATCATAGAATAGTTTACTGCATATCATGGACTGGTTTACTGCATATCATAGAATGGTTTACTGCATATCATGGGCTGGTTTACTGTATATCATGGGCTGGTTTACTGCATATCATAGAATGGTTTGCTGTATATCATAGAATGGTTTACTGCATATCATGGGCTGGTTTGCTGTATATCATGGGCTGGTTTGCTGCATATCATAGAATGGTTTACTGTATATCATGGGCTGGTTTGCTGTATATCATGGGCTGGTTTACTGCATATCATAGAATGGTTTGCTGTATATCATGGGCTGGTTTACTGCATATCATAGAATGGTTTGCTGTATATCATGGGCTGGTTTACTGCATATCATAGAATGGTTTGCTGTATATCATGGGCTGGTTTACTGCATATCATAGAATGGTTTGCTGTATATCATGGGCTGGTTTACTGCATATCATAGAATGGTTTGCTGTATATCATGGGCTGGTTTGCTGTATATCATAGAATGGTTTGCTGTATATCATGGGCTGGTTTACTGCATATCATAGAATGGTTTGCTGTATATCATGGGCTGGTTTGCTGTATATCATGGGCTGGTTTACTGCATATCATAGAATGGTTTACTGTATATCATGGGCTGGTTTACTGCATATCATAGAATGGTTTGCTGTATATCATGGGCTGGTTTACTGTATATCATAGAATGGTTTGCTGTATATCATGGGCTGGTTTACTGCATATCATAGAATGGTTTGCTGTATATCATGGGCTGGTTTACTGCATATCATAGAATGGTTTGCTGTATATCATAGAATGGTTTGCTGTATATCATGGGCTGGTTTACTGTATATCATGGGCTGGTTTACTGTATATCATGGGCTGGTTTACTGCATATCATAGAATGGTTTGCTGTATATCATAGAATGGTTTGCTGTATATCATGGGCTGGTTTACTGTATATCATGGGCTGGTTTACTGTATATCATGGGCTGGTTTACTGTATATCATGGGCTGGTTTACTGTATAGAATGGTTTGCTGTATATCATGGGCTGGTTTACTGCATATCATGGGCTGGTTTACTGTATATCATGGGCTGGTTTACTGCATATCAT
>CM060305.1:116866241-116868741 GCA_030674185.1 Monoplex corrugatus
TGATTCTCGCACCCTATCCACCAATTGCAAAAACTTAACCCTTTGACTTCCTCACCCTATCCACCAGCTTCCTAACAGTCATGCTTCCATACTCTCTATCCCATCCTCCTACCATACCTCCATGGGTACTTTCTACCACTACAACAATTAACCTTTGACTCCCGCATTCTATCCACCAGCTGCAAAAACCTGAACCCTCTCACTCCATCAACCTATCCATCAGCTTCCTCCAGGAAGCTGGTGGACAGGGTCAGGAAGTCAAAGGGTTAAGTTTTTGCTTTGCTAGCATGGTTGACAATGCAGGATGCTGGTGGACAGGATACGGGAGTCAAAGGGTTAACATCAGATTTTCAATGTCGACATTTTAGAATGTAAGTGTATCATAAGTTTAGTCGAACGATATCGCCATAAACTCTTTTCAAAAGTCACACTAACTCCAATTTAACATACAATCACAATAAGAACAAGATAGACAAGCCATGCTGACAAAATAATGAGTTGTTTTTTGTTGTTGTTTTTTTTATCAAGAGTCATACACAGTAGGGTAAGGATAGCAATTACAAAGAGAGCTAGATAAACAGGGATTTCCCTTATTGTCTACGAGTTGTGTGATAACGACGTGACCTTGGAATTTATTCGGGTACATTAAAAAAAGTAAGTATGTTTGGGCGACTCAAATTTTTTGTCAAAAATACGTGGATCAACAAGAAGAAATTCTTTTACAAGGCAACAGAGAATATAGAATAAGACAAACATTTAAGACATTTGATTTTGTGTGTGTGTGTGTGTGTGTGTGCGTTGTGTGTGTGTGTGTGTGTGTGTGTGTGTGTGTGTGTGTGTGTGTGTGTGTGTGTGTGTGTTGTGTGATTGTGTGTATGTGTGTGTGTGTGTTTTGTGTGTGTGTGTGTTGTGTGTGTGTGTGTGTGTGTGTGTGTGTGTGTGTGTGTGTGTGTGTGTGTGTGTGTGTGTGTGTGTGTGTGCGCGCTTGCTTGCTTGCTTTCTGTATTCTGGATTCCATTTCTCTGTTGAGGTTGTTGTCTTCGGTGAAAATACTTCCAGAGTTTCTTTTCCATTTCATCTCTGTCATTTTCCCTTTTACATGACCAAAGTTTCTTCCCCGATTTCATCTCTGTCATTTTCCATTTTACATGACCAAAGTTTTCTTCCCCGATTTCATCTCTGTCATTTTCCATTTTACATGACCAAAGTTTCTTCCCCATTTCATCTCTGTCATTTTCCCTTTTACATGACCAAAGTTTCTTCCCCGATTTCATCTCTGTCATTTTCCATTTTACATGACCAAAATTTCTTCCTGATTTCATCTCTGTCATTTTCCCTTTTACATGACCAAAGTTTCTTCCCCATTTCATCTCTGTCATTTTCCCTTTCACATGACCAAAGTTTCTTCCCGATTTCATCTCTGTCATTTTCCCTTTCACATGACCAAAGATTCTTCCCCATTTCATCTGTCATTTTCCATTTTACATGACCAAGATTTCTTCCCCATTTCATCTGTCATTTTCCCTTTCACATAACCAAAGTTTCTTCCCGATTTCATCTCTATCATTTTCCCTTTTACATGACCAAGATTTCTTCCCCATTTCATCTCTGTCATTTTCCATTTTACATGACCAAAGTTTCTTCCCCGATTTCATCTCTGTCATTTTCTTTTTTACATGACCAAGATTTCTTCCCCATTTCATCTCTGTCATTTTCCTTTTTACATGACCAAAGTTTCTTCCCCATGTCATCTGTCATTTTCCATTTTACATGACCAAAGTTTCTTCCCCATTTCATCTGTCATTTTCCCTTTTACATGACCAAAGTTTCTTCCCCATTTCATCTCTGTCATTTTCCCTTTTACATGACCAAAGTTTCTCTCCCCATTTCATCTCTGTCATTTTCCCTTTTACATGACCAAAGTTTCTTCCCCATTTCATCTCTGTCGTTTTCCCTTTTACATGACCAAAGTTTCTTCCCCATTTCATCTCTGTCATTTTCCCTTTCACATAACCAAAGTTTCTTCCCCATTTCATCTCTGTCATTTTCCCTTTTACATGACCAAAGTTTCTTCCCCGATTTCATCTCTGTCATTTTCCCTTTTACATGACCAAAGTTTCTTCCCCATTTCATCTGTCATTTTCCCTTTTACATGACCAGAGTTTCTTCCCCATTTCATCTCTGTCATTTTCCCTTTTACATGACCAAAGTTTCTTCCCCATTTCATCTCTGTCATTTTCCCTTTTACATGACCAAAGTTTCTTCCCCATTTCATCTCTGTCATTTTCCCTTTTACATGACCAAAGTTTCTTCCCCATTTCATCTCTGTCGTTTTCCCTTTTACATGACCAAAGTTTCTTCCCCATTTCATCTCTGTCATTTTCCCTTTCACATAACCAAAGTTTCTTCCCCATTTCATCTCTGTCATTTTCCCTTTTACATGACCAAAGTTTCTTCCCCGATTTCATCTCTGTCATTTTCCCTTTTACATGACCAAAGT
>CM060305.1:116891241-116896241 GCA_030674185.1 Monoplex corrugatus
GGTAACACACATGGTACGCGTGCTACATGCTACAATAGTTCGCCTTGTTTTGCCCGTCAACTTTACGAGTAGAGTGTTAGAGCAGGTTTCTCTGCTAGGCCTTCTGATCTCTGTCCTGCAAAATGATGTCATCTATCTTCTCTGTCCTACTTCACGACGCCATGGCCTTGGTTGGTTTCTATTTCCTCCGGGTCTGTATTTTCATGAAAAAAACACACACAAAAACTAATGAAGAAAAGGAACACAGAAACAAAAACAAAACAAACAAAAAACTAACGGGGGGGGGGGGGGGGAGGGAAAGAGAAAAAAAACAAGCGTGAGGAGAGGAGGAAGGGGCGAGGGAGAGAGGAGAAGGTAGGGAGAGAGGGGGAAAGGTAGGGGGTAGTAGACGGAAGGTAGGGGTTAAGAGGCGGAAGATAGAGGATAAGAGAAAAGGTAGGCGGTGACAGGGGGAAGGTAGAAGGTGAGAGGTAGGAAGGTAGAGGATGAGAGAGGGGAAGGTAGAGGATCAGAGGGGAGAAGTTTGAAGGTGAAAGAGGTAAGGTAGAGGGTAACAACGGGAAAGTAGGTCAGTGCCTGGCGACTCTCAGGACACTCACTCCCGAGCTCCCGGCGCCAATCGACAGTCGTTTCTTCAAGCAAAAGGGGGCCATGCGTTGCATGACCCATTCGGACCCAGTCATTAGTTACCTTGTTTACAAACCGAATGCCAAGGTGGGGGGAGGTGACAAACTCCGGGACATAGCCACACAACACACACTCACCAGGTCCAGCCCTGCCTCTGGACCAAGAGAGAATGGAAGACCCCTCTCTCGTCCCACTCTGGTCTTCACCACACGTAGAATAATTATTGTTAAAATGGCTTTAAAATGACCCTACCAAATATGTAGCTGAAAAAACAAGCAAGCAAACAAACAAACAAATAACAGCATGGATTTTATTATGCCACTGTGTATTTGTATCCGGTGATATGCAATATTCCTGTTATGCAGAGTTTGAGAGAAGTACACAGATTTATTCACATCTGTGACATAACTATTCATTCATGCAAAAATCACAGACATGTGCACAGTGCTTTGTCATAAGAGGAAACTGACCTTGTTCTATGTCTTTAATAAATGTAGATCTACACTCACACAGATCTATTCATACAAGCAAACATGTAACCACGTGCATATATGCATGCACAGGTAGATCTACACTTGATCACAAATACATTACTCACACCACGATTCTTTACTAGACTATTACTATAGTTCTACACAGTCTTATTCCTTCCAGTTTGTATTGTACACTTGCCCATGGGTGCCTACCTTTTTGTCAGAAGGCCCATTAGTCAGAAGGCCCATTAGTCAGAAGGCCCACTAGTCAGAAGGCCCATTAGTCAGAAGGCCCACTAGAAAATCAGTATTTTTTGTTGTTGTTGGTTTTTATTTTCAATAATAGTGTATATCCCAAAGGACTCGTTTTTTTTGTGTTCATAGCTAGAAAAGCATATGTAATTAATTTCAGTTGCTTTGCCATTGAACATTGTGTGCCAATTTACAGTAATTATGTTTGGTCTCACATAACATGTTCTTTTTTTTTTCTTTTTTTTTAATAAAGTAGCTGTTGCTCATGGTTTGTCTGTAGACTTCTGTGCATTTTCTCTGCTGGCCATGTTGAGATAAGTACATGTACATGTGTTATTCATTTGGGCTGGTGTTTATTTAATTAAGTCAGAAAATCAGTTGGCATTCAGTTGCATGAATGTAGGGCTTAAAAATGTAGGAAACATGAAAAACGGAAATCCAGTTTGTATGAATATTTGACCAATAACACCGTAGGGCAGTTACTGTAGGTCAGATAGAAATTCTGTGATCATCATTTTTGGCCTATCAGCGGTAATCCCTACATTCATGCAACTGAATGTCAACTGATTTTCTGACTAACGGGCCTTCTGACTAACGGGCCTTCTGACTAGTGGGCCTTCTGACTAACGGGCCTTCTGACAATAAGGCATCCGCGTGCCCATGTATAAATGATATACTGCACACTCAGTTAATATGCCACCAGTTCAACTTATCACCGTCCCATTGACTGCTAAAAACAAGCACTATTAAAATTACTTCGCGTGTGCGAACACGCAAACACACGTGCTTAAGCACAAAATGTCACACATACACATGATACAGACTTGAGGCATTGGAGCCACACACTAGCCTACAAGCAGAGAGACAGATTCACACACACACAGTGACACGAACACACCCACCCACACTATGACACACACATTACAGGCCACACACACACACACACATGCACGCACACATAACGCACTCACACACACACGTACACATATCAGTGTACACACACTATGCGTAAGCCCAGTACAACCCTGTCTATTCTTGAATGAATGAGAGAGATAGGCCTATTTACACACAACGCAAATGGCACACGACCACAAAATTAATATTTTGAACTAGGTCAGCAGGCAGAAAAACGTGACTGAACTTGCTTTCAAACATCACTCCACAAACTGGGCGTGTAAACTTGTCTGCATTGTCTTCAGCTCTGTCATTCTCATAGCCTGTAACAGAGTTCGTTTAGAGCCTAGAGATATGACTGATGAGCGTTTGAAAGTTCTACATTTGCCGCCATTCATTGTGTTCGTATGCACAGCACGGTCAAGGCAGCGAGCGTACAGACAAGTTTTGATTGGTTACCCGTCTGGGTTTCCCCAGAATAAGTGGTTTCCCAGATGAAAATGGAACAGGGCGGTTGCACACCGGTGTCAGTCACGGGCTGATGATGACGTCATGACTAATAGATCACTATGGTAACGTGATTGGTAAGGTGCGCCCGATGATGTGACCTAAAGATGAAACGTTTCGATGTAGCTGCGCGTAATAATAGCATCCTATTGATTCCTGCATTCGTGTATCATGGAACGGCAACCCAGATCTGCAATGACTGAATATGATTGAATAGCCTAGGCTATTTGAATAGAATTTATGATAATGCCTTAACGTCTGTTCAGTCTGCGCGTGGTAAAAGCTCCTTCAGATCCTTCCATTTATTGTTGGGCTTTCCTAGCGAAGGTTGAGAAAGGAAGTCGTAGGACGGGGTTAGGGGAGGAAAGCTTTGAGTTGTTTTCACAGTACTGCTTTGCAGTGTTATTGGAGTTTCTTTAGAATTTCCCTTAGGCCTATTTCCTCAGATAATTAGCACGAAAAGTAGAAAGTAACATTCTGAAAATACGTAGGCCGCATCATTAAAAAAATTTAGCAAGGATATGTATATATAAATATTTTCAGAAGTGCCTGTCAAGAAGCGTCGGTGGTGTAACGGTTAGCATGGTTGCCTTCCAAGCAGTCGATCCGGGTTCGACTCCCGGCCGACGCACTTATTTTTTTTTCCCCATTTCTTTTTCTCTCTCCTATAAACCGGCCACTGATGTGACTTACAGGATCTTTAACGTATATATTTGATTATCTGCATGCATGTATAACATTAAAAGAGGTCTGCTGTCAATGTTGACTTGGGAAGTAAAAAAAAATCCCCACCCTTAAACGTCAGGTGGTGTCCCCCCCCTCCTCCTTGTCCTATTTTGTATGCCATCTTTATGGCTTCAGAAGATGGCACAGTTTTTTTTAATGCGATGATGATGATGATGACGGAGAGGATGATAATCATGATGCTGTAGAGTTTCGCCTAATATTGAAACTGCGTAACAGAGATGTCCTCTTCGCTTACTATCACGATATATCCTGGCGTCAACCAGGCCCGTGAGTTACAGACACCCGCCGTGTTGGTCAGATGATTGGAGCAACACTCTCAATGTTGCATCCGTGAACTTGATGAGACTTCCCAATGACCGCTTAACACGCTCAACTCTGGGTAAGAGTCGGTTAGAACGAAAAAAAAAGAAATCCTACAATGATTTTTAAAGGGATTTATAGGGATTCGAACCCACACCTTCTAGTCTGTTGTCCGCTGTGCTAACCACTACACCACGGCGACTGGTTGGCAGAGGTGCTGAGGCGGATCGAATGGAACTCCAACGTTTATCCACTCCATTACTATACCCGTCGTCTAAGATTCGAGGAGAGACGAGAGAGAGAGAGAGAGAGAGAGAGAGAGAGAGAGAGAGAGAGAGAGAGAGAGAGAGAGAGAGAGAGAGAGAGAGAGAGAGAAGAGAGGAGAGTTCAGACTTCAGAATTTTTATTCAAGAAAGACCATAGCCCCTACTGACAGGGTGCTTGTAAGTATAATGAAATAATCAGATAGCATATCATATACGATTAACAATCAATAACAAAATGAACTATATTACGATAAAGCAATTTCCCCGAGTTTAGATGCTTTAAGCAGGAACAAACCGAAATTCTTGATATAATTGAAACGAGTTGAACACATTAACAAAAACAATTTAAATTTATTTGGGCATCTATAATACTTTTGAGGGATAAACCTTGAACGGATTTTATATAAAGCTGGACAACACAAAACAAAATGTATTTCGTGAGAGAGAGAGGAGAGAGAGAGAGGGTGAGGGAGGAGAGAGAGAACATTGAGAGAGAGAGAGAGAGAGACAGACAGACAGACAGACAGACAGAGACACACAGAGAGAGCAGAGAGAGAGAGAGAGAGAGAGAGAGAGAGAGAGAGAGAGAGAGAGAGCAGACAACACAGTGAAGTAGAGAATTTGGTCTGTTACAATAAACTTTTTTTTTTTTCTGAAACTTTCACAGAAAATCGATTCCATATTATTTTTTAATGGTTTTTGTTTCACTCAACGACGGTACTGGTCACACGGTACAGATGTTCTTGAAATTCAACAAAAGTCAACCCCGAAACATGTGTTCAATAGAAAATTGTTATTTGATATTTGATTTGAAAACCCCAACATCGTTACTGTCAAGAAAAAAAAAAAAGAAAAAAAATGCATGAGAGCTGTATCATACTGGAGTCTACACATACTTCAACAACCTTCCCATTGTGACCTTGATATAAAACCA
>CM060305.1:116913741-116921241 GCA_030674185.1 Monoplex corrugatus
TTATGCTCTAAAATTCACAGAAACTGATTCATTAAATACTGATATACAGATTCGTTCGGACAGACAGACAGACAGACAGACTACACATATACACTTGCGCACACGCACGCGCGCGCACACACAAACACACACACACACACGCGCACACGTACGCACGCTCACACACACCACACACACACACACACACACACACACACACACACACACACACACACGCACAACACTCATGCAACACCACACACACACACACCACACACACACACACACCGCAAACACTCATGCACACATACACACACACACACGCACACACACACACACACACACACACACACACACACACACACACACACACACACACACACACCTCCCCTTTGATGATCGTAAAGTTTTCTTGGAAATCTTGGAACACAGAAACTATGAGGCAAGCATGTCGATGATCCTAAAGATATCATAATCGTCCAAAATCGACTTCACTGTATACAGGCCAATATACCAGTTCCCGACACAGTTTATCACATGGGTAAGAAAGGCGCAAAGGGTGAAAAGTAGTGTCGCGAGCGCAACAACATAGACACGGTTTCTCATCCGGGACAGAAAATGCGTTAGAGGTGAAAAATTGTGTCGTCACGATCGCCTCTCCCTCTCTTTCTCCTTATCATGGCTATAACCGTTTCAAAACATACACAATACTTCAACAGGGGGAAACACATGTAACCAGTTATCAATCCTAAGAAAAAGTATGACTTCATCGAACACATAAGGTGAATGGACCAGCAAAGGCAGAAAATAATATAAAGAAATGACAGAAAGCAAAGGTAGAAGGTAGAAACAAAGATAGTAAGAGAAAAGAGGAAATTTCTAGCACAGAATTTCCAGAAGGTGGGAATGCTATTTATACTGAAAGAGCCCCCGGCATCCCCACGGGGGAAGTTGACGGATCTACATCACTTTTTTTTTCTTTGGTGGCACTAAGTTTAATGCTGATATAAACTCTTGTCACGTTTTCTTCACATGAAATTTACTTTAATCATGTTGACGGGCAGATGAGTCTGTGTATTGTATTGATTTGAGGGTGATTTCTGTGATGTGATTATATAACACTTTGGTGAGATAGGTTTACTCTAAGTGGTCTTCTCATTCTTTTATCCCTTTTAAACATAGATGTACGAACCAGAAAAAAACAACAACATGAACATAGAATCAGAACAGGAAGCTGGTGGATAGGGTAAGAGAGTCAAAGAGTTAAGTTTTTGCAGTTTTTGCAGTGGTGGATAGGGTGTGGGAGTCAAAGGGTTAAGGCTTATATCATGGTCATTTGGATCTATTCTATACTGACATCAGTGCGTCAGCGCATAAGGAATTCATTCCAGCACAGAGATTTATCTTGTGACATGTAAATGAAACTAATCATATGGAACCGTTACTTTCCAAAGAATTCCATAGTTATCATATACTTGGTCGTCGCGATGTCAGACTAACAAACGACAAATAAACAAATACAGAAACAGAAAGTCAACAACAAGGCAACCACCAAGACAACACACAACCACCACAACAAAACACACTACACAAAACACAACACACACACACACACACACACACACACACACACACACAACACACACACACACACACACAACACACACAACACACACACAACACACACACACACACACACACACACAACACACACACACACACACAACACACACACAACAACACACACACACACACACACAACACCAACACACACAACACAACACACACAAACAACACACACACAACACCACACAACACACAACAAGAGAGAAAGAGAGAGAGAGAGAGAGAGAGAGAAGAAGAGAGAGAGAGAGAGAGAGAGAGAGAGAGAGAGAGAGAGAGAGAGAGAGGGGGCATACTTAATAACAATAAGAAATTTTGTCGACAAAACGAATATAATGAAAGCAATAATCGCTATGACACGCTGCTCTCAGCAATACTGGTGTATGATGTCTGTCTGACTGTGGTCGTCCCCGTAATGTTCCCGGTCGATTTTTACTATCTCCTCTTAACCCTTTGACTCTAGCACCCTATCCACCAGCTGAAATAACTTAACCCTTTGACTCCTCACCCTATCCACCGCTGAAATAACTTAACCCTTTACTCCTCACCCTATCCACCAGCCGGAAGCTGATGGATAGGGTGAGGGGTCAAAGGGTTAAGGAAGCTGGTGAATAGGGTGAGGGAATCAAAGGGTTATTTTTTGCTTTGCTAGCTTGGTTGATAATGCAGGATGCTGGTGGAGAGAAAAAATGGATTAAGGGGGAAAAAAAGGGTGAAAAATGATTAAACCGATCTAACAGTCTCTCATTTCACACAAAAGTATTGCAGAAAATCCAGATTTGGTACTTTTCAATGTCATTGTGACCTTGCAGAAGCTTCGATTAAAATAAAGATTTAACTGCATCGAGGATAGTCCACAACCGTAATCAAAATTTAGTAAAGATCAACCCACAAAAAGCTGAAAACGTCCTGTTTACACATTTTTGTCACGGTAGGCAGGCAGACAGATATGTATACACACAAAGACACACGCCTTCTTCCGGTCAACATGAAACAGTTTCCCTTTTCGGAAAAAGAGGGAAAATAAAAACTGCGCAAAATCAACCGTTTTGAAGCATAAACAGTGAAAGGAACACAAACTCTACTCTTTCAGGCACCCTGCTTCACGATTTCAGACATTTGTTTGCAATAGAAACCCTTTAATTTTACTTTAAAGAAACCCCCAAAACCTTTCAAAGCATCAGTATGTTAGCTTTCCTGTTGAGTGAATCCACAACCCAGATTTTGTCTTCGGTGTGAGAGTGTGTGCGCTTGTGATTGCAATTGTATATCATTGTGGTTGTGTTGTGTTGGTAGTGCTGTGTTGTGTTGTGTTGTGTGGTGTTTTGTTGTGTTGTAGTGTGCTGTGCTGTGTTGTGTTGCGTTGCGTTGCGTTGCGTTGCGTTGCGTTGGTTGCGTTGCATTGTGTTGTCTTGTGTTGTCTTGTGTTGTCTTTCCTTGTCTTGTCTTGTCTGGTTTTGTCTTGTCTTGTCTTGTCTGGCATTAAGTCTTGTCACAGCGGATACATTTTTTTTATAGGAAAAGTCCATCTGTCAACTTAGGAAAGATTGCAGACCTGCAGAACAGCGCTATCCACTCACCCTCCAACCCCATCCCTCGTCCCACCCCAACCCCCGGGATGAACTTTAACCTTTTCACACCCTCACCCTATACACCAGCTGCCAGCTGAAGCTGCTGAATGCTGACACATAGGATGAGGGCGTCAGGGGGTTAATAGTGGGTCACAGGAGGTTCTTATTGTTGTTGTTGTTGTTGTTGCTGCTGTCTTTGCTCTTGTTGTTATGTTGAATGGGCGTTGAACGTAATAGTTTACAATGTCGCTGGAGGGGTTCGATAATACGTAGAATGTCACGTTATCCGCCCAAAGGGCAGGAATTCGATCCTGGGTGAAATCAAATATCTTGAGGGATGCGTACTGATTGCTGTTCTGCACCTCGTATGCGTGGGCTTTCTGTCTGTCTGTGTGTCTGTCTGTCTGTCTGTCTGTCTGTCTGTGTCTATCTGTCTGTCTGTGTGTCTGCCTGTTTGTCTGTATAACTGTCTGTCTGTCAGTCAGTCAGTTTGTCTTTCTGTCTGTCTGTCTCCCTGTCTCTCTCTCTAGGTCTCTCTCTCTCTCTCTCTCTCTCTCTCTCTGTCTCTCTCTCGCTATAAGTCTTTCTGTGTCTGTCTGTCTCTGTACGAGTAGACACATCTATAATATTCTTTCAACATATAATAACTCATACAAATGTCACCTCCACAAGACAGTGTAAAAATCAGAACTAATCATTAGAAAACATTCTAAATTTGACAAAGGTCATCACCTCGTCTTAGCTAGGCAAACTTTACATTTGATAAATGACGGCATTGCATATGATATATTCGTACGTTAATGTAACTGTAAAGACAGAGAATACCCTACCCATGATGTATCCATGTGTGTCTATATTCATATATTTTGTTTATTGTTTCTGTGAAGTGTGCTTTTACAAATCTCTAGATTTCATATAAAACTTACTTGTATTACACAGTCAAAAACAGAAATACATATCAGGATCACAACAGCAGTAGCAGTAATGTCCAGAATGAACAGGGTCTCAAGAAGCTGCATCATCAGCTTCACCACAAGGTACAGACTGAATAAGTCACTCGTAGTCTCCATCTACTACTACTGCTGATGTCAACTGCTTCCAGACCCAGAGAAGAGAATTCAAAGCCTTGAGACCAAGCCTTACGAAAACTGCTTCGTATATATCCTACTTCGAACATGAGACCAACGAATATGTGTGCAGTTTAGAGTTTGGAGTTTGTCAAGGGGGATACATCGCTATCGGATAATTCCATATGCGCTTCATTCAGATCTGACAGCAATTATCTGGCTAGAATTCCTGAGCCTGCGCAAAACCCTATGTGCTGACAAAGTCTTGGATTGGGGAGAGTGGAGGACAGGGACCTATGAAACACTAAGCTGACCTCACCAGAATGATGGAAACATTAAAATGGGCAGCGAATAGAAGTTATTAATGTCAATGGCTGGGATTGAACTCAAAATATCAGGTCCTAAGTTCAGGGAACAAGATCAACACCTTGATGGGCACACAGAAACTGTTTCTGGTTACAGCGAAACGAGCGCAAGCTTGCTTTAGTCACATCAGCCCCCCAAAATACACTTTCGAAGGCCGATTTTTCGCGTACCCTGGAAAGAGGCCATCGCCGAGGTCGACAAAGACTAAATCAACGTCAGCAGAACCTGCGTCTCATCACTTCCGCCAAACAACCACACTACATGTAGTTGTGGAATAACAAGAACAAAAACTAGCCTTGATATGGTTCTAAGCGGTCGGCTGGGCTTTATACAACAATGGCGAAAGAAAAAAAAACAACAACAACCAACCAACCAAGCAAAAAACATAACGTCATTTGTTGATTAATTTGTTACAATTTTTTACTAGTAAGTTATGACTCTAATGATCGATATAATGATGCGGGAAGGGGGGGGGGGGACTGTCATTGATCTTAAGAAGAAAAAAGCAAACAACAAAACGGAAAGGGAGAAAAAAGAAAAATAAGAAAGAAAAAAAAAAAAAGAAAAAAAAAAAAGGTTGACAGAAAGGCATACCAGGAAAAGAAAAGATGATTGGGGAGGGTGGAGGGTGGAGGGGGAGGGGGGAGGGGGAGGACGGGTGGAGAAAGAAAGGAGAAGGGAAGCCAGAGGGGGACAGAGAGTGAAGCCGTGATGGAGGAGTAGGTCAAGGGTGGTGAAGAAATTGTCGTCTGTGACATTTTTGTCTGAACATCAAGAAGGGGGTGGGGTGGTGGGGGTGGGGGGTGGAAGAAAAATGAAAAAGAAAGGCATGCTGTTTGTCTCTTCGGCTTTTGAGGCAATGCACTGGAGTCAGGTTCGTGATTTTTGTCGCCTTTTGTCCTGCCCCCAGTTCACCCCTTCCCTTCCACTCCTCTGCACTTTGCTGAGTATGTCCGTTTATATGGATGTTGAGGTAAGCTGGGTTTGTCAACAGACTTCTCTGTCTCTGTCTCTCTCTGTCTCTCTCTCTCTCTCTCCCTCTGTGTGTGTCTCTGTCTCTCTCTTTTCTTCTCTGTCACTCTCTCTCTCTTTCCCTCTCTGTCTCTCTCTCTTTCCCTCTCTGTCTCTCTCTGTTTCTCTCTGTCTGTCTGTCTGTCTGTCTGTCTCTCTCTCTTTATCCATATCGATTGAAATGTCTCTTCCAAACCTCTCTCAGCCCCTTCCCCCTCAATCTCTCTGCCTTTTGTCGATTGCTTTCTGGTAGACGCTGTCTTGTTGCCTCACTGAGTTTACTGCCAGCTCATAATGAATGTTTTGACTTTGAAAGAAAACAAAAATCCTCCAGCTAGCGCCGACAACAGTCATAAAAGATCTTCAATAGTAATATTCTTCAGATGGATACCTGTAAGCTTTACTGGTGGGTTTCATTACTGGCAAAATCTTTCTGAAATTAACACTTTGACTCCTGCACCATGTCCTCCAACATCCTGCATTGCCAACCATGCCAACAAAAGCAAAAACTTAACCCTTTGACTCCTTCACCCTTACCATCAGCTTCCTGCAGGAAGCTGGTGGAAAGGATGAGAGAGTCAAAGGGTTAAGTCTTTGCAGTTGGTATATAGGATGCGGGAGTTAAAGGGTTAATGTGGGTTGTTTAGACACGGTAGATATGTACGCTCATCAGATTTATGTTCCATTTTGCCAGATCTGGACCCTGACCAAGTAAAAAGCCTCCACAGCACAACATTGTCACTATGAAATGCCTCACTTGAGTAGTGATGTTAATAAAAATCAAACGTGACATGATCAGAAACATCAAAACCATCAGAAAAATAGTAAGAACAGAATCACCATCATCAACGGAGAATTCGGTAGTTTGGTCATCTGACCAGAATGCAGTCCCACCAGTAGCCTTAAAAAGCACAATAACAAAAAGACATATGGATTTTGAGCGAGATGCAGACCAGTTAAGAGCAAAGGTCCCGATTTTTGCACGAAAGGTTGGCGAGATTTTTGCGAAATACCATAGGTAGGAGCCTTTCCTTTCCTTTTTTAAATTTTTTTTTCGTTTTTCCTTTTTTTTTTTTATTTTTATTCCTTTGCCATGCAAGTTCTTTTCTTTTGCTGATATATGACAGCACAGAGTGGCAGAATGGTTCAGACGTTGGCCTGCCGATAACTAAACTCGAGGTTCCAAGGTTCGTTCCTCGTTGAGGCCTCGGCTTTTCTCCTCAGTTTGACCGGAAAATCGAACTGAGCGTGTGATCCTTCGGAAGGAGCCGAAAATGGAGACGGACCTGTGTGTGCCATCTGGCCTGCGCACGCTAAAGATCCCACAGCAAATGGAAATCATGAAGAGCAGGGCATTTGCTGGGCTGCCCTGGTATGAAACATTGGAGATACAGGTTCATTTCCAGAGACTCTTCCCTTGAAGGCCAATTACTCTTCTTGCCATTCTAAAGTCTTGTTAATAATTGGGTGGAGCTGCATTGCGGCGACCGGCGACGTATTCTAAAAAAATAAAATAAGATAAAATAAATTAAAATGAAATGAAATGAAATAAGATAAAATAAGTTAAATAAAACAATAAAATAAAATAAAATAAAATAAAACAAACAGAATAGAACAAAACAAACAAACAAACAAAAAGAAACTATATACACACACACACGCACGCACGCGTATAGACACACATGCTCACACACACACGCACGCACGTACCGAACATTGCACCTACACATTAATCCACGCTCATTTGCTATCATTATACAATTACAGTCTGCTGAAGAAGGCTTCCCCGACATTGTTTACAATGATTCCATGTCGGATACACTCATCACAAATATCATCAGATCCAGACCCACAGTAATGACAGCAGACAAGGGAAAACCTGC
>CM060305.1:116933741-116946241 GCA_030674185.1 Monoplex corrugatus
ATTTCACGTGAGTAGTATATTTCAGTTCCTCATCACCAATTTTAAACAACGGTACTTCTTTCGGACTGAGACCATTATTAAAAAGCATCATGTGTGTTTTTTCATTGGATATTTCCAGACCGTTAACTGTCAAGTAAGTGGAAATATTATTAATTTCATGTTGATAGACCTTTTTAATGTATTTTATTTCTCTCAAGGAAGTCTTCCTTTTTAACGAAACATTCATCCAGATAGCGATATCATCAGCGTACTGAGCAACGTTTACATTGTTTGAGACTTGAGTTGGTAGGTCATAGATCAAAATATTAAATAATAGAGGAGATATTACGGAACCCTGAGGAATTCCCATGTTTACAGATCGTTTTTCAGAGTATGTATTACCTATTTTAGCGACTATACTTCGGTCATTTATAAATGTTTTGATAAAATTATAAAGATTACCGTTGAGACCAATATGTTTAAATTTCAACAAAAGTCTCGCATGCTAGACTTGATCGTATGCTTTTTTAAGATCACAGAAGGTAGCTAAGACATTTTTCCTTTTAGCAAACTGATTTTTTATTTGAGTTGTTAACTTAACTAAATGGTCTGATGTTGATCTACCTTTTCGAAACCCAGATTGATTGATAGGTATTATATTATTTTTCTCACAAAAGTAACTCAGTCTATTCACTATAATTTTTTCCATTAGTTTTGAAACATGGGATGTAAGCGAGATAGGTCTGTAACTACCTGGATCTGAAAGGGGTTTATTAGGTTTTGGTATTGGTAACACAATCGAAGTCTTCCAAATGTCAGGTAAGCGACCACTTTCCCAGCATTTTAGTATGATATTGTGTAAGTATTCAATCCATTTCTCTGGTAAATGATTTAAAAGGGTATATGAAACGCTATCCAGTCCTACAGCCGATTTTTTGTTGTTCAACGAGAGAAGGGCATCTTTAAGTTCTTTTAATGTAATTTTTGAATTTATGTACATGTGACTATCAGGGGCAGGATCTGAGTATGCGACGGACTCTTCAATTTTCCGTCTTTCCTCCCTTAATGGAGTAGACAAGCTACTGGAATTACTTGTTCTTGAAAAGAACTGTACAAATTCTTCAGCTTTCTCAGATGACGAAGGAAAGTCTTTATCTTTAATCTTAATAGGAAACTGTGGTAAAATATAACCATTTTTCATTTCTTTGACCTTATTCCAAATTTTAGGAAGATCTTTAGGCCCGGAAATTTGTTCAGAGCAAAAATCTGACCAATAGCGCTTTTTGGCTTGGGCTATAACTTTGTTTGAGTGAATCTTAGCCATTTTCATATTGTAATGGTCTTCTGGAGATTTAGTTTTTAAATAGAGTTTATACATTTTCTTTTTTTTCATTCTTTGCTTCTTCACATAATTGATTCCACCAACTATTTCCAACATGAGTACCTTTGTTTACATTTTTCCTTTTTGGAATGGAATTGTTTGCTGCCTCATGTAGCGCGTCGGTGAAATGGGAATACATATAATTAATATTGACGCATTCATTAAAGGTGCAATCTTTTCCCATTAAAATCTTCCGGTATTTTACCCAGTTAGCACGTTTGTACATATATCGAGGTATAACGTCGTCTTGTTCTGGTGTGTTATCAAACGGTTCATTTATAACTGTAACAATTGGCAGGTGATCACTTCCGAGGGAGTCAGATGTAACATCCCACATGCTATTAATGACAAGGTCAGGTGATAACAAAGTTAGGTCAATGGCAGAAACTTTATGTTGAGGATTATCCGGAATTCTAGTTGTTCTACCGTCATTTAACAATACTAATCCGGAGTCAATGACATTTTCTACAAAACGATTGTTAGATACATAGTGACAGTCCTTATCCCAAAATGGAGAATGGGCATTAAAATCCCCCGTGATCAACCATTTCGCATTGTTGTCTAAAGTCCGTAGCCAGTCACTATTTTCACTATTAGGCCCACGTGGATAATACACAGAAAGTATGTTTATAGATGACACAGATTTAATCTTCACTTTCACAGCCACGCAATAAACACCGTCAGTACCCTTTGGCACAGGAGGCGGAATGATCTTATAATCCACGTCTTTGCGTACATAAACGGCTGATAAATCTTTGAGTTATTGTCACAGACGTGTACGTGTGTCACTGGAGGAAAGTGATAATCTTCTAACTTAGGTAATTTACAATTTGCCACATTCAGTGACTGTAAGGCAACAATATGATGCTTATTTACGGATAAATATTGTTGAAGATGAGGATGGTTAATATTCACTGATCGACTGTTCCATTGAAGAACAGAAAAACCAGTGTTATGTTGATTTTTGACTTGCATAACTACCCAAAACCAATAGTAGATAATTACATATATGAAGAAACAAAAAAATTTTAAACGAAAATAAAATCAAGATGAAGATAACTTTGGCGAAAGGAAACACACATATGAACACCTAGCCTATAGTATAAGCGACAGTAAAAACCAATAGAAGAAAGTCGCTACTATATGCAGGTTGACGCTGGTGCATTCACTACTTAAATACAGGATCACCAATCACAAAAATCTCTCAAAGGATGGATATGATTATGACTAGAGATGTTACCATTCCACCATGGACATTGAGACCGATTGACATGGGGTGTTCCTGAATAATAGAATGGATCATAACTAGTGTTATTGGTGGTGAACGCGTAGTTTTGAGACTTCCTGCTTGGATGACGAGGTTTCCGCTTTTGTGACTCCCAGAGGACACTGTTGACATGTCTGCCGATGTTCCTGGCAAGGATGGAAGAGCCATGTCGATTGGGATGTACAGTGTCCTTGAAAGTAGGGTTGAATTTGGACTTCAAATTGCCATGATCCAAGAAGATGTTGTTACGACCATACAGCTCAGAGTGAAGCAGGGCGTTCAGGAGATCTATTTTTATTTGAAGGACCTTGTCTTTCACTGTGTGTGTGTATGTGTGTGTATGTGTGTGTGCGTGCGTGTGTGTGTGTGTGTGTGTGTGTGTGTGTGTGTGTGTGTTTGTGTGTGTGTGTGAATGCACATGAGTGAGTACGTGTATATGCATGTATGTGCGTAGCGCGCGTGCCTGTCAGTTAAAATGTTGATCATCTCTGATCTGGAATTTCTATCGCGCATGCCCGAAAACAGATTTTGTTGTTGTTGCTGTTGTTACTGTTAATTTGACAAATGATACGTCAAACATGTTAAGATTTCACTTTTCAAGTTTCAAGAGATATCGCACAACACTTTAGGTCAATGTTTAGTAAAACTGTCTTTGATATCAACAAAAGTGCTTTACTGTATGTCTCGTATTCACTCCTCTGTCTGAGCGTGAATAAGTTCTTAGAAAGACTGATTTTGTTTTGTTTTGTTTTGTTTTGTTTTGTTTTTGCCGTCCCATATGCTACGCCCCATTAAAGGGGACAGAATCTGGGACAAAGTTTCACAGTGATGTAATAATGATGATGCTATGGAATATCCAACTGGGAACGAGACTGCGCGACAAGACTGTACTCTGAGCTTCATTTCATTATGTATCCTAGTGTCAGTCAGACCCGAGAGACACAGACACCTGCGGGGCTGATCAGGAAATTTGAGCAACACCGTTAATGACGTATCCTCGAAGTAGACGATACTCGGCCGTTATGTTGTCACAATCTGTTGTTCTCTGTTCACATTGAGGAGAACAATCAAGAAACATACAAACAAATGAACAAACAAAGATACACATGAACAAACATACAAAGAAACAAACAAATATACAAAGCAACAAATATACAAACACACACAGAAACAATGAACAGACATACAACAACAAAAAAACACCCCAACAGAACAAACATATAAAGAAGCAAATTAACAACCACACAAAGAAACAAATGAACACACAAAGATACAAATATACAATGAAGCAAGCAAACAAAAATACACATAAAGAAAAGAACATACAAAACAAACAAACGAAATCACGAACAAAGAAACAAATAAATACATAAAGAAACAAACTTTAATACAAGGAAGCAAACAAATGTATAAAGAAGTATATGAGCACATATACAAAGAAACAAATGAATACATACACGAATAACCATTCAAAGTAGCAAATACACAACCATACAAAGGGAAAAACCTGCAAAGCAGTAAATGAACAAACATAAAAAAATAAGAAACGTACAAAGAAGTAGGTGAACAAACATACAAAGTGACAAAGAAAATAAAGAAGAAGAAACAAACGTACAAAGAAACGAATATACAAAGAAAGAAGCGTACAACGAAGCAACTGACAAACATACAAAGAAACAAATGAACAACAACAACAACAAACCAAACCAATAAACAACGAAGCAATTGAACAAACAAAGAAACAATTGAACACACACACACACACACACACACACACACACACACACACACAACACACACAACACAACACACACACACACACACACACACACACACACACACACACACACACACACACACACACACACACACACAAACCGAACGAACGCATAATCAAATAAATGAACAAACACACAAAGCTGGTTAGTTCATTTGAACAAAAACCAGACTGTTTATCAGCAACAATTTCTCGGCTGTTCATGAAGGGGCTATTAACAAATTTGGGTCAACGTCTCGGATCAGTGAAAAGTTACGAATACATCCTTGAACAGTCGCAGCCCTATATTTACGTCGTAGAAAGTTCAAAGTTTCAGTAAGGAATTCTCGGCTGTTTACTGTTGAAGTGTGTCCTCGTTTTGAACACATATATTTGTGGAAAAGGGGGTCGGTACAAGTTTGGATACTGCTGGTCTACTTTAAAGACCCAGTTATGCAAAGTGTCTTTTTTCTAAGGTTTGGTGTAGTTCCACTCTATTGCATTTCATAATGTACAGACGACTATACGTATGTTCCACAGTCGGTCGTCGCTTATTTTTCTATGTCTGGTCCATACAAACAGAACAAGCTTTCCCTGTCTATTCGGCAGTCACATGCTGAGTCTGCTTTTTTGTCCAGCAGAGATTTCCCTTTGTATGTGGCCAGCCTTTCGTTCTACTCCCCTCCTATCCTTCCCCTCCTTGAGTACCCTTGAGTTTTTGTCACTGCGCCTGAATGCTTTGGTGATTATGAGAGTGCGCGCTTTGATTTGATTTACATTCACAGATTTGGAGAGAGTTCTTGATCGTTATTCAAAAACCGATACTGTTATAAGCTTGTGAAGCGTGGACAGTCAACACGCAAAGCCAGAACAAGACTGAGGCAGCCGAAATGTGGTTTCTAAGAGGAATATTGAGAGTTCCATAGACAACAAAGAAATCAAACGAGACAGTCTTGATGGAGGCAGACACAAGAAGATCATTAATAAACAAGATTGGGAATTTGCTTGAACGTGGGCAGTCGCACTTGTTTTGAATTAGGAAAAGACAAGCAACATTTATAGGACATTTTATGAGGACAGGGAAATTAGAGCTCCTGGTCACAACGGGAAAGCTGGAGGGAAAGAGAACACCAGGTAGACCCAGGGAGAAAATATTGGACAGACTTGCAGGGTGACTGAGGACAGAAAGTGTGGAAGATGTACTTGCAGCGATAAGGGATAGATTCGTATGGAGGGCCATGATCGCCAACGCCATGCCGCAGGGCACATGAAATTGATGATGATGATACAGATTTGTCACAATCGACCTCGTGCGGTCGGATTTGTAGGCCAAAGGTCTATCTCTTCCCCAGCCAGGCCTTGCTATGTTTGGTTATTACCATCATTACAGTTCGTGTTTTGGTTTGGTTTAGTTTTTCTGTTTTGTTATATTTTGTTTTGTTCTGCTACCCCGTCCTCTGAATCTCGTCTGTGTCATTGTGCCATGTCAATCATTACCGGCTTCTCCCACACACTTCCAGACTCACCGAAACTGAGGCCACTATGAGAGTAAGGCACAGAGAGCCACAGAATCTGGAAAAATATTCCCACACTTCTAAAGTGATAGAGTCATGAGAATATGGGATGATAGTGATTATGCTATGGAATTTCGTTTAGAATTGAGTCTGCTTGGTAGGGCTGTGCTCTATGCTTCTTTTCATAAATATATCCTGGGATTAACCAGGCACAAGAGACGCAGACACTTGTGGACATTTCAGCAACACCCCCTACGCATCCATGAAGTAAGCGAGACTTGATAGTGTAGCCTCGGCTCTGGTTAAAAGCCGGATAAGGCTTCAAAAAATAATCTCTACTACTCAATAATATAGAAACTGATAAGGATTCGAAACCCAGCCTCCCAGTTATCAGCTCGTTGTGCTAGCAACTTCGCCACAAAGACTGGGTGTTTTTGTTGTTATCATTTACAAAAGAAGGAAAGCAGCTTCAGAAAACAAACAAACAAACAAACAAAAAAACGAAACATCCCCCCCAAAAAACAACAAAAACCCCGAAAAAAACAAACAAACAAACAAACAAAAAACCGTGAATTCTTAAAACAGTTCCAGCTTGCTACATAAAAAGAGGTCTGTTTGTTACCCATCTTAACGCTCCAATCATTCTAGCGGGTTTCACGCCACTTGAAGGGGTTTGTCATCTTGAAGGCTCACAAAGTTTCTAACAACTGCTGATGGACTTACAAAGAACGCATATGGAATCTTCCAAATGTGATGAATCCCTTCTGAAAACGGCAAAATCAAGACATCGTCTGCACACTTGGAAAATCCCACATACAGCAACACCGCAAATGCCACGTAATGCAAAAAGCATCCAGTATAATTATAACGAGTGTCATAACTGCGCTTGAATATACTAAATAGTACGCGCTGGCAATTCTTGACATCCTACGCACGAGTTCTTATGGGGTTTATAGAGCACTGTCTGTTCTTGTACCAATTTCATATGAAATAAAATTATGATACACTGTAGAGAAATGCATTGCTCCTCCAATAACACACTCCCAACTGTAAATAAATGCAATGAATAAATATTCCCAACTATGAACAAATATTCCCCACTATGAATTAATATTCCCCACTAGATGTTTAAAAACAAAACAATGCAAAACGAAACAAAAACAGCAAAATAAAGGATGGACAACAGACTTAAACAGGGAAGAAGTACTGTTTATTCTTGAATTCCAGTTCAGAAAAGACTAAATGGTTTTGTTATTGTCTTAATTTTTTTTCCATCACATTCAGTTTAGTAAACTGTTTTTACTTAACCAAATGGTCACATAACTGAATCTTGAAGTTTTTTTTATAACTAGGCCTACTTGGAGGCTGAATTACTTCACTCTGTGAAGAACAGAGCAAGTGCATGTGTATGCGATGAAATTCGCCAGAAAGAGGGTCTGGTCAATGTACAACGGGAAGCAACTGCTTCCGTGTAACGCGTTTGATTAGACATACGTAAGTTAACTCCCATGGACTGCATTACATTTTCCAGAGGTACGGAGCTAGGGGTGTGGGCTGGGACGAGGGGACGGGATTAAAATTTTTTTTTAAAAAGGTGTAAGTTCAGAAGAGGACAATAAGCTGAATTTTTAAATATCGAGGGTGACATGTAAGCCATGTACTCAGTCACTCATTGTCATTATTATTATTATTTGTTTATGTAACAGCGCAGTGAGTCGAACTGGGAATAGTGCTATACAAAAGCTATTTATTATTATCATTATTATCTTTTGCAAGGACGGAAATCGCCTACACTGCCGCGCTAATGCTCAAAATCAGTTTCATTAGATTACAACCACAAGCAGATAACATCATTGCCGAAGAACAGGCTGGATTCCGCAAGATCAGAACTAGCATCGAACAGATCTTTAACCTGCATATCCTCTGCAAAAAAACACCTCCAACAGCAGAGGGAGTTCTACCTCATAGACTTCAAGAAGGTGTTTGACAGAGTCTGGCAGGAGGCACTTATGGACTACACTGAAGAAGTTTAACGCTGGGCAAATACTAATCAACAGCATGCAGCAACTACGCGTACTCCACAGCAACCAGTGCAATACTTAGGCAGCGTACTATTGGAGAGTTGTCCTGTATATGTACTTCGATTGGAGTTCCTCAGGGTTGCCTTCTGTCTCCCACACTTTTCAACATATTCCTGGAACGCATCATGATTGACACACTTGAATATGATGTCAGCACAGTTAGCATTGTAGGAAAAGACATCACAAATCTTCGCTTCGCACATGACAATGATGGCCTGGCAGGAAATGGGCAAGAACTCGCTGATCTTGTTAAAGACAAGACGAGAAACACCAACAAAACATGGCATGGAAATCAGCGCTGAGGAGACCCGAGTTGTTAGCCAGCCACAAGATCACATCACGACTGATATAACTGTCCATGGACTGAAGCTATGAACTCTTCACGCGTCCATGCAGTCGCGTGCATGGAAACTTATACCTTACTTAACGCAACAGACATTTGATCTCTCAACAATAACAACAACTAAAAACACAACAACAACAACACAACAACAACACAACAACAACAACAATATGAATGCTTTCATTTACATGGTGCAAACGGTCCATGTCAAAAGCATGTTCATTCCATTTTAGAGGAATAGCACATGATAAAAATGTCAATCAAGTAAGAACAGACAAAGACAAAACATGAAAATGAAAATAAATATTAGGACCTGTAGGATAAAGACGTGCAAAATAACATAAATGAATACAAGTGTTCATAGACACACAAACAATGTGCGCGCGCGCGCGCACACACACACACACACACACACACACACACACACACACACAAAACACACACACACACACAGAGTTGATCAAACAAACACAGAATCATACAAACGTGCACACAACAAAAACACACACTCATACACACGCACGCACACACACCCACACACACACACACACACACACACACAACAAATACACACAAAACGCACACACACAAAACGCACACAAACACACACACAACACACACACACACACACACACACACACAACACACACACACACACACACACACACACACACACACACACACACACACACGAAGAATGCTGCGCTTGGGAACATTCATCCTGTTAGGCGCGTGCCCTTCACCCGAGCTGTCATCCTCTGTTTCATCTACAGACACAGGCACATATACAATTCCATACATACTCCATCCAAATCTGCCAGAAATTATCTGACAAGACTCCTTGGACCTGCACAAAACACTATGGATCGGGCAAAGTCTTGAAAAAGGGAGAGGGAGCAGCGGAAGAAAAGAAAAACAACAACACATTATAATGGGCAACAAACAGCCCAATTTTTTTCTGTTGCAGGCTGGGATTGAACTCTAGACACAAAATTTCGAGTCCATGGTTCAAAGACAACGACGTTACAAATCCACACAAATCAGTTGAAAATGAAACAATAAGCTTTAATGCCATTCAACAAACACAAGATTCACCCAATACTGACATACTGAGTTTCAAAAAGTGAATCACTGAATCAGTAACTACATTTATCAAACAAAAGTCTAACCCACAGCCTAAAAGTATAGCTATCAAATGTACAGTCCTACGATGGAGACATCAAAGCCAAAAGGAAATGATGAAGAAGATTGAAAAATTGTTTGAACCGGAGTATTTAGAGTCTAGGAATTCGGAGTGGTGTAGATTCACTGAGAGTGTATAGAGTATGTGTGTAATTTTAAAGGTACTTTGAAACTAAAAGCTTTAGTCATAACGCATACACACACACACACACATACACACACACACACACACACACACACACACACACACACACACACACACACACACACACACACACACACACACACACACACACACACACACACACACATGTATGCACGCAGGACTGAAGATCAGTCGAAGAACAAGCTGGAAAACATGTTTTGATATGAAGATTATGCCATTCCAACAATCTTTCGTTTGATTGAAACATAAATGCAGAAAATCCAATGTTGTATTTCCCAAGGTCACAATGACCTTACAGAAGTTTCGGTTGAAATAAACATGACGTGTACTTAGGACAGTGGTAGATAACAGTGAAAACAGATTCTAAATGTTTTCAGAAGTTCCCGAGAAAGTGCTGTTCACACACCTTCTCAGAAAGTGCTGATTCTAGGTATTTGTGTTTGGTCCGTGTGACCTTGATCATGGAACTTTTATTTCCAAACGTATGCTTTTGCAACTTTTTAACGTTCCACTCCTTTATACACGAAATCAAGTTTGGAAAGATCCGAAAGATCCACCCATAAAGAAATGAAAAAATCTCGTTTACACACTATTCACAAACAACACACGTGTAAACACACACACACACACACACACAACCACACACACACACACACACACACACACACACAACACACATACACCACACACACACACCCATCACATACACGCATGCACACATACATGCATGCATACACACACACACATTTATACAAACAACTTGTCGCTTAAAGTCGGTATAAAAGCAACTCAAAATAATAATAATAATAACAAACAATAATAATAATAATTAATAATAATAATGAGATAATTTAATGAGACCTTATACTGGATACAGGAAGGGCTAAAGGCTGTGGAGAGACTAAACCAGTGGTTGACGGCTCTTTCTTTTGCTTCATAAACGAGATCGGACATTCCAAAACATGTGCAGGAGATACTATAAGTACCAAACCAGAGAACTGTTACTGCAATAATTATTCAATCCGCACAAGAATCGTTATTCTTTTTTAAAGCCCAGATACTGCGTAGAGCCATATCAGGGCTATAACCGTTTCAAAACATACACAATACTTCAACAGGGGGAAACAAAAGGAAAAGAAAATTAAGTGCGCATATCAATGCATTCGCGCTCATAATCTTTGGAAATGCCCCTGGTGTTGACCACTCCGTCCAATTTATCGCACAGGGGATTTAAAAAAACACACCTGATTACAAATCCAAACACAACCAAAGACATTAAAACATGTATAAAAACGGGCCTAAGTTACCTAAAACTGCTTCCGCATAGCTCACTTTCCTAGAGCCAAAATGCACTTAATGCATGTACTCAATTATCAATCCTAACAGAAAGTACGTAAGACTTTATCGAAAACATACAGGTGAATGGACCCGCACGGCAGAAAATGACAGCAAGAAATGACAGAAAACAAAGGAGGAAGAAAGAAACAAAGAGAGTGACAGAAAAGAGGAAAATTCTAGCACAGAGTTTCCAGAAGGTGGGGATGCTACTTGTACTGTACTGAAAGACTCCCCTCCCCCTGCTCCCCCCCCCCCCCCCCCCGGCATTCCCACGGGGTTATCCGCATAGAAAACAACATGGTACAAAAGCCTTCGACAAAAGACAAAAAAAAACCCTTGGCGATAAATTTCTGTCTATGTATTCTGATAGGATAGGCAAACCGCAATGGTCGAGCTAAAAATAAGCCGGCAAATAAACACGCGAACAAACAAACAAACCACTGAGCATACCGTACAGACAGCACACACACATGACATCCGAAATATACAACTGAGAATGCTTACAGTAACACAGCTCTCAGATGTTATGTCAACACAACAGCAGAGTATATCATACTTCTTTCAATGCTTCAAAGAGTGCTGTTCTCTCAGAACATGCACGCATGCACGTACACATACACACATGCACACACAGGCAAGCCCTCTCTCTCTCTCTCTCTTCTCTCTCCCTCACTCCTCCTCTCCACTCACACACACACACACACACACACACACACACACACACACACACATACACGAAAAAACAAAAACAGTCAATCAAACAAATTGGCAAATAATTGTTGAGTAAGATTTCTTGGGTACTGTGCCACAACGCAAAAATGTTAATACGAACTGAAATGGTGTATACAAGTTTCATAAACACACACAGTACATACATACAGACGGCTCTGGTCATTGTTGAGTTAACCCAGGCAGGGAAGAGAGCTAACTTTCAAAGCAGAAAAGTGGAAGGAAAGATGTACAAAAGCAGTTACAATTTTAAAGCCTAACAGAGAGAGAGAGAGAGAGAGAGAGAGAGAGAGAGAGAGAGAGAGAGAAAGAGAGAGAGAGAGAGAGAGAGAGAGAGAGAGAGAGAGAGAGAGAGAGAGAGAGAGAGAGAGAGAGAGAAAAGAACAGCTTCATAGTTATCACAGAAATCCCAAACTGCAATAAATAAAGTAACAACCAGATGATAAAATAATGAAAACTATCAATTTTACGACGCGTACAAGTTTCGTAGAGCACCATTGTGAAATGTGTATTGAAACATTAGGAAAATAAGCCACGAATCTTTACCTGCAAGCCTTTAACTTCACTGTGCACAAAAACAATCTGGCAAGTGAAATAATATTCTTAATGAAAGAACTCCAGGCAAGCTTTAAAATATCGCTGTATAAAAACAAGATAAGCGGCAAACTTTATGTTTACCAGGAAAGTAAGGCAAAGTGTATGAGCTAATTTCTTCACACTAACAGTTTACCAGGAAAGTCTGCAAGTATAATTATGCGCTACTG
>CM060305.1:116951241-116973741 GCA_030674185.1 Monoplex corrugatus
GACAAGACAACAGTTCAAGTTTCAGATTTGTCATTGGTCAGTGAATCATGGTGTTTTGAGGACGCCATAAAATGGGCTGAGCTGGATGGTTCTTTTCACAGGGTGGTAGATTCAAGATTTGTGAAATGTCCACGCCCTTGAAAACTTTCCTTGCAAACGAAAAGAATATGGCTTGATGCTATCGTGAAAAAACAATCACCAGACACACAGCGAACAATTCTGTACTTACCTGCTTAATCCACACACATACACACACACACACACGTGCACGCGCGCGCGCACGCACGCACACATACACACACAGTGACACTGACACACACACACATACACACGCGCGAGCACACACATACACTCCCTCTCTCTCTCTCTCTCTCTCTCTCTCTCACACACACACACACACACACACACACACACACACACACACACACACACACACATACACAAACGGTCCTATTACTTGTAAACCAAAGTAAAATCGTGAAACCGATTGCAATGTAGTCCATGCTGTGAAGATTTCTTTTACAAACGCAAAACGTACTTACACAACCTCGTTGTCTCCCTTGCTGTACTACATCACTCATGAACATCGGACATAAATATGCATAGTGCTGTTCGTTTTTTTTTTATACAAAGCACTGTCGAAACAGAGAAAGTATTGGAAAGCGTGAGACGGAAGGATTAAAGAAAAAGATGGGATAAAAATCGAAACTGACACATGTTAAGCATCACGAAATGAAACTCCATACGCTTGCAGATGGCATTTACTTTTCAGAAGACATCGATGATCTCAAACTTTATCATTTTTCAAAGCGCAAATAATCAGTGAATGTACGCTTGTATCCATCAGTGCAGTGTCCTAATCTCGTACTAAATCCAAAACAAGTGTGATTTTTCTCACATTGAATACAGTCTTCAGTCTTTTTCTCAAAATTTTTGTATCTGGTGTTTGTTTGTCTGTAATCTTACGCTTGACAAAGGCCAGTTGGCCGAAAATTTGCGCCTGTCTTGTCTTGTTGTATTAAATACGCGTTCGTATTCTTCTTTCGTGTTTTTTCCTCGTACTGAAGTCAGACAATAACGCCGATGATCTTCTTCACCCTTCAGATTGATAAACGAAAACAAAAACAAAACAAAACAAAACAAAACAATTAAACAAACAAACAAACAAAAACTCTTAGAGTATTATCATGCATATACATTCAAAACTGTTGATGTTCATCGCCTATGTTATCAGAAAGATCGACAAATACACACGAGATGTTAAAGCCAAGAAACAATACTTCAGTATATGATAACAACAATAATAAAAAGAACAACAAAATAGTAAACTAAGATTAATAACAGTAATAATAGTACACAAAGGCCAACAGATTTCCTTACTCCTTACTTTATGGCACACTGACGACCTCTGACAATTTCTCCATTGTTTACACATTTCTATGGTCTTTATTTGTCTACCTATCTTCCGGTCTGTCTGTCTGTCTGTCTGTCTATCGATCTATCCATCTATCTATTTATCTGTCTCTTTATCTATCTACCTACCTAATTATCTATCTGTCAGTTTGTCTGCCTGTATAACCGTCTATTTTGTAGGACGCACTTTAACACAAACCAATTCACGAACAAACAAATTAAAACCAAATGAAAAAAAAGATCTTCAGCTTCTTAACACATCAACGCATCTGAAATACGGCAGTTCAGGCCAACTGATCAACCAGTCATTCGAACAAATAAAGCAAAAGACAAAAAAACATCAAACAAAAAGGCAATAGTAACAACACATAATCTTCATTCTTCAACTTTTGTACAAATCAACGTATCTCGATTCATAAAACCAACTTTGTACAAATTAACGTATCTCGATTCATAAAACCAACTTTGTACAAATTAACGTATCTCGATTCATGAAAACGATGCCCTCCAAACAAAGGAAAAAGGTAGACAATAACAAGCAAACATGGCATGCAACACACGTACGGTCTTGACACAGTCACAAATAGTAAGCATGGAGAAAAAATGAAAAGAAAAGAAAACATTATTTCGATCACGCTGTAACCAGAAGACTGTGGCTTACAGTCAACAAATGTTTCCTCTTCTGCACATTATCTGTAATGATCTTGGCGTACTGACTGAAACACGACTCCGCTATACTTTCATACAACTCAAGAAAAACTGACCCTTTAAAGGATTATGCCATATCACAGGAAACGATCTGATTTGATCTTAAAATTACTCAAAAGTTTACGGTTGTTTCGTGATCTTGTAATTTAACGGATGTTCTAAGGGCGCTATAGGAGCTGTTGGCAATAAAACGGTTGCAGGGTGGCTGAGGACAGAGAGGGTGGGAGATGCACTTGCAGTGACAAGGGATAGATTCGTATGGAGGGCCATGATCACCAACGCCACGTGGCAGGGCACATCATGATGATGCGGTTTAAACAATCATACATAACTGCTGGAAACAATACTGAACAGAAAAGAGAAATTAATCGGTACATTACATTACAGTACATTAGTGACTATGATAGATGCAACACGCCAAAACTGTCCAGAAACTAGACTTGCTTCAGACAGTTTTTATAATACACTTTAGAGATTCTCTTACCATGTCGTATCTTGTCTCACGCGCAAAATGAGCCCTTCTCTTAAATTTCAGTCCAAAGGAAAAAATTGTTGGAAGTTTTTTCTTATTCCCTTATCCAAACTTTCAGTACAAACATGAAACTGTCGTTGAAGAACTTTTTGTTTCCTATGTTGTGTAATCCTAAATAAAGTAATGCAGCATTTTGGAAACTATAAATAACAATAAAAAATATCGGAAAATCATACACGCTTACAACTAGTACGACAGAGCAGTTTCCGTGTGCCATCATGGACATTTTTTACGCGTACATTGTGCACAAAAGATATGTAGAGAAAAAAAAGTAACACCGACGTACTCTCTCACAAGCAGCTATTTAGTTTGGGAGAGCTTGAAAACGACAGATTATTTAACATTGTCACCAACTTAATCCAACGAGAAAACTGACGAGCAGGTTTCACTGGTTGTGTCACCAACTTAAAGACTTCATCTGTTTGCTCATACAAATACCGTGACACTTGATCTGAGTTTGCTTAAAGCAACACTGTACTGTATTACTTCCTTATCCATTTTTAATGTCTTGATCTTCTGAGCTGATCAAAAAAGTTTGCAGATTTGCCACAATTGCTGTAAAATACATCTGGATAGCCACCGTCCATTCAAACATGGTTTTCAATATGAAAGGAATACAGTATTGAATATGAAAGGAATGCATCACTGAAACAGTCACCTGGCAGTATTTCTTGTCCCTGTAATAGTCTACAAGCTTAGGTGTTAGAGCACCATGCTCACAACACAGGGGTTATAGGTCAACCCTTGGACAGGCCACGATCTTTTACCAAGACCTGGTCAGCGCGTAGGGTTTATGCACAGGCTTATGCCGTGATGATTTTGTTCTTACTATCTGGTAATGTCGTGATCATTTGTATTTGTCCATTATGTTAGGCCTGATCATTTGTTCTTACATCTATGGCTTATGTGCCATGATCATTTTGTATCTTATCCATCTATGGCTTATGATGCCATGATCATTTTGTATCTTTCCATCTATGGCTTATGATGCCATGATCATTTTGTATCTTGTCCATCTATGGCTTATGATGCCATGATCATTTTGTATCTTGTCCATCTATGGCTTATGATGCCATGATCATTTTGTATCTTATCCATCTATGGCTTATGCCGTGATCATTTTGTATCTTGTCCATCTAGGCTTATGATGCCATGATCATTTTGTATCTTTCCATCTATGACTTATGCCGTGATCATTTTGTATCTTGTCCATCTATGACATTGCCGTATCATTTTGTATCTTGTCCATCTATGACTTATGCCGTGATCATTTTGTATCTTGTCCATCTATGACATGCCGTGATCATTTTGTATCTTGTCCATCTATGACTTGCCGTGATCATTTTGTATCTTATCCATCTATGATTTTTATTGCTCTGTGATCATTTTGTATCTTATCCATCTATGACTTATGCCGTGATCATTTTGTATCTTGTCCATCTATGACTTATGCCGTGATCATTTTGTATCTTGTCCATCTATGACTTATGCCGTGATCATTTTGTATCTTGTCCATCTATGACTTATTGCCGTATCATTTTGTATCTTGTCCATCTATGACTTATGCCGTGATCATTTTGTATCTTGTCCATCTATGACATGCCGTGATCATTTTGTATCTTATCCATCTATGACTTATGCCGTGATCATTTTGTATCTTATCCATCTATGACTTATGCCGTGATCATTTTGTATCTTATCCATCTATGACATGCCGTGATCATTTTGTATCTTATCCATCTATGACATGCCGTGATCATTTTGTATCTTGTCCATCTATGACTTATGCCGTGATCATTTTGTATCTTATCCATCTATGACATGCCGTGATCATTTTGTATCTTATCCATCTATGACTTGCCGTGATCATTTTGTATCTTATCCATCTATGACATGCCGTGATCATTTTGTATCTTATCCATCTATGACTTATGCCGTGATCATTTTGTATCTTATCCATCTATGACATGCCGTGATCATTTTGTATCTTATCCATCTATGACTTATGCCGTGATCATTTTGTATCTTATCCATCTATGACATGCCGTGATCATTTTGTATCTTATCCATCTATGACTTATGCCGTGATCATTTTGTATCTTATCCATCTATGACATGCCGTGATCATTTTGTATCTTATCCATCTATGACTTATAATGCCGTGATGATTTTTGTATCTTATCCATCATATGGTGTCTGGTTGATGCATTTAGAATCTGTTTAATGAAATGCAACTAATCATATATTTGCTGGCCAGTATCTCAAGAGTTCAGAATCCCATTACTGAAATGCAGTTACTCACATATTCATTGGGCAGTTCCTGTAAAGAAATTAAGATTTGATTATGGAAATGCACTTACTTACACATATTTGTCAGCCAGTTCGTCTAAATAATTCAAAACGTGATCAATGAAATGCACATTTCCGACTTCAATTGTTATTTTATTCTCGTTTAAAGCCCAGTCGACTGCGTAGAGCTATATCCGGGCTATAACCAGTTCTAAACACACACATATTTCCGACTGATGCAAGACATTTCACGTATCTCTCTTTTGTTGACCAACGAAACATTAACTTAGATCATTTTATCCACCCTGGCCCCTCAAATCCCTCACACTTAAAATTTTCGCACTAAATATGAAAGTGGGAAGTGAGACATGGAACTTCTTCCACCACTTCATGTTGTGATTATAAATTATAACAGTTGTTGTGAAGGTTTACCAAAGCCAGCGCGATATCATACAATGAATGAATAAAACCAGGGTAGGGTGATGTGTGAAGATCGCTTGGAGTCTTGCCAACTGTCTTATTATGTCATATGCCCACAGTATCCAGTAGCATCAGCGTCTGTTTCACAGGGGAAGGAACTCCTACAGATGGAAGACAACGAAGCGGCCAAGCAGGGTGAAGAGGACGACGACAAAGAAAGACGCCACCCTGGGAACAGCAGAGCTGGTGTCCTTGCAGCCGTTGGGGCGGGCACTGACCACAAAGTCCTTGACCACCTTACCCCCATCACACACACTCTGCTTCTCCGTGCATCCGATCAACTCGTCGTAGGTCCTGGGACAAAGGGAACAGTCAAAGAAGTCAAGTCAATTCAAATGACTTTATCATCTAACACAGGATTGATTACAGTACATCTGCTGCGACAGTGCAGTTGCAATCATAAACACACTCTGAACACAGTGCCAGTTGCAATCATAAACACATCTGAACACAGTGCCAGTTGCAATCATAAACACAATCTGAATACAGTGCCAGTTGCAATCATAAACACACTCTGAACACAGTGCCAGTTGCAATCATAAACACACTCTGAACACAGTGCCAGTTGCAATCATAAACACACTCTGAACACAGTGCCAGTTGCAATCATAAACACACTCTGAACACAGTGCCAGTTGCAATCATAAACACACATCTGAACACAGAGCCAGTTGCAATCATAAACACACTCTGAACACAGAGCCAGTTGCAATCATAAACACACTCTGAACACAGTGCCAGTTGCAATCATAAACACACTCTGAACACAGTGCCAGTTGCAATCATAAACACACTCTGAACACAGTGCCAGTTGCAATCATAAACACACTCTGAACACAGAGTCATTGCAATCATAAACACACTCTGAACACAGTGCCAGTTGCAATCATAAACACACTCGAACACAGAGCCAGTTGCAATCATAAACACACTGACACAGTGCCAGTTGCAATCATAAACACACTCTGAACACATCACGAGATGATGTCAAGTCGCAGAATCTTGAATGCATGTGATTACAAGAGAAGGTATACACGCACAGACACACGTAAACGACGAAATACACACACATGTTCTCCTCTCTCTCTCTCTCTCTCTTCTCTCTCCTCTCTCTCTCGTTCTCTCTCTTTTCTCTCTCTTCTCTCTCTCTCTCTCTCTCCTTCTCTCTCTTACTCTCTCTCTCCCCTCTCTCCTCCTCTCTTCCTCTCTTTCTCTCTCGCAAACACATACACACACATATAATATATATATATATATATATATATATATATATATTATTTTTACTAGTGTGTGTGTGTGTGTGTGTGTGTGTGTGTGTGTGTGTGTGTGTGTGGTGAAGAAACTCTGGATAGAGCTGGACAACAGGAGGTCCTCAGAGGGGGTGAGGTGGTCAAGGACTCTGTCTCTGTCGCTCGCAAACACCACACACACACACACACACACACACACACACACATATATATATATATACATATATATATATATATATAATATAGAGAGAGAGAGAGAGAGAGAGAGAGAGAGAGAGAGAGAGATGCATATATACATATAAACTCCACTGCAAACACTTACACGCATTGATCACTGGCCTTAGAGGATTCACTGATGAAGGTAGCAAAGCATGTTTTTACATCAGTCGCCTTCTCTTCTAGGCAGGTTTTGTTCAGCTCTGAAAAACACAAAAACACACATATTTTGGAAGAAATCTGATAATCTACTAAGACGACTATCGAGTTTTTTTTCTGTTTTGTTTTGCCTTTTCCACCCACAGATATTAACTTAAGGTACTGGTAATATGAAAGGAATAACTTGATATCCAGTGCTTGTTTCTAAAGAAAGTGTATCCACAAAGTAGAATCTTGCTTGTAACCAGAAGGTAGAATCCTGCTTATCTTCATGTTGATATAAAAATTACAGTGAACAAATTTCCATGAAAAAAAAAGTGATGTTCCTGTCCTAACCTGAAGGCAGGGCTTATAATGAAATGAAATTGTTTACGTGAATTGACCATCACAACATGATCTGAGACCTATCATATGGGGGACAGTAAATGAAGAGAATTGTGTGCTTAAGATTTCAAAAACGAAATTGTCATATGTAATTTGGAACATCTTTGTTAACTCCCATCAGTTCTAAACACAAAAATCAAACAAGTAAAACAAAGAAATTATCTGCCATTGAAATAAATCATCTTCACATTAATTCCATATCATAATGTAATAAAGACGTACCATTTTGATATATAGACAAGAAATATTTAGCATTTTATCATCAGAATTTTAACGTGTTCATGGGAGATTTCCAGTATTCGAACAATTCTATACGCGCTTCATACACATCAACCAATGATGATCTGGTAGACTCTTTACCCGTCGCAAAATCCTATGTGTTGGCAGGTTGTTAAAACGGGAGGAAAGGGGGGGGGGGTTCATCAAACAGTAAGCTGACACTGTCGGAATGATTGAAACATTAAGATGGTCAGCAAGCAGGCCAAAGTTTTATTTTGCGGGCTGAAACTGAACTCGATATATCACATCTTACGAACGATGCAAAGTCCTATCAACTGAGCCAGCCAACATTTATACAGCATGCACTTTTGGGACACGTCTCTGGTTTCCAAAAGAATTCCAACAAAACAACGAAAATATTTTTTTTGCATTGGCTATCGATATATAAAATCAGGTACGGTGGAGTGTAAAACAAACATGTAAATGTATAAATCATCTGTTCAGCTGAATTACATAGCAGATAATTTTATCACTTGCCTACACTGAAGTGTAAAAGAAATTCTTAAAATGAATTAGATCACCCATTATGAGTGAACAGACAACAGATCACATGGCATTCTCTTTCAACAACATTTTTCTGCAGTCTGCGCCATCCTTTAAGTACATGCTGTCTCTACCTATCCTCTGAATACGGATATTGTAGGGTGTCAACTATCCATGACGTTGGAATCAACTGACCGTTGCGGCTTTTGCACATGTCGACGATACCGAGGGAGATAGTATCGGCGTCGGCGAGGTCATTGGCCTGACTACTGTTGACTGCCTGCAGACAGGTGGTCAGGTTGGCGTGCACACACTGATAGTACATCTTCAGGTGGTTCGTGTCACTGAAACACGCACGCAGTCCCTCCGATTGTGAAAGAGAGAGAGAGAGAGAGAGAGAGAGAGAGAGAGAGAGAGAGAGAGAGAGAGAGAGAAAGAGGGAGACAGAGAGACAGACAGAGAGACAGAGACAGAGACAGTGTGAGAGAGAGAGAGAGAGAGAGAGAGAGAGAGAGAGAGAGAGAGAGTACATCTTCACATTGTTTCGTGTCACTGAAATCTTCCAATCCCATAAAAGGTTAACCATCCATATATGACCCCCCCCCACACACACACACACACGCACAGATGCACACACACACGGACACACGCACACACACAGACAATATGAGACTAAAGACTATGTTATTTCAGTGCATCTACTGTAGAGTTTGAGAGCAGCTGCTGGGTTTGCCTCTTCCTTCCATGACTGAAGGTCGAGGTACGTGGATCACGACTGAACAACGTGTATAACGTGATTCAGCGTTCAGCGCTCAATTCTGCAACTTCACTGATCTTCCACAGCATTATGCACTCTGCCCCCCCCCCCCCCCCCCGCCCCGTGGGGATGCCGGGGCTCTTTCAGTATAAATGGCTGGAAATTCTGTGTTAGAAATTTCCTCTACTCTGTCACTCTCATTGTTTCTTTCTTTTTATCCTTTGCTTTCTGTCATTTCTTCCTATCATTTCCTGCCTTGCCGGTCCATTCACCTGTATGTGTTCGAAAAGTCTTACGTACTTTCTCTTAGGTTTGATAATTCGGTATATGTAATAAGTGCATTTTTGGCTCTAGGGAAGTGAGCTATGCGGAAGCAATTTAGGTAATTTATGCCCGTTTTATATATGTTTTAGTGTCCTTCGGTATGCTTGTTTGTATTCAGGTGTGTTTTAGTTAAGTCCAATGTGCGATAAATTGGACTCAGTGGTCAACGCCGGGGCCATGTCCTTAGATTATGCGCGCAAATGCATTGATATGTGTGCTTTTTGGGTGGTTTTTTTTTTTTTTGCCTGTTGAAGTTTTGTATGTTTTGAATTGGTTATAGCCCTGATATGGCTCTACGCAATCGTTCTAAACAACAATAACAATAACAATGCACTCCGCAAGGTAGTACAGACTCATATGCTAACCACTCACTTGCAGATGCTGTTCAGCTGGACATTGTCGAGGAGAAAGGCGGGGTCATCAATCTCCGACACTCGCTGCATGGTCTGCACTTGGCCAGCATCGATCTTCTTCAGGTACGCCAGGTGTGTGTCGCTGCACCTGCTGATGATGTTCTGCTGTTTGTCGCACTCCGAGAACAGACCCTGGCTCTGTCCATGGCAGACGCCTGAAACATGTAACCAGGACATTTCACCACGTCCTCTCAAAAAAACTTAAGTCAACAGCATAAAGGTTTTTCCCTGACTCGGCCATTCAAAGGAATCAAACTATTTTACCTGCAAAGTCTATAAGGCTGGCTTTTGAAAAAAACTTTCTATCTCATCACGAGACTTCCATTGGAAAAAATTAGTTCTTTCCACTGCTGTCAGAATTTCAGTTTGTTCAGTGTTTGGAGTTTTTCAACACACCAGGGAGAAAACACTGGACGGGTTTGCAGAGTGGCTGAGGACAGAGAGGGTGGGATAGTACATGTACTTGCAGAGACAAGGGACAGATTCGTATGGAGGGCCATGACTGCCAACGCCATACAGCAGGGCACATGATGATGATGATGAGGCTGGAATTGAACACGACGCTTCAGATCACGAGACCATGGCTTTTTCAAATAAACAGACCACATGCAAGGATGGCAAAGCCGAAGTCATTGCTGACTTCATCGCAGATGAGCATGTTGACATTGCTTTTATCACAGAGACATGGCTTAACCCCCTTGGTCATGAACCTATACATGCTAGCCTCACTCCGAGTGGTTACAGGCTTGCTTCTTTCCATCGCTCATCCCGAGATGGCGGTATCGCCATCCTCTACAACGACTCACTCCATTCCCGCCTATCTTTCTCGCAGTCTCTGCCTTTCTCCCATCCTTCTTTCGAGCACGTTGAAGTATCCTTCCAATCCACCCCTCACCCCATCACCTTCTCCTGTGTCTATCGACCCCCACCTAGCTCTGCCAACAAACTCACCACATCCACGTTTCTCTCTGACTTTGACCAACTGCTTGACCACTACTGCCTCTTACCTGGAAATCTCATCATTCTAGGTGACATCAATGTCCACTATGACAACACTCACCGTTATGACACAAGACATATCATCAACTCCCGTCAGAAACTTTCTCAGCTGCCTCCTCTTTCTCTCCCATTATGTAACACATCAGTCCCAATATCTGATTCAGCTAAAAACCTTGGTGTCTGTATTGACTCTACCCTCTCCATGAACAACTTTGTTTCTCAAACTGCCAGATCTTGCTACTATCACCTCCATCGTATAAGCATGATCAAAACTCACCTTTTCTCCTCTGCATAAAATCCTAACCTCACTCAATCCCTCTGCAGCCTGTCTCCACTCGGAGGGGAATCACATTGCAATATATAATTGTATAGTTCTCTATAATTTTCCATTGTTTTTATTCTTTCTCCCCATTTATAGCTCTGTGTGTGTGTGCGTGTGTGTGTGTGTGTGTGTGTGTGTGTGTGTGTGTGTGTGTGTGTGTGTGTGTGTGCGTGGGTGCGTGTGTGTGCTTGCGTGCGTGCGTGTGTGTGCGTGCGTGCGTGCATGTGTGTTTCAGCGCTTAGATTTGATTTTATCAAGATTTTGCGCTATATAAATATTGTAATTATTATTATTATTATTATCTCTCTGTCCAATCACAATATGACTCAACACATTTCTGAACCAACCCATCAAAAAGGTCACATTCTTGACTGGATCATTTCTCGTGATCACCACAATTCAGCTACTGACAACTGCTTAGTTCTTTCTACCCGTCTAACTTCAGCCCTTCCATTTGACCACTCTGCAATTCTCTGTTCTCTTGACATTTCTCCTCCTTCCCTTACCACGCGCACAGTGACTCGACGCAATCTCAAATCTATCGACCTCTCCACATTTTCATCTGATGCCTCCCGTCTCCTTTCTGAAAAGTCACATAACCTTGCCGATGAATTCTATACTACTCTCCACCATCTTCTGGACACTCATGTTCCAGCCACAACCCGTCTTTTACCTGACCACCCCCCTACCCCTTGGCTCACTCATGAGATTGCCCGCCGCAGAGCAGAGCGCCGCTGGCGCAAATCCAAACTCAATGTACACAGGCAACTTTTCCAAGCCTCTAAAACAAAAGTATCCACCCTCATTGCATCTGCAAAAACAAGCTATTTCCAAACCAAAATCCTGAATGCCTCTTCTTCAAAAGAACTCTTTACAACCATGAATCATCTCCTTGGCACACGAAAAGATTTACCTCTCCCAACAAAACATACAAATGAAGAACTCCCATCTGTATTCTCCGAGTATTTCACCACCAAAATACAAACTCTTCGTGACAGGTTGACAGGACACCCTGTCAACCATGCCCACCCGACCCTTCCTTCTCTGGCACACCTCTTACTACTTTTACCCCAGTCTCACAAGAAGAAATTTTCAACACAATCAGATCCATGTCGTTCAAAACCTGCGAACTGGATCCTCTTCCAGGTTCTCTCTACTCCGACTGTCTCCCTACTCTCCTCCCATTCATCACTGACATCATCAACACTTCTCTTCAAACTGGAACTGTCCCAGATTTTTCAAGTCTGCTATTGTTCACCCTCTCCTCAAGAAACACAATTTATACCCAAATGAACTGAAAAATTACAGGCCTATCTCTAATCTCTCTTTCTTGTCAAAACTCCTTGAAAAAGTCGTCCTCAACCAGCTGAACTCTCACCTGTCTGCCAACAATCTCCTCAATCCTTTCCAGTCAGCCTACCGCCAGTGCCATAGCATTGAAACTGCCCTACTACACATTCTCAACAATCTCCTCCTTGCAACTGATACTGGCAAAGTCTCTCTCCTCACACTCCTTGATCTGTCTGCACCTTTGATACCATTGACCATGGTATTCTCCTTTCTAGACTTCATCATACTTTTGGCATCTCTGACATTGCTCTCTCCTAGTTCACTTCATATCTATCAAACAGAAAACAAACTGTTCTCATCAATGGCACTTACTCTAACCTGCATACCTGACCTGTGGTGTTCCACAAGGATCTGTCCTTGGCCCTGTTCTTTTCACTCTTTACACCTCCCCCCTGTCCACCATCATCAACTCCCACTCTATAAAACACCACTTCTATGCTGATGACACCCAACTTCAAGACAGTGACTCACCTGATAATATACAGCGCCTGTTGACTCGCACCACTGAGTGTTACTCGGACATTAAGAACTGGATGACACACAATAGACTTCAGCTTAATGACGACAAGACAGAAGCTATCCTCATGGCACCCGTCAGAAACTTTCTCAGCTGCCTCGTCTTTCTCTCCCATTATGTAACACATCAGTCCCAATTTCTGATTCAGCTAAAAACCTTGGTGTCTGCATTGATTCTACCCTCTCCATGAACAACTTTGTTTCTCAAACTGCCAGATCTTGCTAATCTACTATCATCTCCATCGTATAAGCCTGATCAGGAAGTATCTCTCTGTGGAAACAACTGCAAAACTCGTTCTCTCCTTCATAATGTCTCGCATTGACTATTGCAATTCACTCCTGTCTGGTCTTCCTGCCTCCACCATTCACATCCTACAGCGCATTCAAAACAATGTACGCCTTGTACTCAAAAAGAAAAAAGCTGACCACATATCTCCTCTCCTGGCACAACTTCACTGGCTCCCTGTATCAAAGCGCATACAGTACAAACTAGATACCATGTGCTACAAAAGCCTCAATAACGCAGCCCCCGATTACCTGTCAAGCCTACTTGAGATCTATGTTCCCTCACGTACCTCCTTCCGCTCTGCCTCCATCCTTCTCTGTTTCTGGTCCACTCTCCTGGAACAAACTTCCTCTCTCATCCGTCAGCAACCTACTTTTGTCTCCTTCAAGTCCGCTCTCAAAACTCACCTTTTCTCCTCTGCATAAAATCCTAACCTCACTCAACCCCCCCCCCCCCCCCTCTGCAGCCTGTCTCCGCTCGGAGGGGAATCACATTGTTATAATATATAATTGTATATGATATGCTCTCTATAATTTTCCATTGCTTTTATTCTTGCTTTTATTGCTTTTATTCTTTCTCCCCATTTATAGCCATGCGTGTGTGTGTGTGTGTGTGTGTGTGTGTGTGTGTGTGTGTGTGTGTGTGGTGCGTGTGTGTGGTGCGTGCGTCGTGTGTGCGTGCGTGCGTGCGTGTGTGTGTTGTTTTCAGCGCTTAGATTTGATTTTATCAAGATTTTGCGCTATATAAATATTGTAATTATTATTAATTATTATAATTATTAGACCAACACTGTTAAAAGATGTTGGGTTTGATTCCTTTAAATACGTGATGCCAGTCTTGTTTGATGGATGTTGGACACCTTGTATCCAAATAAAGAATCACTGTTCAGAATATTAAGTCTATGGTAATGTTTTATAGTAGAAATGATAGTGTTTCAACTTGCTCAAGATATCACTGCGTGTAGATGATACCATCATTATGCGATACACTGCATAAGCTACTGTAACGTTGGTGTGTTTCACTTTCAGAGATCACCGTGTGTATATGATATTACACTCTAGATAGTCTACATTGTGGAGTTTGTTCAAGAGGGACTCATCGCACTGGACAGTTGCATACAGCTCCACCAAATCTGCCGTCAGTTATCTGGGTCTGTGAAACTCGATGCATAGCGAGGTCTTGAAAATGGGGATGGAAACGGCAACACTGACACAACCAAAATGAGATGGACAGCAAACAAACCATCTTTCATGTTGCAAAGTGGCACTGAACTCGATACATAACATCCATAATTATATACCACGTAACGTGCCGGCGGTTTATTTCAGTTTGTTTTGCTCTCGATGACGTCACTGCATGCTGATGATACTAAATGGGCTACACCACATCTGTCAAAAAAATGGGAGGTAACACTATGATTAACTCTTTGACTACCGAGCCCTGTCCACGAACATCATACACTGTCAACCATGCTAGCCAAAGCAAAACCTTAACCCTTTGACTCCCTTACCCTATCCACCAGCTTCCTGTATGAAGCTGATGGATAGGGTGAGGGAGTCAAAGGTTAGGCTTTTGCTGTTGGTGGATAGGGTGCAGGAGTCAAACGGTTAAGCAAAAGTCTGTATTACAGTTTCGCTTTGCTTGAGGTGTAGTGCGATACTGATAATTAAATCAAAGTCAATCTAACTTTTGTATCTGAACTGATGTTTCACAGACACATGCCTAAACTTGACATAAATCGACGGGTGCGATTGTCAAGAGGGTAAACATCAGGCTTTTAATCAGAAAGCCCTAGGTTCGATCCGGCTAGACACCACCGTCTGATGGATAAAGGTGGAAATATTTCCGATCATCCAGGTCAACATACGTACGCATCTGCTAGTGCCTATACCCCAACGTGTATACCATCATCATCAAGTGCCTTGCCACATGGCGTTGGCGATCACGGCCTCCATATGTTTCTATCCCTTGTTGCCGCAAGCACATCTTCCACCCTCTCTGTCTTCAGCCTCTCTGCAAGTCCGTCTAACATTTTTTCCCTGGGTCTACCTGGTGCTCTCTTTCCCTCCAACTTTCTGTTGTGACCAGGTGCTCCAATTCCCCTTTCCTCATAAAATGGCGTATAAATATTGCCTGTCTTTTCCTAATCTTCCTTATGAATTATCTACTTGTGTCTGCCTCCATCAAGACTGTCTCGTTTGTTTGTTTGTTTGTTTGTCTTTGCTGTCCATGGAACTCTTAACATTCTTCTTAGAAACCACATTTCGGCTGCCTCAATCTTGTTCTGACTTTGCTTGTTGACTGTCCACGCCTCACAACCGTATAACAATATTGGTTCTATATAACATTCAAGAACTCTCTTCCTGATGTTAATTGATAGGCATTTGTTGGTAAGAATGCTTTTCGTCTTCTTGGATGCTGTTCTGGCTTGGCCGATTCTGCTGGCTGTTTCTGAGGTGCATCTGGTGAAATGATTGTTCCCAGATATTTAAACTTATCAACCTGTCTCAAGGTTGTATATACGTGTATACACACATACAGAATATCAAATGTACACATTAAAAATCCTCTAAGTCATGTCAATAGTAGGCTTATGGAAACATGAAAAACACCCAGCATGCACGCCCACTTAAGATGCAGTATGTACAACGATATAGTGGAAATGTGGTCAGCTCGCCTAACAGCTTGAAATATCCGCGCACCAGTTATAGGTCTGATTGCGGGCGTCATCACTTCAGGTGGTCGAGCGTCGGATTCACATGCTAATGATTGTCGGTTCGAATCCTAGGGTGCGCTACACTAGAATTGGAAATCTCATTGTCCCATCTCAACATCTTTGTTGTTCTGGTGGTGTCAGTATAGGATTAGATAAGTCCCCCTTCCCCCCACTTCCCTGGGATGGTTATCCCCGTCTGCCATATCATCTGATGTGAGTGCCGACGTAAAAACTGAACCGAATCAATCAACCAGTCAATCAACCAATCAATTAACCAATCAATCAACCAACCAAGCAACCAACCGATCAACCATCAATCAATCAATCAATCAATCAAATAATCAATCAATAAGTCTGATTAAGTGTAATGCACAGTGCGTTCAAATGATTCGGAGAGTACCGCTATACAAGACCGATTCGTAAACAGATAATACCAATTTCTCTTTCTTTACTCCTTTTCCCTCTGCTGTCACCGCATTCTTCTTCTGCTGCTGTTGTTGTTGTTGTTGTTTTATTTCTTTTCAAGGTAGATTTGAGAGGATGGGAAAAAAACAGTAGACAAAAACGAAAAGAAAGAGACGAGAAAACAACCTCAAAACAGTCTATCTTCATACAACAGCAAGTCAGCACCATGACGCGGAGACAGTGCTCTTGTAATTGGTGTGTTGCAGTGCCTCACCGCATTCCTTCACTGAGGTCAAAGAAAATCGATAGGAACATTGCGTGGGCTGCCTATATGCCATGGCAAGACACGATTGCCTGCTTTGATGACACCAGATACACTCGGCTTTTGTTCTTCGCCATCATTCCCCGTAGAGAAATGAAGTAAGCACCGCAAATAAACGCTCGACTTGTAAATAAACGAATAGCACTAGCCGCAAAACTAATCAGTCAATAAATAAACATTGTGATTTTTTTTCTATCAAACGTAATTTGTAGATTTATATCAAGACTATACGAACTCTCTCTCTCTTTCTTCCCCCCCCCCTCTCACTCTCTCTCTTCTCCCTTCTCTCTATCCTCTCTCTCTTGCTCTGTTGTCTCGTAAATAACAAAAACGTCCTTGTTTCCTGATCTCTTTCTTTAGGTGAAGCACACACACACACACACACACACACACACACACACACACACACACACACACACACACACACTCTCTCTCTCCTCTCTCACACACACACACACACACACACACACACCACACACACAAGCACACATACACACACACTCACACACAACACACACACTCACCACACACACTCACACACCACACACACACACACACACACACACACACACACACACACACACACACACACACACACACACACGCACACACAAACACACACACACACCACCCCCACCCCCACACTTCCCCGATTCCAACTGCACAGGAAGATCAGGATGTCCAGTGCAGAAAGACAGCAAAAGGCTGGGAGAGGAGTGGGGGGGGGGGGGGGGAGTGTTCGGAAGTGTGAACCACCTCAGCAACACCTCTCTTTTTTTTCGAAAAAGGCAGTGTTCGGTCATTTTGACCCACAGAATGTCACATTTTTCCAAACTCCTAAGTTGCAATTGTTTGCGAAGGCACATGAACCCGGTAAGAAAATAATGTAAGATAAAATAAAAACAAACTTCAATAAAATGTGAATATTTGGACGTCAGTGCGTCTACCTTTTTTTCTTCCTTTCACAAAAACAAAAACAAAAAAGAGGGAAAAAGAAAAAAAGAAAGAAAGAAAAGGAAAATATTTTACACTATGCAGTAGGGTTGTGTGTCTGTATGCGCGCGCGCGCGCGTGAGTGTGTTTGTATATATGATGATTTGTGTATAGTATATTTGATGTATGTTTTGTGTGTGTGGTGTGTGTGTGTGTGTGTGTGTGTATGTGTGTGTTGTGTGTGTTGTGTGTGTTGTGTTGTGTGTGTGCGTGTGTGTGTGTGTGAGCGTGTGTGCGTGTGTGCGTGTGTCGTGGTGTGCGTTTGTGTGCGTGTGTGTGTGTGTGTGTGTGTGTGTGTGTGTGTGGTGAGCGCGTGTGTGTGTGTATGTGTGTGTGTGTGTGTGTGTGTGTGTGTGTGTGTGACACGGATCAAACAATACCTACAATCAGTACTTACTAAAGAAGGTGTGTAAACTTTACTTTCTGGGGAACTTCTGATAAATTTTAAATGTAATTTTTAATATTGTCACAGCCTACCATTATCCTCGATACATATCATATTTTCTTTCAACTACAGTTTCTTCAGTGTCATAATGGCCTTGGAAAGTACAAAATTTGGATTTTCTGTGAAACATTTTTGTATCAAAAGGGAGGATGTTATAACAGATAAACCAGTTTGTTTTTATTTCTCTGTATGTGTTTTGTTTTGTTTCAAATCAGGTTTCGGTTTCACCCCCATCCCCTCGTGCTCTATCCCCTGCATCTGCAGTCAACATCTATCTCACCACTTCTTTCTCTTTATGTGTGTGTGTGTGTGTATGTGTGTGTGCACGTGCGTGCGCGCGCGCGCGTGTGTGTGTGTGTGAGTGTGCGTGCGTGTGTATGTATATATGTGTATGTATGTATATGTGTGTGCGTGCGTACGTGTGTGTGTGAGTATGTGTACGTGTGTGTATGCGTATGTGTGTGTGTGTGCACGTGCGCGTTTGCGTGTGGTGTTTTGTTGTGTGGTAATGGTAGTTCGTGGTGGAGTGTGCATACGTGTGTGTCAGAGTACTGTACGTGCACGCGTGTAGTGTATGTGTGTATGTGACTAACAAAATGTACCAGCAAAAATTTCAGAGGTTTCCAACAATAGAAACTCCTAATATAATTCTCAACGGGGAGGTTACAAACACGAAACTGTAAACAGACAATCCATCATTTGGATACCGCGTAAACATGATATTTCAGTATGGATTTTTTCAGATGTTTTCGAACTAAATACTTAAAAGGTCACAATAATTGGAGTGATAACCATATAAATTTAAGGATAAGGACGAGGACGACTCCATCATCTCACAGAGGAAAAATTATGACAGGCGCAGAAACACGATACAAACAGCCTCTGGATCGCAATATTTTTTTAACCTTTGAAGTGAAAACAAACCAAAAGCACCCATGTATATAAGTATATGTATATATATATATACATATATACATATATATATGTATGTATGTGTATATACATATGCCTTTGTGTGTATGTGCCTGAGTGTGTGTGTTTCTAAAACTATCACCATATTCAAAATCTATGCATAAACTGTAAATATATATACAAATCTAGCATAGTATGCAATTCTGCGCACGAACACACACACACACACACACACACACACACACACACACACACACACACACCACACACACACACACACACACACACACAAACACACACACACACACACAAACACACACACTAACACCTTTACATTTTCCCTCCCCACTGCTTTCCCCACACAAAACACACAGAAAAAAATATGTTAACCACATGCATGTATCGCTCCATATCACATACATTACAATTTGATTCCATGTAGTCCAATTTAAAGTCACAGAACCAGGAAAGTGCTGAAGGTGCTGAAAAAAAGGACAATATCAATATGTCTTGACCATCTGGTAGTGAAAATCGAGACAAGAAAATCTGCGTTTTCATCACGAGGTAAAATGATCCCCACAAGGGAACTGATTCGTTTCGAACCCCGTGTCATCCAAAAGACCGAGGATTTCAAAATCTTTTGTGGCGTATTGTCTGACTCTATTCAAACATTCCACATCATCGATTTAATACCGGTTGTCCCATAGATAAACATCCACACAAGCAAGCAAGCAAGCAAGCAAGCAAGCAAGCAAGCAAGCAAGCAAGCAAATAACTAAGCAAGCAGTCAAACAAATAACATACAAATCATATTATCAACAGATAAATTATACAGCTCAACTTTGTGTGTGTGTGTGTGTGTGTGTGTGTGTGTGTGTGTGTGTGTGTGTGTGTGTGTGTGTGTGTGTGTGTGTGTGTGTGTGTGTCTGTGTTGTGTGTGTGTGTGTGGAGTTGTATCAGAGAGAGAGAGAGACAGAACGAGAGAGAGAGACAGACACACAGACAGACAGTGTGTGTGTGTGTGTGTGTGTGTGTGTGTGTGTGTGTGTGTGTGTGTGTGTGTGTGTGTGTGTGTGTGTGTGTGTGTGTGTGTATTTCCTTGTTCGTTATTTCTTTTAATGTCCATTGATGTAAATGATTAAAAATAAATGAGGGAGTGTGTGTATATACGTGTCTGTGCGTGCCGTATGTGTGTGTACGTGTGTGTGTGTGTGGTGTGGTGTGTGTGTGTGGTGTGTGTGTGTGTGTTGTGTGTGTATGTGTGTGTGTGTGTATGTGTGTGTGTGTGTGGTGTGTGTGTTTGTGTGTGTATGTGTGTGTGTGTGTGTGTGTGTATTTCCTTGTTCGTTATTTCTTTTAACGTCCACTGATATAAATGATTAAAAATAAATGAGGGAGTGTGTGTATATACGTGTCTGTGCGTGCGCGTATGTGTGTGTACGTGTGTGTTGAGAGAGAGAGAGGGGGGGGGGAGAGAAAGAGCAGTGTGCGTGTGTGTGGGGGTGAGAAAGAGAAAGAGAGAGGGAGACAGAGAGACAGACAGAGAGAGAACAGACGGGACGACAGCGCAGGCAGGCAGGCAGCAGAAGACAGACAGACAGACAGACAGACAGACAGGCAGGCAGACAGACACAAAAAGTGAGAGAAAAGGAGAGAAGAGGTCTGATTACCTCATACCCAGAAAACCCGATATCGTTTCTGCATTCTGAATGTTGATTGTGATGCAAATAGCAATTATGCTTTATATCATGATGTCCCGGCAAAGCTTGTGCCGTAACAAAAAAGAACAAATGTGAACAACATCATTTGTTTTAGAATATATCATGGGCCGTTTCTTCTGTTTAGGCAACTATTCAAATCTATTGGATAATATCAGAGTACGATTTATGAATGAAGTGTAATGTGTAGCTTAATTTTCCGTGATATAATACATACATATATACATACATACGCACACATATATATGTATATACATAAGCATACATATGTATTTGTATATATATATATATCATATGGATGTTATATATATATAATATATATATATATATGTAGAGTGAGAGAGAGAGAGAGAGAGAGACAGACAGACAGACAGACAGACAGACAGAGAGACGAGAGACAGAAAGAGGAGAGATGAACAGAAGACAGAGGCAGAGATACAACAGTAGACGAGACAGTGACATACAAAACGATAGACAGAGACAGACATACAAACAGGATATATATATATATATAGAGGGAGAGAGAGAGAGACAGACAGACAGACGACGGACAGACGACAGACGGACAGACGGACAGACAGACGGACAGGGTTATGGCAAAAGAACCTTTTCTACGTTTTCGAAATTTGTGACATAAGCATGATAACGCTTCTTTTTTCTTCCTTTTTCACATCCACCCTTCCCAGTCACAAAAAGACAGAGAGACAGATACAGACACAGAGACAGAGACAGGGACAGAGAGAGACAAGACAGAGAGACACAACCCCATCTGCCATTAAACTTCAAGGGGCATTACAACACTCCATGTGCACTGCAATACAATCTCAAAAGACGTTACAGAAACAGTGCGCTTTAACAGTGAAAGTAAACAAAAATTCAGGACATTTTCAGACCACGTATGCCATTTTCAAAGCTGCGGCTGCTGCGGTTCTATTTTCACCACGGCTTTTGCCGACGTCAGTCTTTAATTAAGATATCAGTTCTTGGGTTAACTACAGAGAGAAGACAGAAAAGCAGTAGTCTGTCAATATGTCTGTTTAGGTTGCCAGTATTTTCATATTAGGTCTACTGTGCGACGGGCCGGTAATTATGAGGGTAATACGTCAAACTTGAAATCAGAAGATGCAGGTTCGATGCTGCGGGGTACCTATTATCTGGTAGATAGAAAGAGCAGATCTTTCCGATCTCCCAAGTCAACAGATGCATAGACTTATTAGCGCCTGACTCACCTATATACGTACGCAGAACATAAGTATGCACGTCAAAACACGTCAAAGCTCCTGTAAGTTATGTCAGTGTCTTGTGGCGTATGGAGACATGAAACCCAGCATACACTCCCACCGTAGACAATGTATGCAGGCTAAGCAGGCTATGCAGCAACACATGCCTGCAGAGTGTGGGTTAAACAACGTGCACACACGCTTCCGAAAAAAAAAATCGAAACGCTAAAAAGATACATAGATAATAAAAAGACTGTGCTCTCTTTTTTCCCCTCCTCTCTCTCTCTCTCTCTCTCTCTCTCTCTCTCTCTCTCTCTCTCTCTCTCCTGGCCACAACCGTCGGTAACAAGAACTTGCTCTTTCTTTCTTTCTTTTTCTTTCTTTTCCTTTCTTTCTTTCTTCTTTCTTTCTTTTTTGTGTTGTTTTCTTTCTTTCTATTTTCTTTCTGTTTGTGTTTGTGTTTGTGTTTGTGTTTGTGTATGTGTATGTGTATGTGTGTGTGTGTGTGTGGTGTGTGTGTGTGTGTGTGTGTGTGTGTGTGTGTGTATGTTGTGTGTGTGTGTGTGTGTGTGTGTGTTTCTATGTGCCTCTGTGTCTGTGTGTGCCTGT
>CM060305.1:116978741-117001241 GCA_030674185.1 Monoplex corrugatus
AAAAGTTGAAGCCTCTACCACTTCACTCCCCTACGATCTCAGGATGATGAGACATCTTTACCTTCAGCGTACAGAACACGTTCTGGGTGGCGGGACAGCGTTGTGGTTTAGAGTGGTCGTTTCCGAATGCTGATGATAAACGCGGCCGTAGATGCTTACAGATAGATAATCAGGTTCATACTCTGGCTTGAACAAACCGGCCTTGTCTAATCAGCTGTAAATGGATGACAGTACTTCTCTAGGGACATGCATGGTAAAGCTGCGAAAGTGAGGGGATGGACACCGTCTTCATACCACTGGCCTCAACAGAAGGTGAGATCTCTAACACCTCATTCTTCTACTATCGTTCAGGACATGGGAAAATCTCTACTAAAATGTACACAAGTCACTGTCATTCTATGCATTCGCTCCTGCCTACCGAAGTAACCAAAATATGGTAAACCTCCATGCATTCATAGCGGAAACTGACCATAGACACCTTTTTGTCAGCGGGTAGAAGAAATAGTGGATAGATATTTATTCATAAAATGTGTGTACGTGCGTGTGTTTGTGTGCGGGTGCGCTCGTATATTTATGAATGGATCATTACCAGACAGGTGAAACTTCCAAGAGAAAATCTTGAATGAAAAAATGCAAAAGGCCATGACCCATTTTCGAGGGAACTAGGTTTTCCAAAGTACCTCGTATATTTCCGGTAAATGACATTGAATCGATATAATGTAACAGAGATAAACAAACAAATCAACAAATAGACGAACAGACAGACAGAAAGCCAATCAAAAACTAGGACAGACAGCACGCATAGTGAGACAAGACGTGGAGTTTGGAGTTTATTCAAGAGGGATTCATTGCACACGGACAATTCCATATGCGTGCCATCCGAATCTGCCAGCAGTTATTTGGCAAACTCCCTCAGTCTGCATAAAACCCTAAACCCTAAACGTTGACAAGCTCTTGAAAATGAATGGGGAAGGGGTGGAAAGACTTGTGAATCACTGAGCTAACACCATCAGAATAATCGAAATATTAAAATAGGAGGAAGCGAACAGGCCAGTGTTTAATGTTGCAGGCTGGGACTGAACTTGTGATATCAGGTCTTGAATCCGCAGCTCTATCAAAAGGACCAAGCAGCCCTCAACGTAGTGAACCGGGTAGTGTGGTTTTGTCCGACTGTCTAAGGTAACCCTTTCACCTGCTTGCTAGAGAAGGTGCACAAAAGCAGTCTAAATGTTAACATTATCTAAACTTTTTTTTGGTATTTGTATTCATTTCTTTTCTGTCACAATGGCTTTACCACGTGAAAATAAAACTGCTCTCCTCTGGGAATCCGCGCAGCCGCAGTGCAGCGCCACCCATTTTTTTTCTTTTTATGTGCGTACTTCTGTTTATCCTATTAAAGTGGCTGTTTTCAAGGGATGACTCCTTTGTTGCCGTGGGATTTTAACGTGTGTTGGATGCATGCTGGCCATGGAAGCTCGTTTTACTGTCTCATCCGAAAGATTAACGCCTTGCGAGAGCGTACGTAAAACTGATGTAAAATTTGCAATGTATCAGGAAATCAAAACGTGTTACGCACCCAGGCCATGTGGTTTTGAGGTAATGACCGCACCCCGAGCAGAAGAATCAGTAAACTAATAGCATAGATAAATAAACAGACAGACGAATGAATAAAGAAATCGGTAGTTAGCGGGAGTTGGCGAAAGGCAATGTGGTTTTACTGTCTTGCCAACTATTGAAAAACACAAGACTGCTTCCCTGTGTTAAAAGAATATATTTACCTTATACTTCTCTTCCAAACTTTTTCCACTACATTGGCTGGGTGCGCCATTAGTTATTAAGTGATTTTTCTACACTTTGTCGAGTTCTGCTATCGTAAGTTTAGGTGGCTTGCTCTGCATGTGTGTAGATTCCACTCTTCTTTTGTCATCCAGGCACCAGATCTGATGAGTTCTACACAGAACAAAACGCGTCACCTTCTTTGGACGCATAAGACTTTCCTGTTTTGTTATTTTTGTATAAAGCCCAGCCGACCACGTAGAACCATATCAGGGCTATAACAATTTCAAAACATACACAATACTTCAACAAGGAGAAAAAAGATATTAAGTACAAATATCAATGCATTCGCGCGCACAATCTAAGGAGACGCCCACGGCGTTGACAACTCCAATTCATCGCACAGGGGAGTTAAAAAATATACCCGAATACAAATCTAAACTAAGGACACCAAAATATATATGAAATGGGCTTATATTACCTAAAACCGCTTTCGCACATCCCAGTTCCCCAGAGCCAAAAAGGCGCTTAAATACATGCACCCAATTATCAATCCTAAGAGAAAGTACGTAAGACTTTATCAAACACATACAGGTGAATGGACCAGCAAGGCAGAAAATGGCAGGAAGAAATGACAGAAAGCAAAGGAACAAGTCGTGAGCAAAGAGAGTGACATCGAAGGAGCTCAATACTGATGCAGCGCTCTACGTGTGTTCCTGCCCAGGTCTACTGATCTGCTATATAGACATCAACAGTCTCTTTTCTTTTCTTCTTCCTTTTTTCCGAGCTGTTGTTGTTGTTACTGTTTAGGTGTTTTTTTTCTTGTTGTCTTCTTCAAAGGTTTCTGTTTTGTTTAACTTTGCATTTTAGACCAGATAATGTATTCTGTCAAGCAAAAAGGTCTATTTTGTTTTTGTTTTGTCTCCTTGTTGATAGTTCTGAACTTTGCAAGGGGAAAAAAACTTTCTCTCTCTTAGGGCTATGGCAGTATATATACATTCGCCTTTCTTGCCCCTGACGTTTCCAACCGGATGGAAATGGGTGCATACAATGGAGAAAAGTGTTCTGGGTATAGGTTTGACAGGGTAGATCGTATGTCACTACCAGTAACTCAGAGCGCAGGCCTCAATCAATAGGAAGATTAGAAACCTCACATAAGAAACACCAGCCGTCACTAAGATTCTCTTTCTCGTAAGTATTGCGAAATGTACAGTGTGTTTTTATCAGTGATATTAACAAGTAACCAGCTCGCCTCTGGTAATAGTTTGGAAATGAAACATGTTTTCCATACATTTTAAAGGTCTGCCCCGCGTAAGTATTTGCTTGTCTTGTTTCTTTTGACCTTCACTTAGACAGAAAACCAAAATAACAAACAAACAAAGAGACAATAAAAAGAAAAGTAAATGTAGACGACCGAACGTAGCGGCAAGAGAAGGAAAGCGGAATTATCTGACTTAGTCACGGCGTTCATGGTGATGATAATGATGTTGATGATGATGATTATGATGATGATAATAATGATGGCCTCTCCTGTCGATCTGACAGACGAGCAGGCATTCTGGTTTTCATCGCCTAGTGTGGGTCTCCATGTGGGATACACGACCGATCCTAGAGGAATATGTTCTTCCTCAGGTTCTGCATAAAGAGGAACCCTACGGCAATGGGTCTGCTTCCATCGATCCTTCTTTTCTTGAAAAGTAGCTGTTCTGCGGTATTGAAATTCGAGTGTATCATGATGAAGACAAACAGAAACACGGATAAACAGGACAAACAATCAAACAAAAAAGACCTTTCAGGCAGAGCTAATCGTCTGGTCTGTAACAACGTGTATTGTGACCTTATGCACCTACGCTACGCTCTAAACTACATAGTATACGTGAACCAATTTTGGGGGGTCAAAACAAACTGACAAACAACCGAAAAATCCTTGTTGGCCTTTTGTGAACACATTGGACTTATCAGTGACCTTGACTTTCTAACAGATATTGTCGTCAAACCTGGCCCAACACGCCTTCAGTATGACCGTGATCTTTATCCGTGTAAAGTTGTTCACGTTTAGACCCACCCAGATTCGAACTGCTTCCGTCCATACTTGTATTCATGAATTCGCACAATTCACCGCAAGGGACCCATGGGTTAAAGTTGGGAAACAGCTTAGAAATATTGGCAGACATATTTTAATCAATGACAGACGGCATAAATACACTGTCAGTCATGTTCGTCCGTGTCAATATTAACTAATCTTCCTTTGAAAACGGGAACAATAAGCAACACGTATGGACACATGGTCCCCAGCTAGAGGTAACGTGCAACATACATAAAGTTTTATAAGTTATGTTCTGACGACACATAACTATAATAATCGTGTGAATGTTTCCGACATCCACGGTTAAGTGGACGTAATGTTTCACGATTCACGATAACCGGCTTATTCCATGCATTATTACATAATAGCGCCCTTGAAAATATATCAGCAATGCATGACTCAATCGCAGTGTAAGTGTACGTGTACTGAAGTACATGAGAATCTAATATACACGAGCTTTCAAGAAGGTTAAAGCATCTTCGTTGAAAACAAAAATTACACAACACTTATACAGACAAAAACAGTACCTGTTTCGAATGTACGGTTTTCAACTTGACTCTAAAAAAACAATAATGACGAATGTAGATACACGGAGAATGTCAAAACAAGACAGTCTTCGGTACACTTGGAAAAGCCAGACTTTCCTTCTTCACCATCTTAGCTAAAGGTAATTTTACGTTCTTTATGTCACTTCCATTGTTGACTCTCTCAATCATGTCTGTTAACACCAGGGTAGTATCCATTGTTCTCTTTGGATTCGTTATTTCCCCCAACCCTAAACAGATTACGTATCCCATCAAAATTGATGACATGGAATGGACGCCTTATCTTCCTTTTCTTTTTTCTCTGTATTGATTTATTTTTTGTGTACTTATTCATGATTTATTTTTCTATTCGACCATTGATTCCCTTATTCATTCATTTACCTCTTCATAAAACAAGTTTTGAGCTCATGCGATTGAATCAGGACAGGCACTCAACCTCCGTGTAATCTCTCACCAGCAGGCAGGCTGGCAAAAACTGCTGTCTGTCTGTCTGTCTGTCTGTCTGTCTCTCTCTCTCTCTCTCTCTCTCATAATCAAATCAGTGGCACTCTACATTGCGGAAGCACAAAAAATAAGACAAACACTTACAAGCCCGACAATAGTGCTAGACAATATCATACTGGGATTAATTTAATCTCTTTTGACTGATGTGGGCTATATCACGTTAACTCCAAAAGAAGCCGCTTTATTATAGACTCTGTTTTGTAAAGAGCTGTTTTCATTTGCTTTATTTTGTTTTGTTTGCCGATAATTTAAGAGTAGCTAATAATATGAAAATAATGGTATATTTGTAGAATATGTTAGAAGTGGATATTGAAAGGGTATATAGACACTTAAGGGTCTACTATACATGTTAACAAAACAAAAAACAAACAAACCAAAAACAAATAAATAAAAGGCATAGTGATGTCCCTTGTTAACAGAGTATTTTGGGGCAGTTATGTGAAGATTATATTATTATCACTAAATGTAAGGTTTGGGTGGTCTAGCCCAGATGTTTCATCATATTACAGTTTTGATGTGTGTGTGTGTGCGCACGAGCGCGCGCCCGCGTGTGAGTGTATATGGATGCGTGTGTGTGGGTGTGGGTGTGTGAAAAAGATTTTGGTTTGTCTAAACCTAGACAAATTATTGGCCTGAATGTGGGAACACTGTTCTGATATCTTTTGTTGTTGTTTTCTTTGCATTACGTAGTAGTGGTAAAATGGATGATTGTTCATTATATATGATTTGAATATGTTTGACTGTTCAAGGAATGGATGTTCGATATTTATTTTTTTTTGATTATGCGTGAAGAATTTGCGCACATACAAAGAGTGGATTATGTGTCGCACTACTGGAAAATTGTTATCCCCCTTGTCAAAAGACCTTTTCGGGTAATGACAATAAACAGTTTCAGTTTCAGTTTCAGTTTTCTCTCTCTCTCTCTCTCCCTCTCTCTCTCTCTCTCTCGTACAGTAAAACGCTTGAGACAACAAAACTTGCGTGACGTCATCTCGGTCGCACCGTCTGCTCTCTTTTCACTGCTTATCACCCCCTCCCCCTAACCTCTCTACATAAGCAACCATTGTACCCAACAATATTTGTTCACAGCCACAAGGTCAGCTGTAAGTTAAACTACAAAACTGTTTATATTTTGGGTAAATGATTTCAATATCATCTTTCAAAAGACTGTGGTAACAAAACGTGCTTGGTTAATAAAAATTGAAAAATACAACAACAACAATAAAACTACTAATAATATTAATAATAACAATGATGACAACAACAACAACAATAAATGAATGAATAAATAAATAAATAAATAAATTTTTAATCCAACAACCACCAACCAACAAGTCAGACAGACAAGAATACACCGAACTTGCCTCACAAACAGAGCAAAAGTGGCTGATACCAGGCGGGGAATTTCTAAGCGAGTGGCACTCATCAGTTTTCTAAATGGATGCCGCAAGCGTAACATTCAATTTACCATCTTATTAGAAGACTAAGGTCCAGGCAAGGTAATACTTAAAGAAAGCCCTGTCTGCTCACAGAATCAAACACCAAACTTAAGTAAAAACAATTTATTACTGAATGATAAAGTCCCACCGGCTTCTCTATTCTAAGAGCGGTGCTGTCACAACTAGCAGGCCGTTGTTCCATCACAACACTAAACTCCAGCGCCACAAAAACAAACCTCCTCCCTGTCAAACGGTCTCATACGTACATGTATTATCACTGAGTGTCATTACAGTTTTTTTAAGCGATTAGACGAAAGCCTCAGCCTGAGTGCTGTTAACATTTCGATGAGTCAGTCGGTAGACCGACGGTCTACGAACATGGGTAAAGTCTACTATCAAATGTCACAATGCCATTACTTGCAGCTGAACTGGGGTGTACACACACACACACACACACACACACACACACACACATACACAAGCAGACATACATACACGCATATATACTATATACACACCTACACACACATACCTACACACGCACACGCACACACACATCACACACACATGCACACACACAGACACACACGCGCATACACACACACATATATATATCACACACACACACACACACACACACACACACACACACACACACACACACACACACACACACACGATTTCAGTTTTAGCTTTCCTAACCCTGAACACAGTAAGGTCACCATTCACAGTTCAGTGGACTGCTGACCACACGCAAAAAGTCGTTTTCATCTAGGTTTATTTGAACCCTGGCATACTTGTGCAGTCAGGCTGGAAGGCGGGAGCTCTCTCTCTCTCTCTCTCTCTCTCTCTCTCCGCCAACCAGGCGTCAGCAAAAGAACAATCTTGTTTTCAAAACACTGTGTAAACAAGCGGTGGTTACTATTCGTCAGTCATGTGATGGCCTTCAGCTTGTTCACGACCACACTTTTTTATTTCAAGGAAGAAAAAAAGAGAATGTTTCTTATCGAACGAAGGGTGGTGTGTGTGTGTGTGTGTGTTGTTTGTTTGTTTGTTTGTTTGTTTTGTTTGTTGTGTTTGTTTGTTTGTGTGTGTGTGTGTGTGTGTGTGTGTGTGTGTGTGTGTGTGTGTGTGTGTGTGTGTGTGCGTCCTGTAATAGAAATGTGTGAATAAGAGTTTTCTGAGCTCTATCTACGCAGGTCTTTACTAAATTTTGGTCAAACATGGACTGTTAAGGAGTCGCAAAAGTACAAATCTGTACGATAAAACCCCAAGGTTGAGGCCACACAGGCCAAACAAGTGCCTAGAATCAGTACTTTTGGGGAGAATGTATGCGAACAGTACTGTTTTCTGGAACTTTTGAATATATCTAAATATTTTTTTTACTGTTGTAACAGTCTACCGTTGTTCCCGGTGCACAGAAAGATGTATCTCAACACAAGCATCTTTCTGGTTACAATGACCTGCAGAAATAAAAAATCAGGATTATCCGTGATATGTTTTTTTGCATGAAAAGGAAAATTGTTAGAATGGCTTTACTATCTTCTTTTTTTGTTCGTAATGACGTCTGAAGGTCTCAGTGACCTTGACAAGTACAAAATCCGGATTTTCTGTAATATGTTTTCTGTACGAAAAGAGATTGTTGAAATGTTCTGACTATATTATTTCATACTTCTACTGATGTCTTATCTTCTAGCGTTAAAAAAAACTACACCAGCATAATCAAAGGGAAAAGACGTACTTCAGGAAGGCATTATGTCAAACAGATCAACATGTTGTAAAAACTGTGGGCATAGTACTTCACCAGTCACTCTTATCAATATCACATAACAAGACTGGCCAACTGGGGCAATGATACGAACCACTGGGTTTGGTTCACTGAGGATAGGTTTAATGACGACAATTACTGGAATGATACACTGTAGCACACCTCCCGCAAAGCAAGGAAATCTGTGTGTGTGTGTTGGTGTGTGTGTGTGTGTGTGTGTGTGTGTGTTGTTGTGTGTGTGTGTTGTGTGTGTGTGTGTGTTGCAAGTGCATGTGTTTGATCGTCTTCTAAAACGATTGCCTCACTGAAGCTGAACAGGTGTATCAACTGAAGACTTGAGAGGTGCGCCGGCGCAGGAGATCAGATACGAATTGACACCGAAGAGTGTTAGTGAAGAACGCAAAACTACCGTTCGCAAAGGGTTTGATCGTACTCCCAACTGATTCACTATTTCGAATATATTTGAAAAAAATAAAAATAAAAACCAGCCTGGCCACCAGCATCAAAGTAAGGTACTTGCTTGTAAAGTCCATAAAACCCAATCTACTGTGTTCAAAACTTTTTACGTTTACAGAGTTGAACTTATTGTTAAAAATTTTTTATGGAGCTAAATTACAGCTTTTGCTGTAGCTATTAAATGCCGTGTCAATGACAAGAAAAGCATTACTCTTCTCTGCTTCATTCTCCGTACCCTTCAGGACAATGGTGCCCAAAGCCGACTCCTTCAGTGTTTCTTTAATGTTATACACTGTAACTGTGTTGGTCTGGATCCTGGTCATGTAGCCATTAAGCAGAAGAAAGGTGTTGAGCGATTTCTTTTTAAGAATGAAAAAAATCATTACATACTTCTTGTCTGTGCGCAGACTGAATCTCAAAGTCATGTCATGTTTAGAGCAAAAGACTGTCACGAAGAACGGAACAATGAAACTGATAAAATCAAACACTTTACATCTGTTCAGACGCAAAGAATAATTACTCTTCCAACAGTCTTTCAAAGCAGACCAGAAGAACCTGCTGTTTCTGTTTGTTTCTGTTTCTCAGGATGACGTCTCCGCGCTCGGAACTAATTCCATATGTACCAACGTCACAGGTGCCATGTGTATTAGTAGTGAGTGTGAGAATGAACCTGCTGTCCTTTCTAATCCATGAATATTTTCATTTGTAATTATTCTGTTTCTGGCGTACGTTCAGCTTGTTGTCATGGTTCTGCGGTCGGCGTGGCTGTAAATGATACGAATGTACGAATGAACTGGTAACACGTTAAAGCCAATATTCATGTCATCACACCCTGCATAAAATGTCAAGGATTTCTCTGCCGTTATCGATAAATCTTTACATGAATCTTGCACAAGGCGTAACTCAGTAATAGGCTTACGTAATAAACAGACACGATCGTGCAAGTGTGAACGCGCATACTTTATAACTAAAGTCAGAAATGGAAAAGCAGTATTTGAATCGCGCACGGTCGGGAAAAATGTCACAACAAAAACAATCGAACAAAACTCGAGAAGGGCCGAGACATACCAGTAATCTCTTCTCTCGAGTGTTTAGAAACAGCTTGTGTAACTATTGCTTTTAAAGAGAAACCTTCCTGGGTCAAAGGTAATAAAGTATGACCTCCGAGGGTCAATGGTAATAAAGTATGATCTCATGTTGGATCACATGCAGTCGTAAACTTCCACTAGTAACGGACGAGAGGTAATCATTAGGGTTGTAATCATTAGGGTTGTACCACGACTCTATGGTCATAGTGTAGAAAGGTGGGAAAGAACTCTACTTGTTTCAGGCCCAGCATTGTAACGGCGGCGCCAATCTCTTCTCCCTCACTGCTTTACCTTCCACTAATTCTGTACACGGTTGGATGCTCATTCACAGCTTTGGCGAGCTAGCTGGTAGAGCCATGGACTCAAGATCTGATATCTTGAATACAATCCCAACCTGCAACATAAAAGTCTGGCCTGTCTGCTGCCTATCTTAATGTTTCCATCATTCTGGTGGTGTCAGCTTACTGTTTGATAGGTCCCTTCTCCCCTTTCCCTGTTTCAAGACCTTGCATAGGATTTTGAGCAGGCTCAGGATATTTGTCAGGTAATTGCTGGCAGATTTGGGTGGAGCGCATATGGAGTTGTCCGAGCGCGGTGAATCCCTCTTGAAATAACAAGAAGATGAAAAATAAAAATAAAAACTCCAGTCTGTGTAGACTGGAGTTTTCACTTTCAGTCAGGCAAGAACTCGTGCAGTTTGACTGGAAGGCGGTAGCTCTACCTCTACACCAACCTGGCCTCAAAAGAAGTGTAACAAAGGGAAAGGGGGCTGCACACGTTATCCCATTTCCAGTTCTTGTAACCGAACTAATGAATCATGCCAATTCAAAGTCAGGCTATGTTTATACTTGGGGTTGATCTGTGTCCCAAGTTAATTACCCATAAACAGTCGATAAATGCTCGCTGACTCAATCTATTCACACAGAGAGAAGGAGGAGAGGGGGGGGGGGGGGGGGCGGGGACGGGGAGATTGAGAAAGAAAGAGACATAGACAGACAGGAAAATAAACAGACAGACAGGCAACCAGACAGACAGGCAGACAGACAGTCTCGCTCCAGTCCGTATGAATCAGTATGTCTTAATCAAAAACGCAACACACAAACTCATGTAATATACAAACCATTAACTGTTCAAATCACTAACTGTTGTGTCAACTTGTTTACAACCAGTCTGTGTCTCATAGTATTATTTTGCATTCTTATGGCTGATAAATGTGTTCTGAATTTTGAGTTCTCATACACACAAACAACAAGGCAGGATAATAGCAATGCCAGTGATTGACCCTCTTTGCAACAACTGAAACTTGTTGACCCTCCTTGCAACAACTGAAACTTGCTGACCCTCTTTGCAACAACTGAAACTTGCTGACCCTCTTTGCAACAACTGAAACTTGCTGACCCTCACTGCAGCAACTGAAACTTGCTGACCCTCTTTGCAACAACTGAAACTTGTTGACCCTCTTTGCAACAACTGAAACCTGCTGACCCTCTCTGCAACAACTGAAACTTGTTGACCCTCCTTGAAACAACTGAAACTTGCTGACCCTCCTTGCAACAATTGAAACTTGCTGACCCTCTCTGCAACAACTGAAACTTGTTGACCCTCCTTGTAACAACTGAAACTTGCTGACCCTCCCTGCAACAACTGAAACTTGCTGACCCTCCTTGCAACAACTGAAACTTGCTGACCCTCCCTGCAACAACTGAAACTTGCTGACCCTCCTTGCAACAACTGAAACTTGCTGACCCTCCTTGCAACAACTGAAACTTGCTGACTCTCCTTGCAACAACTGAAACTTGCTGACCCTCCTTGCAACAACTGAAACTTGTTGACCCTCCTTGCAACAACTGAAACTTGTTGACCCTCTCTGCAACAACTGAAACTTGCTGACCCTCTTTGCAACAACTGAAACTTGTTGACCCTCCTTGCAACAACTGAAACTTGTTGACCCTCCTTGAAACAACTGAAACTTGCTGACCCTCCTTGAAACAATTGAAACTTGCTGACCCTCTCTGCAACAACTGAAACTTGTTGACCCTCCTTGCAACAACTGAAACTTGCTGACCCTCCCTGCAACAACTGAAACTTGCTGACCCTCCTTGCAACAACTGAAACTTGCTGACCCTCCCTGCAACAACTGAAACTTGCTGACCCTCCTTGCAACAACTGAAACTTGCTGACCCTCCTTGCAACAACTGAAACTTGCTGACTCTCCTTGCAACAACTGAAACTTGCTGACCCTCCTTGCAACAACTGAAACTTGTTGACCCTCCTTGCAACAACTGAAACTTGTTGACCCTCTCTGCAACAACTGAAACTTGCTGACCCTCTTTGCAACAACTGAAACTTGTTGACCCTCCTTGCAACAACTGAAACTTGTTGATCCTCCTTGCAACAACTGAAACTTGTTGACCCTCCTTGCAACAACTGAAACTTGTTGACCCTCTTTGCAACAACTGAAACTTGTTGACCCTCTTTGCAACAACTGAAACTTGTTGACCCTCCTTGCAACAACTGAAACTTGCTGACCCTCTCTGCAACAACTGAAACTTGCTGACCCTCCTTGCAACAACTGAAACTTGCTGACCCTCCTTGCAACAACTGAAACTTGCTGACCCTCCTTGCAACAACTGAAACTTGCTGACCCTCTCTGCAACAACTGAAACTTGCTGACCCTCCTTGCAACAACTGAAACTTGCTGACCCTCCTTGCAACAATTGAAACTTGCTGACCCTCCTCGCAACAACTGAAACTGGCTGACCCTCCTTGCAACAACTGAAACTTGCTGACCCTCCTTGCAGGAACTGAAACTTGCTGACCCTCCTTGCAACAACTGAAACTTGCTGACCCTCTCTGCAACAACTGAAACTTGCTGACCCTCCTTGCAACAACTGAAACTTGCTGACCCTCCTTGCAACAACTGAAACTTGCTGACCCTCCTTGCAACAACTGAAACTTGCTGACCCTCCTTGCAACAACTGAAACTTGCTGACCCTCCTTGCAACAACTGAAACTTGCTGACCCTCTCTGCAACAACTGAAACTTGCTGACCCTCTCTGCAACAACTGAAACTTGCTGACTCTCCTTGCAACAACTGAAACTTGTTGACCCTCCTTGCAACAACTGAAACTTGCTGACCCTCTCTGCAACAACTGAAACTTGCTGACCCTCCTTGCAACAATTGAAACTTGCTGACCTCCTTGCAACAACTGAAACTTGCTGACCCTCCTCGCAACAACTGAAACTTGCTAACCCTCCTTGCAACAACTGAAACTTGCTGACCCTCTCTGCAACAACTGAAACTTGCTGACCCTCCTCGCAACAACTGAAACTTGCTGACCCTCCTCGCAACAACTGAAACTTGCTGACCCTCCTTGCAACAACTGAAACTTGCTGACCCTCCCTTGCAACAACTGAAACTTGCTGACCCTCTCTGCAACAACTGAAACTAGCTGACCCTCCTTGCAACAACTGAAACTTGCTGACCCTCCTTGCAACAACTGAAACTTGCTGACCCTCTCTGCAACAACTGAAACTTGCTGACCCTCTCTGCAACAACTGAAACTTGTGACCCTCTCTGCAACAACTGAAACTTGCTGACCCTCTCTGCAACAACTGAAACTTGCTGACCCTCCTTGCAACAACTGAAACTTGCTGACCCTCTCTGCAACAACTGAAACTTGCTGACCCTCCTTGCAACAACTGAAACTTGCTGACCCTCTCTGCAACAACTGAAACTTGCTGACCCTCCTTGCAACAACTGAAACTTGCTGACCCTCTCTGCAACAACTGAAACTTGCTGACCCTCTCTGCAACAACTGAAACTTGCTGACCCTCTCTGCAACAACTGAAACTTGCTGACCCTCTCTGCAACAACTGAAACTTGCTGACCCTCTTGCAACAACTGGAAACTAGCTGACCCTCTCTGCAACAACTGAAACTGCTGACCCCTCTGCAACAACTGAAACCTGCTGACCCTCTCTGCAACAACTGAAACTTGCATCAAATGGAAACCAGCTATGAACCGCTATCCAACAACAAAAAGTGAATATTTGTGAAACTGGCATCAATATATGAATTAACAAAGAATCTGCTCGCAAGAGCAAAATGATGACAAGTATAGAAGTCGGACCGAACTGATGCCTTCTGTGCGATTGTATGTCACTGTCTGCAGCCCCTGTATTTGCATGATTTTGATCTTGGCCACACTACACTATGGTTTTTCCGATATATTCCTGTTGCCAGACACTGGCTTTCTCCACCACCCTCACAGAATGTGTTTGGCAGTGTCTGTGTGTCTGCGTGTGTCTGTTCGTTCCTTTGCGCAAGTGTATGTCTGCGTGCAGGCGTGTGCGTTTGAGTGTGTGCATGTGTTTGTGAATGTGTGTGCATTAATGTATGTGATTGCGCGTGGGAAAGCGTGTGTGTGCTCGTTGCCGCGTGTGTGTTTCTGTATTATGTGTGTATATGTATTTGTGCGTTTGTGTGTATTTGTGTGTGTATGTGTGTGTGTGTGTGTGTGTGTGTGTGTGCGTGTGTGTGTGAGAGAGAGAGAGACAGAGACAGAGAGTCAGACAGACAGACAGAGACAGAGAGAGAAAGAGAGAGAGGGAGAGAGAAAGAGGAAGGGGAGAGAGAGAGAGAGAGGGAGAGACAGAGGGAGAGACAGAGGGAAGGACAGAGAGAGTGTCTATGCGTGCATATATGTACGTGAACGTGTGTAAGTGACGTCTGTACGCTTGCGTGTGCTTCTGTCTCTCTGAGTGTGTGTGTGTGTGTATGTGTGTGTGTGTGTGTGTGTGTGTGTGTGTGTGTGTGTGTGTGTGTGTGTGTGTACGCGCGTATGTGTGCACGTGTGTTTTTCAGTACGTGTATGCGTGTGTGTGTATGCGTCTACGCGCGCATAGAAGATGCGGGTAGAGAAAAACAGAAGGGCCCAAAGAGAATAACCATCTTATCATTATGTGTGGTCACCTTTGCGCGTTGTGTGTACATGTGTCATGTTGTGCCTACGTACCATCTGATGACAGAACAGTTACCTAGGTAGCCTACGGATGGTAAACAGATGACAGTGACGCATTTTATAACTGAAGATAAAGCAAACCGATATGCGTGTGTGTGTGTGTGTGTGCATATGATTGTGTGTGTGTGTGTGGAGAGAGAGAGAGAGAGAGAGAGACAGAGAGAGAGAGAGAGAGAGAGAGAGTGTGTGTGTGTGGTGTGTGTGTGTGTGTGTGTGTGTGTGTGTGTGTGTGTGTTTGTGTGTGACAGAGAGAGAGAGAGGACTCAGACAGATAGAGAGAGAGAGAGGGAGGAAGGGGAGAGATAGAGGCAGACAGAGACACAGACAGAGACAGAGACACAGACAGAGACAGAGAGATAGAGACACACAGAGAGAGAGAGAGAGAGAGAGACAGAGACAGAGAGGGACAGAGAGAGACAAAGACAGAAAGAGACAGACAGACAGATGGACGGACAAAAGGGACAAGCAAGTGTTTATGTGTGTATATTTATATACATGTGTTAGTGTGTGTGCGCGAGCGTTCGAATGAGTATGTGTATGTATGTGTATGTGTGCACATGCATGTGCGTGTGCATGTGTATGTCTGAGTCTGCGAGACAGACAACCAGCCAGTTTAACTTCACAGTACGTGGATGTGTGTGCTTGTGTATATGTCGATATGCGTGTGTGTGAAATTGTGTCCACACATGCGTGTCTGTGTGTATTTGTGTGTGTGCACGTTTTTGTGTGTGTATGTGTACTTCCGTCAAAATCACAGTGAAGGGGGGAAGGAGGAAGAATGAGGGTGGGAGGGAGGAAGGGAAAGACACAGAAGAAGGGGGAGAGAGAGAGGGAGAGAGAGACAGACAGACAGAGACAGAGAGAGAGAGAGACAGAAAGAGAAACAGAGAGACAGAGACAGACAGACAGAGAGAAAGAGTCTAGTCAGTGTGCGGTCATGAGTCAATCAATCTTTAGTCAAGCTGCCAAATATGACTCAGCGACATGCATTAGTGATCACGCTTACATGGGGGAGGGGGGTGCAGACGGGGATTGTGTCTCACCCCACACCCCCAGCACGTCATATGTGGGACAACATTATATACGATGTTCATGTCGAGCCAATAATTGTTAACCTTACCCTTTTCTACGACCACCAGTTATCACCATCCCCACAGCCAGTCCCACTCCCATTCATAGCTGTAAGATAATTCTTATATATAACCTTGAACACACACGGGAAGGAATGCTCTGGCACTCTACACTGCGACTTGTCAAACGTTGCGATACTTAATTTAAAACAGCCGGCATTAACAGAACACGGATTAAACAAACTAAAATCTATGTAACATCAAAGATTTACATGAATGTTTGAACAACTTAACCTACACTGAAACCTGGATTAATCGACGAGTGTGGAAACAAATTTACGGGTTTACCTGCCATAAAACTGATGATCAGCACACTCAGCATGATAAACTTGCCCACTAGCCGGCGTCCAAAGGCGGAAGATGTCAAAACAGCACGAAAAAAATATGACTGGTTGCAAATCTCTCTTGCTCTGACAAAAACTTGCCTGGTTCAATCACATTCGAGAGAAAATCTTCAGCTAATATAGCTGAAAACCATCGACAGGGCAAAACAGATTACGATCAGTGGAAAAGAAGGGAAAACTGTCGTTATAATTACGTCTGTTCGGAGCGTCTGCCCGTCTGCTTCGCTCAGTCGATTGTACCACGTGATTCGGCAAACGTCAAGCGAAACTAAGTTGAGAATAGCACGGTAACCTGCGCTATGGCAATGTCTTCCGCGCTACACTTATGTTTTAATATTTTCTCTTTTTTTCACATGCGTGCACTCAACGTTAACCTCGCCGAGTTTGTGATTACTGACTGTTGTGTGGTATGCGTGAGGACTGATAGCCTATAACAGCCTTGCTGACTCAGTGAAACATCAGTCGTCTGTCAGTCTGGCATGCAAAGTCCAAGGACTTGTCATCGCCTGCTCACTTTCTGTTTTTCAACATTATGTAAAAATACAGTCAAGCCATAACAACAATTTCTTTTTATACGAATGAAAATCAGAATGTGCTCTGTCTTTTCTTTCTTTCTTTTTTCTTTTCTCTGCAAATTTTCCAAACTGTAACAGAGAAATAAATGACGGTGAAGCCATACTGTTTTTCCTCTTTTTTTCACTTCTAGCACGTTACGTGCATTATTTTGTTTCAAGAGTTAAGACTTTTCATTTGTTCTTTCCAAAACTGCAAGAAAATTTGGTCTGCAGACTTATCAATGCCATATCACATTACACACACACATGCACACACACCTGCACACGCATATTCACTCACGCACACATGCACACACATATGCAAACAGGCGCACACACAAACACACACACACACACACACACACACACACACACACACACACACACACACACGTACACTCACACACATGGACACACACGCGATTGCGTGTGTGTGAAACAATACTACAAAAGTTTCACATCGAAGCAAAGTAATCAAAACTTTTACCCCCCCCCCCCTCCCCAACGTGTACACACACACCCTACCCCACCCAGGCGTGCATAATCACCTTCTCGTACACATACGCCTTCGGCATGTTTAGCAGATCAACACACAGGCTTACAGAAATGTCAAACCATTCATCATCATCATCATCAGATGCCCTGCCGCATGGCGTTGGCGATCATGGACTTCCATCTGTCTCTATCTCTTGTTGCCCCAAGCATCTCCTCCACCCTCCTCGTCTTCAGCCACTCCGCAAGTCCGTCTAGCATTTTCTCCCTGGGTCTACCTGGTGCTCTCTTTCCCTCCAGCTTTCCCGTTGTCACCAGGTGCTCCAAATCCCCCTTCCTCATAAAATGGCCTATAAATGTTGCCTGTCTTTTCCTAATCTTCTTTATGAGTGATCTTCTTGTGTCTGCCTCCATCAAGACTGTCTCGTTTGTTTTCTTTGCTGTCCATGGAACTCTCAACATTCTTCCTAGAAACCACATCTCGGCTGCCTCAATCTTGTTCTAGCTTTGCTTGCTGACTGTCCACGCCTCACATCCATACAACAGTATTGGTTCTATATAACATTCAAGAACTCTCTTCCTGATGTTAATTGATAGGCATTTGTTGGTAAGAATGCTTTTCATCTTCTTGAATGCTGTTTTGGCTTGGCCAATTCTGCCGGCTATTTCCGATGTGCATCTGCCGTCTGATGAAATGACCGTTCCCAGGTATTTGAACTTATTAACCTGTCTCAAGGTTGTGCCATTTGCTGTTATTTTGCATGAGGGGATTTCATGTTTTTTACTGATCACCATGACTTCAGTCTTCCTGCTGTTTAGTTCCAACCCCTTACTTTTGCTTTCTATTTCTAGTATATTCACAAGGTTTTGTAGGTCCCTTTCATTTTCTGCACTTAGCACGGCGTCATCTGCGTATCGAACGTTGTTTATCATTTCCCCTCCAACCTTTAATCCAGGGTCTACTTCTAGGTTTCTCATGATGTTTTCGCTGTAAAGTGAAAACAGATCTGGTGACAAAACACAACCCTGTCTGACTCCTCAAACCATTGCAAAAGTCAAATGATTTTTTTGTTATCCCCCCCCCCCCCCCCAAAAAAAAACACAAAAAAAACAACAACAACTGATCTTAATGACATTTTCAGCGATTTTTTTAAAACTAGAATTAGCTATGTGACTGAAATTTGATTTGATTCAAACTGATCATAGATACTCAACATATATGTACTCTTAAATTCGCACATTTGTAATGATAGAAATCCAAATCTGGACCATGCTTACTGAGACCTTATACAGCCGAGACCTTGTCTGAAGCCTACTTGACAAAGTATTGTTTAAATTTAGTTAAAATCTCTCTGTCTCTGTTTCTGTCTCTGCCTCTGTCTGTCTGTCTCTGGCTCTGTCTCTTTCTCTCTCTGTTTCTGTCTCTCTGTCTTTGTCTATCTATCTGTCTGTCTGTCTGTCTTTGTCTATCTATCTGTCTGTCTGTCTGTCTGTCTGTCTCTCTGTCTCTCTCTTTTCCTCTTTCTCTCAAGTCAATCCTTGCTAATACATGTAACCACTTTGGTGTAGTTATGGACACAACATTGAAGCAATCATGGTGAAATTTTTAAAAGAATTTTTACGCGAATAAATATTCGGACTGCACTTCACATTTGGTTTTGAATTTGTCAAAGTCCACGCAAAAGCATGTGAGATATAGCCAAAACAAAATAATTACATACTTGACCATTAAGTCCAAATCTTGATCTTTCTCGTTCATACCTACTAATAACTGGAAAAAAAAGCTACGAACTAAATTAGGTAAATGTACATCCACAAACTAGCTGGGAACTCCGTTGCTAAAACATTTTCTTCACACACACACACACACTCGCACACACGCACCACACACACACACACACACACACACACACACACACACACACACACACACAACACACCACCACACACACACGCACACACACACACATACATACACACACACACACGCACACACACACTACACAAACACACACACACACGTACATATGCGCGCGCGCACACACACACACACACACACACACACACACACACTCACGCACGCACGCAGAAATGCACGCACGCACGCACGTCGTAACGGGGACAGACAGAGGATCTCGCAAGAGCTCTCTAGTTCTGACTGCATGTAGGCAGTTGTGGCATGATGGTCGTCCACCGCAGACCTGAGGCAGATTCAGTGTTCGATCATTCCCGCAACGACAACAGCCCTTTCTAGTTACGGCACTGGTCTCCCCAAATGGAGAGGAGAAGGGAATTAAAAGGAATCTCTAAACAAAGCCATAAGTACCTTGTAGATAGCAGCGTCTGTCAGGTCATCCAACTTTGCGGTCTAAACAATAAAAGGAAGAAGACACTTCTAACCTTTGATGTATGTAATGTCCAAACGCTGCTGGACAAAGTTGACAGACAGGAACGTCGTAAAGCCTTGATAACCAGCATACTGGGTGGCTACAAGACTGACATAGCTGCCGTGAGTAACATCAGATTTTCAGGCGAAGTTCAAGGAAGCTAGGAGAATTACACCTTCTGCCGCATTGAGAAATCCAAAGATGATTGTAAAACCTCTGGTGTCAGATTGCCATACATGCCAAGCTCATAAGGATGCTGGGAAGCTTACCCCGAGGTATCAATGATCATCAGACGACATTGCGTATTTGTTTAAAAAAAAAACTGCCTCGCTACAATCATCAGTGCTTATGCGTCAAAGATGACAAAATCAGATGTCAAAATAATAAACAAATAAGTGAATAAACAAATGAAGAAAGCTATGAGAGCTCAATCATATCATCATCACAATCAACCACAAATGACAAGCTCATCATTCTTGGAGTCTTCAACGCTGGGCCAACATCATTGGAAATGATAGCATTGGAAAGATATACTTCAAGGGAATGATGTTGCTGTCACTGTGTACTGAACATGGGCTCATTATCACCAACACCGTATTCCAGCAGAAGGACAGGTTCAAGAACATGTGGATGGACACTACAAGCAGTGGCACATGCTGGGTTATGTCATCGTGTGACAGAGACACAGAAGAGACGCGAATTAGACGAGCCATGGTTTCATGGTAGAAGAGGCACGAGTGGTCATGATGTTTGCGGGCTTGAGCTGTACGGGAAATGTCTGGAAGAAACACCAAGTGTTCATATTATATCTGAACAATGCATTTGACACTGATAACTGGAAGGGCCTATGGAAGATAATACGAAAATTTTGATTGCCCTCAGAAGCTCCTCTCGATGATTGTGTGGTGTGTGTATGAATATGTGTGTGTGTGTGTGTGTGTGTGCGTGTGTGTGTGTGTGGTGTGTGTGTGTGTGTGTGTGTGTGTGTGTGGTGTGTGTGTGAGTGTGTGTGTGTGTGTGTCTGTGTGGGTGTGTGTGGTTTTTTTGTTGTTTGTTCTTTTTTTGTTCTTTTGTCTAGCTTTTTCCAGAACGTGTCCAAGGATGACGCGAGTGACAACTGAATATTCTGGAATGCGATTTTCTTATAATGTCGTTTTATCTTATTTCTGATGTAATTTGATGGCAGATGCAATATTTTATTCATAGACACACACACACACACACACACACACACACACACACACACACACACACACACACACACACACACACACAGACGTACACATACACACACATACTCACACACACGCACACACATACACACACACACGCACACACACACACAACACACACACATACACATGCTCTCTCTCTCTCTCTCTCTCCTCTCTCTCTCTCTCTCTCTCGTGGTCATGTCAAGATACATAATTCAGGAATGTGAACGTTAAACACAATGAGCGAGTTTTCGCCCTTGTATTGCATTGAACAATCTTGATGCTTAATCTTCAGAACCATGCCAAATCCTTTTCACGAGACACTCATTCATGTGTGTCTCCCCACCCACGTGCCATCCACACAAATTATCCATTTTTTTGTTTGAGTATTAATTCTTTTATTCTTTATTATGTCGTTTTTATATCTACCCAAATGGCCTTGAGTGGTGGGCATACGCATGATGTGTGTGTGTGTGTGTGTGTGTGTGTGTGTTGTGTGTTGTGTGGTGTGTGTGTGGTGTTTGTGTGTATGTGTGTGTTTGTGTGTTGTGTGTGTTTGTGTGTACGAGTGTGTGTGTTTGTGTTTTGTCTGTGTGTGTTTGTGTGTGTGTGTGTGTGTGTATGTGTGTGTTTGTGTGCACGTGTGTGTGTGTTTGTCTGTGTGTGTGTGTTGTGTGCGTGTGTGCGTGTGTGTGTGTGTGTGTGTGTTGTGTGCACGTGTGTGTGTGTGTGTACGTGTGTGTGTGTGTATGTGCGTGTGTGTGTGTGTGTGTGTTGTGTGCACGTGTGTGTGTGTGTACGTGTGTGTGTGTGTGTGTGTGTGTGTGTGTGTGTGTGTGTGTGTGTGTGTGTGTGCGTGTGTGTGTGTCTCTATGTATACATTTACGCACACGCGTCCGTCGAAGATGATGTCTGTTGGATTGGGGTCTGCATTTATATTAGCACATTTCTGGTGAATATCCTCCCATTTCGATAAATTGTGACGGTGTGGAAGACAGGCAGATCAAAAAACAACTAACCAACCAAGAAAAGAAAGAAAACACCCCCCCCCCCCCTTAAAAAAAAAAAAAGCAGACAAACCCCAACAAATTGTGATCATTATCTAATCAAGGGGAGTTCAAATCTCAAATTTGGCCATTGCTTGTCAGTTTTTCGTGTTTCCATACTACCCCACGCTGATTTTGTAATTAGTTGGTTGTTGATTTGGTTGTTTAGCTGGAGTTACTACAAATCAAATGCTACTTCCTCTGAAGTCTGTCTGTCTGTCTGTCTGTCTCTCTGTCTGTCTCTCTGTCTGTCTGTCTGTCTGTCGCTCTCTCTGTCTGTCTGTCTGTCTGTCTCTCTCTTTCTCTCTCTCCCTCCTCTCTCTCTGTGACTCTGTGTGCCTGTCTGTCTCTGTCTCTGTCTGTCTGTCTCTCTCTCTCTCTGTCTCTCTCTCACTCTGTCTCTCTCTCTCTCTGTGATTTTGTCTGCCTGCCTGTCTGTCTGTCTGTCTGCCTGCCTGCCTGCCTGCCTGTCCACCTGCCTGTATGTCTGCCTGCCTGTCCACCTGCCTGCCTGTGTGCCTGTCCGTCTCTCTCTCTCTCTCTCTCTCTCTCTCTTTTTTTTTCTCTCTTCTCTTCTCTCTGTTTGACTCTGTATGTCTCTGTCTGTCTATCTTTGTCTTTGTCTCTCTGTCTTTGTCTCTCTCCCTG
>CM060305.1:117008741-117018741 GCA_030674185.1 Monoplex corrugatus
TGTCTCTGGTGTCCAAACACAGTATTTATCGTATGTGCTCTTTCAAACAGAGGTGCAGGGTATCGAATTTCAGTTCAGTTTAGCACAACCGCATGTTCTCATCTGCCAACACAAGAGGCCGAATTGTAAACTGTCTTATCTTATTATTTGTTTTGTATGTTTGTATAACACAGCTTGGGTGTCGCTGTCTGTTGTCTATTTTGCCATATACACGTGACCGAAAGCTCCTCCGATGTCTGTGAGAAACCGCCGACAGTTCTTTACGAATCAATGTGCTTCTCTTTGTTCTGGTCTTTTTGTTATATTATCAGTGACACGTCGGTCAAACTTTCCAACAGGTGACTGCGTTTGTCTTTGGAGGGCTATCTAAGCATTTTGACGTGAAACGATCGGAACCCACATGGTGCCTATTGTTGCATGTGTGAGACAGAGGGAGGGAGAGAGAGAGAGAGAGGGGGGAGGGAGGGAGAGAGAGGGAGAGAGAGAGTGTGTGTATGTGTGTGCGTGCGTGCGTGTATGTGTGTGTGTGTGTGTGTATGTGTGTGTGTGTGTGTGTGTGTGTGTGTGTGTGTGTGTGTGTGTGTGTGTGTGTGTGTGTGTGTGTGTGTGTGTGTGTGTGTGTGTGTGTGTGTGTGTGTGTTGCACGAATGCAGCTGCTTGTACATGTACTGTTCTTGTTGTTGTGCTGGTGGTGTTGTTAGAAGGGAGCAAAGTGGCAGAATGGTTCAGACGTTCGTCTGCCAATAACTAAACTCGAGGTTCCAGGGTTCGCTTCCCGTAAAGGCCTTGACTTTTCTCCTCAGTTTGACCAGAAAATCGAAGTGAACGTCTAGTCCTTCGGAAGGGAACGAAAAACGAGTCGGACCCGTACGCCTTTTGGCTGCGCACGCTAAAAATCCCACGGAGTTGAAAATCGTGAAGAACAGGGCAATGCCCGGCTGCACTAGTTAAAACAGAGAGATAAGTTGATTTTCCAGGTCCCACCCCTTGAAGACTATTAGCCTTCTTGCTTTACTGAAGTCTTGATTTAAAAAAATGTGAATATGAATATGAATTTGAAGCGATGTAGAGGGGATGGGCGCCACCTCGAGGTGCTGGCCCCAGGAAAAGTTGAAGTCTCTGCCACCTCCTCCCCTACGACCCCAGGGTTATGGGAATATCTAGGAAGGACCTCAGGACCTGGCCAGTTCATGGGTTTATATGCAGGCTTAAGGCTTGTGCCATGATCATTCAGGATCTTCTCCATCACATGACACCTGTGGCGTTAGTGCATATGGAATTTATTCCGAACGCGAAGACGTCATCTTGAGAAACTGAAACTGAAACTGGTGTTGGTATTAGTAGTGATGGCGATAATGGGCTGTTTTTTTTGTGGCGAAAACGGTTGTATGCAAACGTACCCGATCACAGTTTCTACTCTTTTCTTTCTCCGACCCCGTCATCCGTTTTCTTTCCTGTGGATTTTAATTCACTTTCTGTTTTGATTTTCTGTGTCACGTTCAAGTATGGTTAAAGACTACACCTCAAATGGTCAGTAGCTGGCCTGGATGAAGGGTGTGGGTTTTCATGGAGTCCTCTTTGTTGCCCCAGAGCTGCAGTTCCACAGTTTTCCCCACTTAGCTAGTGTTTGTTTCTTTTATTTTGTCCTGTTTGGCACAGACATTCATCCGTATGGGGCAGCCCCACTCTGCACGTATTTTGGAGTAGGCGACAGTGTCTGGTCTTCAAGCGGAAGATTGTGGTTTATTTTGCTACTCAAGGTAATGGATAAATTCAGGCAACTGAGATGTGGTTTCTAAAAAGAATGTTAAGAGTTCCATGAACAGCAAAGAAAACAAACGAGACAGTTCTGAAGGAGGCAGACACAAGAAGATCATTAATAAAGCAGGTTAGGAAAAGTCGAGCAACATTTATAGAACGTTTTATGAGGAAAAGGGAATTAGAGCAACTGACCACAACAGGAAAGCTGAGGGAAAGAAAGCACCAGGTAGACCCAAGGAGAAAATATTGGACAGACTTGCAGGGTGGCTGAAGACAGAGAGGGTGGAAGATGTGCTTGCAGCGACAAGGGACATTCATATGGAGGGCCATGATCATCAACGCCATGCGGCAGGGCACTTGATGATGATGAAGGTAATGGATGGAATAATTTGTCATGTTCAGGATGGAAGTGTCTTTTATGATGCCCTTCATCTCTCATAAGTCTATGGGATATTGGTGCTGTTGTAGTCTGCTTCCTGTCTTCGCTGGAGAGTCCGCCTGATTGTTTCCTCAGATGCCATGGCACCACAGTGGACAGGCATCCAATGCATCATTACTGGCACAGTGCGTACTAACTCTGCTGGTTCTATCAAGGTAAGATTGCCAGCTGCCGTTTGTAGACTCTGTCAAGATTTGCGGTCTGGTAAGAAGACAAGTTTGAGCGTCGGAAGATCTTTTACTTTAATGATATTTTGCTGCTTCCAACACAGCTTGTTTTTTCCTGCCCTGTAATTAGTGGGCAACTTTCCTATGGGGGTGGACAGTTTTTACTGTCCTTCCATTAGGTTAGCGGACGTGGAACTTATATTCTTCACAGTTCCACCTACTGCCTTATTTGTGAAGACATGCGTCCACATTAAACCGTTGTAGGTACCATCAAGCTTTTCTAATGTGAGGACATTTATAGGATATTTTGTGAGGCAAGAGAAATTAGAGTACCTGGTCACAACACGAGAGCTGGAGGGAATGAGAGCACCATGAAGACCCACGAAGAATATATTGGACGGACTTGCAGTGCGGCTGAGGACAGAGAGGATGGGAGATGTACTTGCAGCAACAAGGGATAGATTCGTATGGAGGGTCATGAACACCAACACCATGCGACAGGGCACATGATGATGATAATGACCCTGTCAACTAGTTTCAAAGCTATCTCCACTGTTTATCCCTCCATTCCCCTCATTTTATCTCCGTTTCTCGCTCCCTGTCTCACCATTTACCTTTTTTGTCCCTCCCTCCCTCCGTCCCCCCATCTCTCTCTCTCCTCTGTACAAATGCGCGGTATATGAGCGCTTACGTGTGTATCCACGCGCTTGCGCGTGTGTATATGTTCGTGTAGGTGAGCGAGCGTGTGAGAGCGAGCATGTATTTGCGAGTGTGTGTGTATGTGTGAGTGTGTGTGTGTGTGTGTGTGTGTGTGTGTGTGTGTGTGTGTGTGTGTGTGTGTGTGTGTGTGTGTGTGTGTGTGCATGTGACTGTGTGTGTGTATGTGTATGATGTGTAGATGTATGTGTGAGTGTGTGTGTATGTGTATGTTGAGCGAGTTATGTGTGTTGTGTGTGTGTGTGTGTGTGTGTGTGTGTGTTGTGTGTGTGTGTGTGTGTGTGTGTGTGTGTGTGTGTGTTGCGTGTGTGTATGTGTGTGCGTGTGTGTGTGAACAGGCCTGTATGCAAACAAACCAGGCCAAGATCAGCTACCTTGGACGTATAAAAGCTTGAGCAGAACAGCCCTGACAAGTCGGTCTGCAGCCAGTTTATTCACCATGAAGACTTTCATTCTGATTACGGTATTGGCCATCATCTGTCAGGCATCTTCGTTGTCAAGCCGAAAAAAGAGAGGCACCACCACCTGGTCGAGCTCTAACGCCATTTGCAGTAAACCTGGCAAGAGTCGCTGTGGGCAAATGCATGACTTCACAAACAGTGAAGTACCGAGCGTAGTAATAACTGCCTACGTATATTCGAATGACGAAATGACAGGGCTATGCCGCAGAGCGAATGTGCCGTTTACGCAGTCAGGAAGATACAACCTTGATGTTTGGGGCTCTCTTGGTAAGATGCTTTAAATTAGCAACTGGAATATGATAACAAAAGAAGTCTCTCCTATACTTAACTATCAAAGGAACACAGAGGCCGGGATAACGTTTCATATTTTCGAAAAAAAGTTCATGTATGTCAGTTGCGGTGGTTACTACGTACTGGTGAAGGAAGATGGATGATATCATAGCGCTTCTGCAGGAAGCTGGTGGATAGGGTGAGATAGTCAAAGGGTTAAGTTGCTGCTTTGCCAGCATGGTTGACAGTGCAGGATGATGGTGGATAGGGTGTGGGAGTCAAAGGGTTAAATGCCGTACATCCCTATCATGATATTCTGCCTGTTGGTCTATTTTCATGGCTTACATCCCTATGACAATACTGTACCGGTTGATCTATTTAAATGCCTTACATCCCTATCATGATATTGTGCCTGTTGGTCTATTTTCATGGCTTACATCCCTATGACAATATTGTACCGGTTGATCTATTTAAATGCCTTACATCCCTATCATGATATTGTGCCTGTTGGTCTATTTTCATGGCTTACATCCCTATGACAATATTGTACCGGTTGATTTATTTAAATGTCGTACATCCCTATCATGATATTGTGCCTGTTGGTCTATTTTCATGGCTTACATCCCTATGACAATATTGTACCGGTTGATTTATTTAAATGTCGTACATCCCTATCATGATATTGTGCCTGTTGGTCTATTTTCATGGCTTACATCCCTATGACAATATTGTACCGGTTGGTCTATTTAAATGTCGTACATCCCTATCATGATATTCTGCCTGTTGGTCTATTTTCATGGCTTACATCCCTATGACAATATTGTACCGGTTGATTTATTTAAATGTCGTACATCCCTATCATGATATTGTGCCTGTTGGTTTATTTTCATGGCTTACATCCCTATGACAATATTGTACCGGTTGGTCTATTTAAATGCCTTACAATCCTATTATTCAGCGCTTAGATTTGATTTTATCAAGATTTTGCGCTATATAAATATTGTAATTATTATTATTATTATTATTATGATATTGTGCCTGTAGGTATATTTTCATAGTTTACATCCCTATGACAATATTGAACCGGTTAATCTATTTAAATGCCTTACATCCCTATCATGATATTCTGCCTGTTGGTCTATTTTCATGGTTTACATCCCTATGACAATATTGTACCGGTTGGTCTATTTAAATGCCTTACAATCCTATTATGATATTGTGCCTGTAGGTCTGTTTTAGTGCCTTATATCCCAATAACGATATTGTGCCGGTTGGTCTATTTTCATGCCTTACATCCCAATAATTATATTCTGCCTGTTGGTCTATTTTCATGGCTTACATCTCTATGACAATATTGTACCGGTTGGTCTATTTAAATGCCTTACATCCCTATCATGATATTGTGCCTGTAGGTCTATTTTCATGCCTTACCACCCAATAACGATATTGTGCCTGTAAGTCTATTTTCGTAGCGTGCATCCCTGTAGTAGTATTGTGCCTGTTGATCTATTTTAATGGCTGACATTCCTATAATAGTATTGGGCCTGTTGATCTATTTTAATGGCTTAGATTCCTATAATGATATGATGTGCCTGTTGGTCTATTTTCATGGCTTACATCCCTATAATGATATTGTACTGGTTGGTATGTTTAAATGCCTTACATGTACATGCTAATAATGATATTCTGCCTGTTGGTCTATTTTCATGCCTTACATCCCTACAATAATATTGTGCCGGTTGGTCTATTTCAATGCCTTACATCCCAATAACGATATTGTGCCAGTTGGTCTATTTTCATGTCTTACATCCCTACAATAACATTGTGCCGGTTGGTCTATTTCAATGCCTTACATCTCAATAATGACATTCCATTGTGCCTGTTGGTCTATTTTCATGCCTTTCATTCCTGTAATAGTTTTGTGCCTGTTGATCTATTTTAATGGCTTACATTCCTATGATAATATTGTGCCTGATGGTCTATTTTAATGGCTTACATTCCTATGATAACATTGTGCCTGATGGTCTATTTTAATGGTTTACATTCCTATGATAATATTGTGCCTGATGGTCTATTTTAATGGCTTACATTCCTATGATAATATTGTGCCTGATGGTCTATTTTAATGGCTTACATTCCTATGATAATATTGTGCCTGATGGTCTATTTTAATGGCTTACATTCCTATGATAATATTGTGCCTGATGGTCTATTTTCGTGGCTTACATCCCTATATTGATATTGCGCACGTTGGTCTATTTCAAAGTCTTACATTTCTATAATAAGATTGTGTCTGTTATTTATTTCACACGCAAAGTCAGAACAAGAATGGGGCAGCTGAAATGTCGTTTCTGAGAAGAATGTTACGAGTTCCATGGACGGCAAAGAAAACAAACGAGACAATCTTGAAGAAGGCAGACACAAAAAAGAACAGTAGTGAAGAAGATTAGGAAAAGACAAGTAACATTTATAGGACATTTTATGAGACAAGAGAAATTAGAGCACCTAGTCACAACAGGAAAGCTGGAGGGAAAGAGAGCATCAAGTTGACCCACGAAGAATTATTGGACGGACTTGCAGAGTGGTTGAGAACAGAGAGGGTGGAAGATGTACTTGCAGCGTCGAGGGATAGATTCGTATGGAGGGTCATGATCGCCAACGCCCTGCGGCAGGGGACATGATGATGATGATGATTTAATATTATGGCTTACATTCCTATGATGATATCGTGCGAGTAATGCCCTTTGCTGCCTGACATTTCTATAATGATATTGTTCCAGTTGATTTCATTTTATGATTTACATATCTATGATCAAGATTTTGTTCCATATCTATGATAATGATATTGTTCCATATCTATGATTATGATCTTGTTCCAGTTCATCTCTTTTGCGGTTAAATTTCTGTACTGATATCGTGCCAGTGATTCCCTTTCTTGAGTTACATTCCTGTAATAATGTTTTGCTAGTGATCTCATGGTAATAAGTAAAAAGACATGAAATCCCCTCATCCAAAGTAATAGCAAACGGCACAACTTTGAGACAGGTTGATAAGTTTAAATATCTGGGAGCGATCATCTCATCAAAACAGCAGATGCACATCAGAAATAGCCAGCAGAATCGGCCAAGCCAAAACAGCATTCAAGAAGATGAAAAGCATTCTTACCAACAAATACCTATCAATTAACATCAGGAAGAGAGTTCTTCAGTGTCATATAGAACCGATAATGTTATACTGTTATACTGAGGCGTGGACAATCAACAAGCAAAGCCAGAACAAGATTAAGGCAGCCGAAATGTGGTTTCTAAAAATAATGTTGAGAGTTCCATGGACGGCAAAGAAAAGAAACGAGACAGTCTTGATGGAGCCAGACACAAGAAGATCATTCATAAGGAAGATTAGGAAAAGACAGGCAACATTTGTAGGCCATTTTATGAGGAAAGGGGAATTGGAGCACCTGGTCACAAGATGAAAGCTGGAGGGAAAGAGAACACCAGGTAGACCCAGGGAAAAAATATTAAACGGACTTGCAGAATGGCTGAGGACAGAGAGGGTGGAAGATGTGCTTGCGGCAACAAGGGATAGATGCATATGGAGGGCCATGATCGCCAATGCCATGTGGCAGGGCACTTGATGATGAGTGATCTCCCCTGTTTGCTTGCATTCCTTTCATGATTTTTGTACTGCTAACTTACATACCGACATTAAAATTGTGCTAGCTGATCTACTTCAACGGCTTACATGTTTTAATGACTTACAATCCTGCAATGATATTGTGCTAGTTGATCTATTTCAATGGCTTGCATACATATACCGGTATTGATATTGTGCCAGGTGATCTATTTTCATGGTTTGTATGCCTGTAATGATATTGTGCCAGGTGATCTATTTCAATGACTTACACGCCAATAGTAATATCATGCCAGCTGATTTATGGCATGGTTGTAATAATATTGTGCCAGTTTTCTCTTTAATGGCTTTTATTCCTGTCATGATATCATGGCTATTAACTATTTCAATATCTTGCATTCTTGTACCTATACTGTGTCACTTGATCTATTTAAGGGCTCACAGCTTACAATCATATTGTGCCAATGCTCTCGTTCGCTGGTTTACCTTTCAATGATAATGTTGTGCCAGTAGATCTGATTTAATGGCTTACATTCGTGTAATGATATTGTGTCGGTGGTCTCTTTTCATGCGGCCACCCGTGAAAGTTACTACAACATTAATAATAGCATTGTTACAATAAAACTTGATAACAGACATGTCATCTTAAACATCAACCAACATATACCCCTACATCTGCAAGTTCAGAAGAAGTGATAGAAGAATTTTACAATGATATACAAACAATGAAAGACAAAGTATCAAACTGAGAAATATGTGTAATCATGGGCCATCTCAATGCAAATGTCGGAGAAAATGAAGACTGGAAGTGTGGGAGACATGTTAGCGTCCTTTTGTCGGGCAAATGATCTTGTCATAGTTAACACTCTCTTCTAGCAGCAACATCGCAGACGTTACACGTGGATATCCCTTGGAGAGAGGCACAAAAATCAACTAGCATACATACGATTGACAAAGTATGGAATACAATAGTGCTCTATTCAAAAACAAGACTAGGTGTGGATTGTGATTCCGACCACATACTGCTGACCGCAATAAGGCATACAGGCATAACAGGGCAAAACAACAGACAAAATTTGACAAAGACAGATTCAAAGATCAAGAAACTACTGCTGCTTTCCAAATAGAGACAGATTATCATTCTTCGGCCCCACTGAAAAATGAAAACGACCAAAACTGCAACTACAATATCAGTATGTCAACAGCAAAGATGGTGCCACTTTAACTGAAACAGAAACCATTCTCGCAAGACGGCATGAACACGGTATACAGCTATCTGATGACACTCCGGCAACATATCCACTAGGGGCCTTGATTTTTTGGCATCCTGAACCAGAACCTCTCAAGTGAAGTGACAGCAGCCATCAGTCAGTTGAGATGATATTAGAAAATCACCAAGACTAAAAAAAAAAATTCCTGGAGAACTGCTCAAAAACACTGGTGAATCAGGAATTTAAGCACTCGCACTAAAGACATGAAAATAAGACTAGAAATGGCATTTCAGGAAATTGTCAAACTCAGTAACACTTGGAAAGACAGAAACATACCACCAGCCCTTAAAATCAAAGTTCTAAAATGTCTGACGTGCCAATAATGCCATACGCCTATGAAACCTAAACATGCAGAAAAGCAGATGAAAATAAAATCAAAGCAGCGGAGATGTAGTTGTACAGGCGGCTTCTTAATTTAAAGTCAAAAGGGCAGATGAAAGCGTTTTGAACGAACACACATTCCAACTCCAATTGAAGGGGTGGGTGGTGGGTGGGAAGCTACATTGGCATATAACTCGCAACATCAGCACAAAGCTGACAACAATATTTTTGCAAGGAAAAGTTGTAGCCAGAAATTATCCGGGTAGACATCCCACCTCCCAGATGAACATCACTAACATCAGCAGACTGAGGGTCTACAAAGAGACAACATCACTAACATCAGCAGATGAGGGTCAACAAAGAAACAACATCACTAACATCAGCAGATTGAGGGTCTACAAAGAAATAACATCACTAACATCAGCAGATTGAGGGTCAACAAAGAAACAACATCACTAACATCAGCAGACTGAGGGTCAGCAAAGAAACAACATCACTAACATCAGCAGACTGAGGGTCTACAAAGTACACAGAAAAGCCAAGACCGGAGGGAATGGAGAAGAGTTGTCGTGACGTCTACTGTTGCGGCTACCATCGAACTCGATGATGCTGATGGTGACAGGTGACGGGTCTCTTTTCCTGGTTTACATTCCCTGTAAGAAAATTGCGCCACTTGTTCTGTTTTGTTAGTTTACATGCTTTTGATATTATGCCAGCTCTGTTGTTTTGTTTACTCATAATTTTATTTCAATAATAATATCGCACCAGTTGTTCCGTTATACTGGCCTTCAGTACAAAGGAACATATCAATGATTATAAAAAATCATTCTTGTATAGCGCTATTCTTCAAACACCGTAGACCCACTGTGCATTACACATTTCGCAAGACACAGACTGCAATATGTACAGAAGCACCAGTATGTCACAGATACATACATACACAATACAGTCCATAAACATGTG
>CM060305.1:117023741-117031241 GCA_030674185.1 Monoplex corrugatus
AACTTCTGACAATATTTCAGTTCTGTTTATATTGTTATGACAGTCTACTACATTGTCTTCGCTGCGCATGACGGTTTATTACATGTACATCCAAAGTTTCTTCAACGTTACAGCACTGATTGATAGTCACTGTCATCCCTATGTTCATGATCATTTTTACATAAAAAGGGAAATCAGTAGAAAGAATTCATGTTTTGTTCGATTTTTTAAGCATCGTCTCACTCATGGAGGTTACCTTTGTGCTCACCTCTTTTTTTTTTTTTTTTTCGTTCCATTTTCTACACAACTTTAATGGCCTCAGAAGCTGGCACAATTTTTTTTTTACAACGCGATGATGATGACGTCGATGAGGATGATAAGCATGATGCTATGGAGTTCCATCCAGGATTGAGACTGCGTGACAAGGCTGTACTCTACGCTTACTATTATAATATACCCTGGCGTCAACCAGGTTCAAGAAATACAGCCACCTGCGGTGCTGGTCAGAAGATTTGAGCAACACCCTCAATGACGCATCCTTGAAGTGGATGAGACACGACTGTGTGGTCCCGGTCTTCCCAATGAGCGCATAGCACGCCCAACTTTAGGTAGGAGCCGGTTAGAACCGAAAAATGCCACAATGATATCTTTGGAAGGGACTGATGGGGGGGGGGGGGGGGATTCGAACCCACAACCTTCAGTCAGTAGTCCGTTGCGCTAACCACTACACCACGGGTGACTGTTCGATTTTTGCCACTCACAGAATGTAGCAGAAATATTGTGCTCACACTTTTTTTTTTTTTTGCTATTAATTTGTGCAAGTCATATGCATGTAACAGTATTAAACCCATACCTTCATACACAGTTATATACATGTACATACATATTACCCATGCACGTAAACGGTTTATTGTGTGTTTGCGGGCGGGAATGGGAGAGTGCAATTCTGCTATGTAATGGAAACCGATGTGTACACGTTAATTGCTTAAAACATGCTGTGCGTATGTATGTGTGGGTGGGTGCGTGCGTATATGTGTGCGTGTGTGCGTGCGTGTGTGTGTTCTTGTGAGTGGTTTTGTGTGTGTGTGTGTGTGTGTGTGTGTTGTAGTGTGTGTGTGTGTGTGTGTGGTGTGTGTGTGTGTTGTGTGGTGTGTGTGTGTGTGTGGTGTGTGTGTGTGTGTGTGTGTGTGTATGTGTATGTGTGTGTGTGTTCATTTCAGTTTGCCCTACCGCCCCTTCTGCCGCTTCAAGAGTTTTCGGCGGGACAACAATCCAGGAATGCGGAACTGGTGTAGTCAAATTCAAAAGCGATGCAACTCCTACGGTACGTGCTACCTCTCTGTTATACTTGAACTTACTTGCGTAGTATTGTCCCTCATCATAAGTCGCCTTGACAGGTTTATTACACTTCTGGTTTAGGCATACCTCGTTCTGCAGAGAATATCACTCTCATCATCATCATCATCATCATCATCATCATCATCATCATCATCATGTGCCCTGCCGCGGGTGTTGGGGATCATGGCCCTCCATATGTATCTATCCCTTGTTGCTGCAAGCACATCTTCCACTCTCTCTGTCCTCAGCCACCTTGCATGTCCGTCCAACGTTTTCTCCCTGGGTCTACCTGGTGTTCTCTTTCCCTCCAGCTGTCCTGTAATATCACTCCACAAAATACAAAATAATGCTGCTAAACTTGTTTTCCGAAAATCCAGGAGAAAGAAAAAAAAAAAAAAAAAAGAAACCAGAGTCACTCCCCTTCACTTTGACCTAATGAGTTGCCATAGATTTCGGAAGCAAATGATAAGTCCATGGCCAGGTTGAAGCACATGGCCGTCCAAAGGTCCTCTTTGGTCCCCTAAATCTGGTTACTTCATTCATTTTCTTCACAGATTTTCCTCCCTTAGGCCACTGCTTCAATCTCTCATTTTTGAACGATGGACAAAGGTACAGAAGGTGGCTGAAGTACTTTATAATTTTTTTTTTTTTTTATCTAAATGGAAAGTTCTTATAGTAATTATCGTATGGCGCTGTTCTCCAAGTTTGAGTTTGACTCACTGCACATGACACATAATCAGACCTTTTAGTGGAGCATGGAGAACCCAAGCTGTTAGACGAGCTGGTCATAAGCCATTAGAAACTGACATGACTCACCGGATCTTTAACGTGCATTTTTGTTATTTTGCATGTATGTTGTGATGTGATAATGTTTCGAAAGAGGTTTCGAGTCAGTTAATGGGACTGAAATTGAAGAATTGGGAACATGATGTTTACAGTTGCGTACACTGTGCATATATGTAAATGTTTCTATTTTTGTAGGAGCTGAAAATTGGACTATTTTCACCTTCTGATTCATCAGTCAACAGGTTCCGTTTTTCCAACTGTCTCAGAATATCATAGACTCCATATGTAAATGTCTTTGGTGGTACTGATAGAGACTGATAGCTCACACTGGGTATATTTGGAGGCATTAATTTAAATGGTCGGAGAATGTTTTGTTTTGATTTCTTTAGGTGAGAGAGAGAGAGGGAGAGAGAGGGAGAGAGAGAGAGGAGAGAGAGAGAGAGACAGACAGACAGACAGACAGACAGACAGACAGACAGAGACAGAAACAGGGACAGAGAGCTCAGACTGGGTATTTTTGGAGACATTATTTAAATGGTTGGAGAATGTTTTTTGTTTTGATCTCTTTAGATGAGAGAGAGAAAGAGAGAGAGATATATACATACATACAGACAGACAGATAGACAGAGAGGCAGACAGAGAGACTGGCAGAGACAGAAACAGGGACAGAGAGGATCATTGGGATGACTTACAATTAAGAGGAACACCTTTTGTTTTCACAAACATGTAGACTACAGGCTACGTTTTTACCAGCTGAATGCTCATCCTAGTGCCAAAACAAACTGGATTCTGCATCCAGAAAATTGTAAATCACACCAGGGCACTTTGTAGCTGTCGGGTGCTCCAATGCAGAGATCCACTGCTATATTGCACTGACTGAATGCCAACCCCACTGGATTCTCATCTGTGCTGTGAACATAAACAGACAGACAGACAGGCACACACACAGACACAGACACACAGACACAGACACAGACACACAGACACACAGACCCACACACACACACACACACACACACACACACACACACACACACACACACACACACACACACACACACACACACACACACACACCCTATACATAACAACACACTATACAAAAAGGACAATATCACATTTTTAACCGTACACCTACCTGTCTTTATTCAATGACTGCAAGATGCCAAAAGACATGATAAACACGTTAAAAGCGAACGGTCAACAAGAGTTTTAAACCCACAAATATTTGTGAATCTACAGAAAAACATGCAAAAAGCAATTACGGTCTATAATAATGTGCGCGCGCGCGTGTGTGTATGTGCGTGTGTGTGTGTGTGTGTACTCATACGTCTTCTAACTATCCAACCATCTCCTCTGTTCCAGCTATGCAATGGTATATACGCTTTCAACGAAAAGCTGGAGAAACAACCGTTCGTCTACGTGCCTGCAATGTGCTGGGCAGTGATTCAGAATATGGTGTAAGTCGCATATAAAGCTTACCAGATCTGTTTTCACTATATAGTGAAAACATGAGAAACCTAGAAGAAGACCCTGGATTAAAGGTTGGAGGGAAAATGATAAACAACATTCGGTACGCAGATGACACCGTGCTAATTGCAGAAAATGAAAGGGACCTACAAAACCTTGTGAATATTTCTAGAAATAGAAAGCAAAGGTAAGGGGTTGGAACTAAACAGCAGGAAGACTGAAGTCATGGTGATCAGTAAAAAACATGAAATCCATTCATGCAAAATAACAGCAAATGGCACAACCTTGAGACAGGTTAATAAGTTCAAATACCTGGGAACGGTAATTTCATCAGACGGCAGATGCACATCGGAAATAGCTGGCAGAATCGGCCAAGCCAAAACAGCATTCAAGAAGATGAAAAGCATTCTTACCAACAAATGCCTACCAATTAACATCAGAAAAAGAGTCCTTGGATGTTATATAGAACCAATACTGTTGTACGGATGCGAGGCATGGACAGTCAGCAAGCAAAGCCAGAGAAAGATTGAGGCAGCCGAGATGTGGTTTCTCAGAAGAATGTTGAGAGTTCCATGGACAGCAAAGAAAACAAACGAGACAGTCTTGATGGAGGCAGACACTCATAAGGAAGATTAGGAAAAGACAAGCAACATTTACAGGCCGTTTTTTGAGGAGGGGGGATTGGAGCACCTGGTCACAATGGGAAAGCTGGAGGGAAAGAGAGCACCAGGTAGACCCAGGGAGAGAATGCTGGACGGACTTGCAGAGTGGCTGGGGATGAGAAGGGTGGTGGAGATGCTGGGGCAACGAGAGATAGAGATGGTTGGAAGTCCATGGTCGCCAACGCCATGCGGCAGGGCACCTGATGATGATGATAAATAACAATGGCAGCTGTTGAGCCATTTTGGTCCAAACCTTTCATGTTATTGTGATCCTGTTCTTCAGTACTTCGATAAAAAAAATACTTCGTAACACACACTAGCAATGCCATGTGACGGAAGAATCCCAATTAACAATGGTGCAGCTCTGTGCATAGTTTCTAGGTGCTGGCAAGGTCTTGAGGTTCTATCTAAGTGATGGTTTTATGCTTGACTGGTTGGCATCTCTCTCTGTCTCTGTCTCTCTCTCTGCCTGTCTGTATTTCTCTCTCTCTTCTTCTTCTTCTTCTTCTTTTTCTTCTTCTTCTTCGTCTTCTCTTTCTCTCTCTCTCCTCCCTCTCTCTCATTAAAAACGTGTTCGATGTTTACTATTATCAAAAGAATATTCATCAACGCTGTTTAACTGGGATCTGTTCCACAGATGACTTCACTTTCTTAGGCTTACTGCCCAATGCGTTACTGGCATGCTGAGAAGCAGCAAAGATTTTCCACCTCTGTCTTTTCGGCACTAGCCTCTGTATGGTACCAGAAATGTGTGTCAGGGCCTTAAGGTTTCCCACTTTTCATAGTTTGTGTTCTTGGGTCTTCCTCTTTTGCGTCTTCTCTCTGGTGTCCAGTAAAGGGCTGTGCGGGTGATGCTGTCCTGCTCTCTTCAGATTGTGTGGCCCCAATCCATCTCCATCGTCTTCTCAAGATGATAGTACCCATACTCTCTTCATTGCATTGGACAAGCAGCTGTTGGTTAGAGATAGTGTTGGGCCAGAAAAATCGCACGATTCTTTGGAGGTTCTTCGTGAGAAAGGTTGATAGCTTGGCAAGATCACTTTCTGTTATCCTCCGGCATATTTAAGCCATGACGGTCGGTGGAAAGGATACAGCTCTGGTATAGTATCAGCTTGATGTTGGTACTGTGCTTGTGAGGGCGGGGGGAAGAACCTCTAACGATGTTTAGCATTCTACCGGTGTTTCTGACGTTGATGAGAAGGCTCTTGATGTTATTGCCTGCTCATCCGTCATATCTGAGAGTACTGCCTAGTAAATGAACACTTCAGTTTGTGGGTAGGTCTATTACGTTTACTTGGAGTGGTGAGGAATTTGACATGTCTGGTGCCATCACCTCTGCTTTCTTCTGGCTGTTCTTTAGGCCCACTTGTTGAGAGAAAATCTTGAGAGGATGTTTCTCCTGCTTGGGCTGGTGAGCTTGGAAGACTAGTACAAGGTATTTTTAAAATCAAGATATTCCAGTATCGAAAAGAGATTTAATCTGATGCCTCTTGGTTGGTCCTCAGTCGTTCGTCTCCTCACTCAGTCTACGGCCATGTTGAAAAGCAGTGCTGACAATACACATCTTTGTCCTACTCCTGTCTTTACTTTCAACTTTCTTCGCCGATTCCTACCTTACAAGTGAAATTGGCATAACATGTTTTGATGAGAAGGATGACCTGCATTGGGGTCCTGCATGCTCAGAGTATATGCCATAGGCATGCTATGTATGCTGTCAAAAGCCTTCTCAAAGTCCACAGAATTGATGTAGAGCTGTCTCTGCCATTCTGTGCGTTGTTCGATGATATTTTGGCGTAACGAATATTTGGTCAGTATGTCCTCCTCCTTTCAAGAAGTCTGCCTGTTCTTTCCTTAACTGTTTGCTGCATCTGTTGAAGGATGAGTTTTGCAAGGAGTTTGCTTGGAAATGATGAAAGGGTGATTCTGCGCCAGTTGTTACAGTAACTCAGGTCACCTTTCTTCGGCATCTTCACGATGGTGCCTTTTATCTTGTGGTTTAGTATTTTCCTTGTTTTGTTAGTTGTAAAGAGCGTCTGAATCATCCTGGCTGCTAATTCTGGGTATGTCTTGAACAAGTTGGCTAAGAGGTTGTCCCACCCAAGAGCCTTTTTATATTTTGAGCGATCTCATGGCCGAGATTATTTGTTTCTTATCTCTTGGTGTATTATCAGTATCAAGGTTGGTCTCTGCTTCTAGTATGTTAGCCTTTGTTGTTGGTTTTGGCCTGTTGAAAACTTCACAGAAGCGTTCAGCCCATCTGGCTTCCTGCACTGTTTCTGATGAAAGAAGGCTTTCTAACTTGTCTGTAATTGGTGTGTTCGTAGTCCCGTGACACCTGCCACAGGCTAACTTAATGATCTTGTGCGCTTGCCCTAGCTGTTCTCTACATGTATTGGCAACATCTTCTGCAGACTTGAGGTTCTACATGGACGCCTCCTTCTATCTGCTCTTGCTATCATCTGTACTGTTTGGTCAGAGTCATAGCATTGTGCTTTTTATGTCTGATTTAGTCTCTGTCTGACTTGACTTCCATGAATGTTTTGCATCAGGGCTCTCTTGTTGTCAGTGGCTTGTAATATACCCTTTCCTTTTACTCTGCTTTTTCGGGCTTCACTGGATTCAAAGTATGCTCTTTTGATTTGTTCTCATTTGGTATTGACTTCATGTGGGTCTGGCTGAGTGTGGTCTTCATTCTCTGCCAGAACTGTATTACATTTATGCTCTTTCTGTTTGCGGTTGCAGAGTTTCTCCTCATCAAACTGTTTTTACTGTGTTCTGTTTTCCTCATCTTCAGTTTCAATGCTTTTGTAAGCAGGTGGTGGTCTCTGCCGACATCAGTCCCTTTCCTCATTCTGACGTCTGGGAATGGTTGTCTTCACGTGCCATTGATCATTAGTGGTCAGTCTGGTTTCTGTCTGTTCCGTTAAGGAAACATCAGGTTAGATCGTGAATGCCAAGATGTAAAATAAAAAAGTCCCTGTGATGACAAGGCCGTGGGTGGTCCAAAATTTCAGCAGCCTCTCTCCATTGTTATTCATGGGTTGTGCAAACCCTCTCTTGGCACTGTCCTGCCATAGTTTGTGTTGTCATTTCACCCTTCGTATTACATTATGCTGTGGTGTGTCTTCTAATTCAGCATGTCATTAAAGGTCATTAAATGTATCTTTGCTTTCTTCTTTATTGTCATCAGTTGGAACAAAGCAATGGATGATGGTGGAGTTGACGTTTTTTTCTTTAATTCTGACTTTCATGGGTCTTCTGTTGA
>CM060305.1:117038741-117123741 GCA_030674185.1 Monoplex corrugatus
GTGTGTCCGTTGCATTGATGATCAGTTTTCTTTGTTGATTCCATTTTTTGTAGTTCTGGGAAAGTGCCAGGCATATTACAGACCTCTTCTTGGTCTACCCAGAAATATTGTTAACTCATCTCTTCCTCTGTCTGCACGGTCTTCTCTTCCCCAGCTATTATCCCTGAATGGAACCATTTTGAATTAAAAAAAAAAAGACATATGTATTATTAAAATCTTTCCTGGTCGTGTACACTCTGTATATCGGGCACATGAACAGAAACACAAGAAGCGACTTAATGACATAGTCATGCACGGGGGAGTCGAGGCAAAGAGAAAGAACAAGGAAGGCCAGCAAAATCCTTCACGGACGACATCGCTGACACCTGCAAACTGGGGCTCCATGGCATCATACACCGGAGCAGAGAGCGTGTCGTCAAGCGATCCTTCGTGACAAAGAGTGGAGCTCCCACAGTCGTCCACGGCGATGGAGATGGATGATGGATGATGATGACACTCTGTTGATAGTTACTCTGGAGCATAAGAAAGAGATGTGATATTACAATACTGGAAAACATTTGCTCCATTGATCTGTGTTACGTCTTGCTGCTCATCAAGTTGTTTCATTGCCGTTCCTCCTGATGAGATTGCAAAACATTGAGGCTGATAACACAAAAACATAAAAGGTTCAAGGTCTGTTTTGTCTCGTTTGGGCGCGCTATCGTAAGACCTGAAAAGTGACATTTAGATCCGAAGGAAATGTAGTCTACCGGGAACCAGAAGGTTGACCGTAAAATAGTTCAGATCTATCAGTAGTCTCTTCTTTAAGTTTGATATTGTTCCCTTTCAAACTTTGTCAAGGCTGTAGAGCTATACAAAAATCATTTCACTTGTTATTGTTTGAATCCGTATTGTCTAAAACAGCTGTAAGAAATCATTATTCTTAAAATCAAACCAAATCCAACATCTCAATGATCCATTCCGTCATTCACGCATTCGTATCTCCCTTTCCTTTCCCCTCGTCCTCATTTCTTACTTTCTTTCATCCACCTCTTATGTCTCTCTTTCCAGCTGTGAGCGGCTCTTCTCAATATGTTGAGCTGGCACTGAGCAACTCTGGCTGTCTGTCCCCCATGTGCAAATACAATGCAGGCACTATGGACAAAGCCATCAACAAGTCCAACTGCTACATGGAGAGCTACGGACAAGATACAAAGCGTGAGTTGTTGACTAAGCGTGTGCAACGTGTGTGTAGGAGTGGGCTTGAGTGGCATGAGCCCTACTGTTGTTTGTACTATGTTGATATCTGGTTCTGAGCCTTAATTTGAAATGATTGCTCCAACTCCAAATACGTGAAGCTGGAAACTGTTTCAAGTCTTTCTTGCTCATTTAGATGGTTGCTTTGTGCGTATGTGTGTGTGTGCGTGCGTGTGTGTGTGTGTGTGTGTGTGTGTGTGTGTATGTGTGTGTGTGTGTGGGTGTGGGTGTGATGAAGCTACCATGTTTTGGGAGGGGGGGGGGGTGTTTATTTGGGTACATGTCAGTTTGAGGCAGCCGAGATGTGGTTTCTAAGAAGAATGTTGAGAGTTCCTTGGACAGCAAAGAAAACAAACGAGACAGTCTTGATGGAGTCAGACACAAGAAGATCATTGATAAAGAAGATTAGCCTTAGGAAAAGACAAGCAACATTAATTTTTATAGGCCATTTTATGAGGAAAGGGGAATTAGAGTACCTGGTCACAACAGGAAAGCTGGAGGGAAAGAGAACACCAGGTAGATCCAGGGAGAAAATATGTAATGTTCTGGTTATATCGTTCTTGTATAGGCCTATCGCTTATTCTTCAAACTCTACTGGACTCACAGCGTATTACACATAAGCGTGGATTATGGGCTTGGTAGAGCGAGCTTTCTAAGAGATCTAGGAGGGCCCGGGACATGCTACCCTAGGAAAAGTCGAGTGAATTAAAACATAAGGCATTTGGTACACTTTTTATGAAATCATGTAATTTGCACGAACTTGAAAATATTTCTTATATCGTTTTATTTGTCTCCTCCACAACACTTCGGCTCTTGGACAGCTTGGGGGAGAGTGAGGCCAGATCCAGACATCCCCGAGTCCCTCCGCCCCCTCTTCTCCCCCCCCCCTCCACTTTTCCGCATAATCATATTCTTTGTTTTAGTGGATACAACGAAATCCAGCTGTTAGGGGAGCTGATGACATTCCACAATGTCGTTGCATAGTGTCTATCTTTGTTGGTAGGCGTGCATGCTGTGTATTTATATGGCATAAGCCAGCCGCTAATGTGACTTACAGGATCTTATTCTGCATACATGTACATGTACACATGAAAGAAGTTTTATGCATACCAGTCGCCGTGGTGTAGTGGTTGACGCAACGGACTACTGACTGGGAGGTTGTTGGTTCGAATCCTCATCAGTACCTTCAAAAATCTTGTGGGATTTTTCGGTACTCTAACCGGCTCCTACCCAGAGTTGGGCGTGATATCGGTCATTGGGAAAACTGGGACCACACAGTCGAGTCTCACCCACTTCACGGATGCGTCATTGAGGGTGTTGCTCAAATCTTCTGACCAGTACCGCAGGTGTCTGTATCTCTCGGGCCTGGTTGACACCAGGATATATTATGATAGTAAGCGTAGAGTACAGTCTTTTCACACAGTCTCAATCCTAGATGGAACTCCATAGCATCATGATTATCATCTTCATCGATATCATCATCGTTGCATTGTGGCCATTCAGGTGGTGCAGAAAATGGGACGAAACAAAACAAAGGTGAGCGTAAAGGTAAACTCCCTGAGTGCAATGATCCTTAAAAAAATTGAAAAAAAAAGGTCAAGTTTGCACACATGTTGACCTGGGAGACCGGAAACAATCCGCCCTGTATGCAGCAGCAGGCAGAGATGTTCAGGCTAATTGAACCCAGGACTTATCGACTGGGAATCCGACGTTTACCCACTTAACCACCATGCCATAGTTTCAAAAGAAAGAAATTCATTGAGTAATTAATAAAACATTTATTGGGTAAAAAAAAAACAATAAATAAGTTTAATGTGTAGAAAATGTGTATTTTGTTTGGCGGGAAATCAAGCAAGAACAATAACTCCAGATATTTAGCAGGTGAAGCATTCTAAATAGGCATGAAACCGATTTCATTTTACGTGTTCACTGCTTGCATACTGATACAAATTACATTAACTGTGTCGATTTAGGTACCTTTAGCTTTTAAAAATATGTTTAGTAGCAAAAGCAGCACGTATGTTCGTGTGTGTATATCTTTCTTCTGGAAGTTGCTTTTTCCTTGTCTTTTTCTCCTAATTTTTGTATCTGGTGTTTGTTTGTTTATGATCTTACACTTGACAAGAGACCAGTTGGCCGAAAATTTGCGCCTGTCTTGTCTTTTTGTATTAAATACGCGTTCTTATTCTTTTTTTCGTGTTTCTTTTTCCTTGTTTGATATTCATTGCCTGATGGTCAGTGTCCACTCCTGCATTGGGTATTGCTCTGGGATCATTTATGTTGTTTCGTTTGCATATTCTTGTTAATATGATAGTAATTTGAGATGCTGTTTGTCATTCCATTTGTGCCAACATGTAGATTTGACCGGGATAACAGTGAAACACGTTATATTTAGAAGAAAGAAGCACACACACACACGCGCGCGCACGCACGCACGCACGCACGCACGCACGCACGCACGCACGCACACACACACACAAACAGTTTATAAAAGCGTTCAAAAACATACAAATACAGAAAGTCACAACAAAGCAAGTATTAAAACAGATAAAGAAAACGGGAAGTAATAATTACTGATTTACTGATGAAAGAGTCGCCAGTATAAATGTCCGACAGAAATTCATGCACAGAAACAGGCTTGTTTATCAGGCTACAAATATACATGTATGCCTGTGTACAGGTCAAGCTCAGAAAAATGTGAAAACGATTGTTAAGGCTTTTTGAGTTTAAAAGGAGTGGTCATAAGATTCGAAAGGAAGAGAGATGTGAGTAAAGAGAGAAGGTAGAAGAGAGAGAGAGAGAGAGAAAGAGAGACAGAGACAGAGACAGAGAGAGAGAAAGAGAGAGAGAGAGAGAGACAGACAGACAAACAGAGACAGAGAGACAAACAGAGAGAGAGGAGAGAAGAGAGAGAGAGAGTGTGTGTGTGTGTGTGTGTATGTGGTGTGTGTGTGTGTGTGTGTGTGTGTGTGTGTGTGTGTGTGTGTGTGTGTGGTGTTTGTGTGTGTGTGAGAGTGAGAGAGAGTGAGAGAGAGAGAGAGTGTGTGTGTGTGTGTGTGTGAGAGAGAGAGAGAGAGAGAGAGAGAGAGAGAGAGAGAGAGAGAAAACAGACAAGACAAAGATATATATCAACTTGCGATAAGACAAAAAATCTGTGTGTGGTAATGGGACTGCCTCGAAGATTGATCAGCATAGAAGAAGGGTTTTAGAAGAACTAATTGTTTATGTTATTTCAAGGAAATATCCATGAGGCTTTTATTAAACCCTGGCTAGTGATGTGCATGATTCGATGTTGGTTGGTCAATGTACTCCAGAGATGTTTGAATAAATGTCTGATTTTATGGACATGTAAAATCAAGACTGTTTTTTTTTCTTCCTCAGTTTGTGCGTGGTGTTTGACAAGGGGGTAAATAACCGTAAAATGTTTAGAACGGATCAGTGTACGATTTCTCTTCTACATGAATAGGTTTTTGAGTGAACCTATTTCAAGTTTTCTTTTCTTGTGTGTGTGTGTGTGTGTGTGTATGTGTGTGTGTGTGTGTGGTGTGTGTGCGTGTGTATGTGTGTGTGCATGCGTGCATGCGTGCGTGCGTGCGTGCGTGCGTGCGTGCGTGTGTGTGTGTGTGTGTGTGTGTGTGTGTGTGTGTGTGGTCTTTGACAAGGGGAGTTGTCAGTTACTAGATTTTTCCCGTTATGTGCAGGAATTTTCAATTATAAATGAGTACTTCGCGGCAGCTACCCATACTGTTGATGCACAATCAATGTGGAATTTAATGTGGGCACTACAAAAAAAATTGCTTCAGTGTTGACAGAGTAAGAAAGCCCATAAGGAAGAAGCAAATCCTTAGAAAGAAAGACATTTACAAAGATGAATAACAAGGGCTTCCCGTGAACAGATTTTGTCCCTGTATACATCAAGTGTTCTGAGACTTGTTCTCTATCAATGAAACATATTTGCTCAATAAGAGGCTGATATGAAGAAGGAAGACTTGTTGACTTGTTTATTTGATATAAAGCTGATACAAGAGGAAAGGCTAACGTGGTCTGTTTGCTCAAAAAAGAAGGTAATGTGATTAGAAAAAGTTCATTTACTTACGATCACGATTACGATTACGATTATTGTTGTTTAAAGCCCAGCCGACTGCGTACAGCCAAATCAGTGCTATAACCGTTTCAAAATATGCACAACACTTCAACAAGAAAAAAGAGGATAAGAAAATTAAGTATGCATACCAGTGCATTCGTGCACATAATCCAAGGAGATGCCCCCGTGTGACCACCCGTCCAATTCATCGCACAGGGGATTTAAAAAAAACATACCTGACTACAAATTGAAACATGAATAAGGACTCTAAAACGTAAAAAACGGGCCTAAATTATCTCACTTCCGCATATCTCACTTCCCTGGAGCCAAAAATACACTCAATACATGTAACCAATTATCAATCCTAAGAGTAAGTACATAAGACTTCATCGTACACATACAGGTGAATGGACCAGCAAGGCAGAAAATGATAGGAAGAAATGACAGAAAGCAAAGGAGGAAGAAAGAAACAAAGAGAGTGACAAAGTAGAGGAAATTTCTAGAAGGTGGGATACTGTTTTTCTGAAAGAGCCTCTGGCATCCCCACGGGGGTAGCTAATTTAATTAATATTTGATCAACTTACTAATAATCATTATAATGATTTTCAGTTGCCAATAAAGGAGTCATCGCTTCAGGGGTGCTGAACAAAGCAAAAATGCAACTCTACAACAGCAGCTGCGAGGATGGTTTTAAAGTTTCTGGGGAATGCTTTAAGTTAGCTGGCAGCGCCTACTCTTGCTCGGTGCGTCCTGAATCTGTGTGTGTGTGTGTGTGTGTGTGTGTGTGTGTGTGTGTGTGTGTGTGTGTGTGTGTGTGTGTGTTGTGTTCGTGTTCGTGTGTGTTGTGTTGTGTGTATATGTGTTTGTGTGTGTGTGTTGGTGTGTGTGTTTGTGTGTGTGTGTGTGTGTGTGTGTTTGTGTGTTTGTGTGTGTTTGTGTGTGTGTGTAAGAGAGAGAGAGGGGGGGGGAGAGGGAAAGGGGGAAGGAGAGGGGGGCGGCGGAAAGAAAGAGACAAGTCAGCTGGAGAATGTGAGAACGAAGAGATTTTACTTGCTTTCAAATGATGTTGAAATATGTTTCTCCATTGGTCAATATCACAAAGTCACATGAGAACGCAAAGCTGGCCGTGGCAGTGGAAAACCTGGATGACATGGATTGTATTTGTTGTGTTCTCATTCTTGCAGATAATGATAGCCCTAAAGCAGTCTTATATAGCTGTATTCTCTAAACCCATCGTATTCACTGTGCATTACACATCCACACGACAGAATATGATAACGTACAGCATACACGTCCACAAAATAGTGTGATACGTACAGAGCACCGATAGACCAATCACACACTCACACACACATACACACACACGCGCGCTCGCATACGCGAGAACAGCCTACATAATCAGTCTGACCCTACCTGTGGTCGTAAACATCGGCTACACTTACAATCGTTAAACGATTAGTGTTTTACACAGTGTTTCAACATTCTGTTTTGCTTTTGATATTCCAATGCTCGCCTGTGGATTACAAGCTCGCGATTTTCGTGAAATCTGTGTTTATTTCTGTGCCTTGCTAGAGAGCACAGCAAAAACCATCCATTGCATGGAAAGATCGTTTTTCCACCGTTTACTTCCGTTCTCATGCGACTGCTGTCACAACAAGAAGGAGAGATGAGAGAACGAGAGATCTATAGGCCTGTTTGGGTGGCGTGTTCTTGAACATGAAATGTCCAGGTCAGAAAAAAATGAGAGGGGTGGAAGGGACAGAGCTGGGGCGAGAGGGGCGGGAGAGATATATATAGCAGAAGGAGCAGAAAGGGGATCTCACTCTTCGTCATCATTATCATGTCACATGTCCTGTCACATGGCGTCAGCAATCATGGCCCTCCATACGGATTTATCTTTTGTCGCTCCAAGTGCATCTTCCACCATCTCTTGTCTTTATCCACTCCGCCAGTAAGTCCAATATTTTCTCCCAGGGTCTACCTGGTGCTCTTTTTCGCTCCAGCTTTCCTGTTGTGACTAGGTGCTCTAATTTCTCTTGCCTCATAAAATGTCCATTAAATGTTGCTTGTCGTTTCTTAATCTTCATTAATGTTCTTTTTGTGTTTGCCTTTTCTAAGACTATCTCGTTTCTTTTCTTTGCTGCTCATGGAACTCTTCTTAACATTTTTCTTAGAAACCACATTTCAGCTGCTTCACATCTGTACAACAAAATCGGTTCTATATAACACTCAAGAACTCTTCCTGATGTTAACTGATAGGCATTTGTGTAAGAATGCTTTTCATCTTCTTGAATGCTTTTTTAGCTTTGCCGATTCTGCTGGTTATTTCTGATGTGCATCTGCCGTCTGGTGAGATAACTGTTCCCAGATATTTAAACTTCTCAACGTGTCTCAATGTTGTGCCACTTGCTATTATTTTGCATGAGGGGATTTCTTGTTTTTTACTGATTACCATGACTTCAGTCTTTTTGCTATTTAGCTCCAGCCTTTTATTTCTGCTTTCTATTTCTGTTACATTTACAAGATTTTGTATGTTTTTTTTTCATTTTCTGCAATTAGAACGGTGCCATCTGCGTAACGAAGGTTGTTTAACATTTTTCTCCGACCTTTATACCAGGGCATTCTTCTAGGTTTCTCGTGATGGTTTCGCTATAAAGTGAAAACATCCGTGCCTAGCCCCTCTGTTTTGGAAAGAGCTTATAACATTTTCTACTCTCGTAGCTGCTGTATGTTTCCAGCACAAATTCCTTTTTGTTCTTAGATCCTTTCCATCAATATTGAGCTTTTCTCGTTCGTTGATCAATTCTTCGTGTCTTACCCGATCAAAAGCCATACAAGATCAACAAAACATAAATGTATACCCATATTCAAATTCAATTGATCTTTCTATGATAGTTCTTAGGATATCATCATCATCATCAGGTGCCTTGCCACATGGCATTGGCGATCATGACCTTCCATCTGTTTCTGTCCCTTGTTGCCTCAAGCACCTCTTCCGCCCTCTTTGTCTCAGCCACTCTGCAAGTCCGTCCAATATCTTCTCCCTGGGTCTACCGATGCTCTCTTTCCCTCCAGCTTTCCCGTTGTGACCAGGTGCTCCAATTCCCCTTTCCTCATAAAATGGCCTATAAATATTGCCTGTCTTTTCCTAATCTTCCTTATCAATGATCTTCTTGTGTCTGCCACCATCAAGACAATCTCGATTGTTTTCTTTGCTGTCCATGAAACTCTCAACATTCTTCTTAGAAACCACATCTCGGCTGCCTCAATCTTGTTCTAGCTTTGCTTGTTGACTGTCCACACCTCACAACCGTATAACAATATTGGTTCCATATAACATTCAAGAACTCTCTTCCTGATGTTAACTGATAGGAATTTACTGGTAAGAATGCTTTTCATCTTCTTGAATGCTGTTTTGGCTTGGCCGATTCTGCTGGCTATTTCTGATGTGCATCTGCCGTCTGGTGAAATGATCGTTCCCAGGTATTTAAACTTATCAACCCGTCTCAAGGTTGTGCCGTTTGCTGTTATTTTGCATGAGGGGATTTCGTGTTTTTTACTGATCACCATGACTTCAGTCTTCCTGCTGTTTAGTTCCAACCCCTTACTTTTGCTTTCTATTTCTAGTATATTCACAAGTTTTGAAGGTCTTTTTCATTTTCTGCAATTAGCACGGTGTCATCTGCGTATCGAACATTGTTTATCATTTTTCCTCCAACCTTTAATCCAGGGTCTTCCTGTAGGTTTCTCATGACGTTTTCGCTGTTAAGTGAAAACAGATCTGGTGGCAAAACATAAACTTGTCTGACTCCTCTTTTGATGTTTTGGAAAAAGCTTATATCGTTTTCTATTCTCATTGCAGCTGTTTGTTCCCAATACATATTTCTGATTATTCGTAGATCTTTTCCATCAATATTGAGTCTTTCCAGTTGGTTGATCAATTCTTCATGTCTTACCCGATCGAAAGCCTTGGTATAATCAACAAAGCATAAATATAAATCCTTATTCATCTCAATTGACCTCTCTATGATAGTTCTTAGGATGTATATGGCATTAATAGTTCCTTTCCCTTCCACAAATCCACACTGTTCTTCTGCTATTTCTCTTTTGATTCTATTCTTTGTCCTCATCATGATTATTCTCAATAGGATTTTTGTTATATGACTCATCAAACTGATTATGCAATGGAGTTCGTATTCTATAGCCCCTGTCTTCTTTGGAAGTGCAATGAAAATTGATTTTGACATATCTTTGGGGATTTTTCCAGTGTCATGAATTTCATTTAGAAGGACTGTTATTTCTTCAATACCAAATTCCTCCAGGGCTTCAATCATCTCTATAGTAACGTTGTCTGGTCCTGGGGCTTTTCCTTGTTACATCTTTTTCAGTGCTGCTCTAACTCCATCTTTCATTATGAGTGGTCCTTCAACGTTCTTTCTTATGTGTTCTTTGTTTCTGTCATCTTCAGAAAGGTCTTTAATGTACTCTCCCCATCTGTCTAATATTTTGTCTTTTTCCATGATAAGCTGCCGTTTTGTGTCGGTCTTCTAGTTCTTTGCATTTTGTTTCCAGCCAAGCTTCCATAGCTTCATTGCACCTATTCCTGATTTCTTTGTTTATCTTCCTGTATATCTCCTCGTTTCTCTTTGCCTTCGTCCATTCCTCCATCAAGGAAATTTCTTTTGTCTTCCAGTTATTTTTTGCTATCTACTTTAGGGATTTCTTCATAAGCTTCATTTATTCAATTCTCAACTTTGTCCATTGTTCCATTGTTCCTCACTGTCACCAACGTCTTCCAGAGCACTGAATTTGTTTTGAACATGTACGTTAAATTTTTTTACGTATCACTTCATCTGTCTTTAAGAGTCCAAGATTTAGTTTGATGTTAGCTTTTGGTCTGTTTCCTTTTCCTTAACTTCAGCCTGAATCTTCCCACTACAGGATTGTGGTCACTGTTTGCAGTCTGCGCCTGGTAGTGTTTTTGCTGACAGTAAAGAATTTCTAAATCTTTTATTGATCAGGATGTAGTCAATCTGATTTTTAGTATTATCTCCTGGACTCATCCAAGTCCATTTTCTTCTGTTAGGCTGCTCAAACCAGGTGTTTCCTACTATGAACTCATTCATCTGTGCCCATTCTACAAGTTTCCCTCCCCTTTCATTTTGTGTACCAAGGCCATGAGGTCCAACTATATCCTCTACCCTGTCCTGGCCCACTTTAGCATTAAAATCTCCCATTATTATTATAACTTCTTGTGATTTACATTGGGCCTTGGCATCTCTAATAATTCTTAGGATATATATGGCATTAATGGCTCTTTTACTTCAACAAATCCACATTGTTCTTCTGCTATTTCTCTTTTGATTCTGTTTTTTGTCCTCATCATGATTATCCTTAATAAAAAATCTTTGTTATATGACTCATCAAGCTGATTGTACAATGGAGTTCACATTCTACAGGCCCTGCTTTCTTTGGAAGCGTAATGAAAATTGATTTTGACATGTCTTTAGGAATTTTTCTGGAGTCATAGATTTCATTTAGGACTGTTATTTTTTCAATACCATATTCAGCTAGAGCCTCAATCATTTCAGTGGTAATGTTGTCTGGTCCTGGGGCTTTTCCCAGTTTCGTCTTTTTCAACGCTGCTCTAACTTCATCTTTTACTGGTGGTCATTCATCGTTCTTTCTTGTGATGTGTTCTTCCTTTCTGTCATCGTCAAAAATGTCTTTAATGTACTTTCACCATCTATCTAATATTTTGCCTTTTTCCATAATAATCGTATCATCTTTAGATTTTAAGCAACCAGTTGATGTCACGTCTTTTTTCTGTGATCAATTTCTTCAACGTTTGTGTACATAAACTTAGGATTCGTTTTGTGTCGGTCTTCCACTTCTTTGCGCTTTGTTTCCAGCCAAGCTTCGTTAGCTTCATTGCTCTTATTCTTGTTTTCCTTATGTATCTTTTTGCAATCTTCCCCTTTTCCTTTTGCCCTTCTCCTTCTTTATCAAGTCTAAACTTCTTTTATTGTTTTTTTGTTTTTTTGTTGTCATTCAGTTCTTCTTTGTTTTTCTTTCAACTCCAGGGATTTCTTCACAAGCTTCGTTTATCGAGTTTCTCAACTTTGTCTATTGTTCCTCACCGTCACTTACGTCCTCCAGAGCATTGAATTTGTTTTGAATGTATATGTTAAATTTTTAACGAGCCGATTCATTTGTCTTTAAGATTCCAATATTTAATTTGATGTTACTTTTGGCTTGTTTTCTACTCTTTAGTTTCATCCTAAATCTTCCTATTAATGTTCAACCAATCTGATTAATAAAACTGGGTCTGATATGGCCCAATATCCTTTGATATAGGCTACTTTGACTTGTCACTGTCCGTTGTGATGCTTTCTCCTCTTTCATGTGTGTCCCCACCATACAATTTTATGCTTGCCTGATGTTATCATGCCTGTTCCCTTCCATCTCACTTCCCTTTGTCCTAAAATATTGATATTAAGCCTTTCCATTTCTGTCTTGACATTTTCTAATTTTCCTTTTTGCAGTAATTTACTTACATTCCAAGTAGCAAGTGTTATATTTTTTAATCTGACCGCAGTAGCTTGATGACGATCGGGTATCACCTGTAATTTTCCGTTTGGTCTTTAATAAATAATTTGAAAAACAAACAAAAATAAGCATGCATGTTCACTGCACAACTAAACTCAATAATCGCCACTGAATCTAATGTAAGCGTTAGTCAGATTTGTATGCATATGTACTAGTGTAGTGAACAAAAATGCAGAAAAAAATCTGGTTGAGTTTCATTGCATGATTAGTTTGAAACTGATATGAATGTTATGCTTCCATGTGTGTGTATTTGAGGAACATTGCTCCGTGCTTGTTTCAGGGTGATTGGGGATCCCCAGTTTCCTGCAAGTTAAATACTGGTGAATATGTTCTGTACGGGATGGTCGGGTATCAAGAGGTGTGTGGGCCAGACAGTAGCATATTTCCTGTTATGCTCCTCCCCTAGACGTAGTGTGCGCTATGGCCCACGACAGGCTGGCAGAGGACATCTGGCACTGGTGTCTACCATTGGGAAGGACGTGGCGTGAGATGATCCGATTTTGTTTCGCATAGATGACAGAAAATACTTCGACAGATGTTCTTCCATTACATCTTATTCATATATTTGCTTATCTTTTTGTTTATTTATTTATATATTTTGGCCGTGTTTCAATCCAAAACTGACGGGCTAGTTCCCGAAAAATTAAAACATTATGCACTTGGTTTTTGAGTCTTCTTTTTGTGAAATTGCTGCTTCTGCTGTTTATGTTACTACAACAAACATCCAGTACAATTGTCGAAGGGTCATCCAATAAATGCGAAGAATGTCCTTGTCAGTTAAAAAGTAATTGTCGCAGCGCTTTGAAACTTTACACGCACCTCATCCGATTATTCTATGATCCTATCACTAAATTACTTGTAGATATTTTGATGTCATTTTGTTATGGCATCACATCGGGTTCAGTCATTCCAAGCGTCATGATCACGTTTAGCTTTGAAAAACAGCACGCATAAAATCGAATTTTATAAAGGAAGTTCTTGCACAGATATATATGAATAACACTATAAAGTGTGTATGTGTGTGTGTGTGTGGTGGGGGTGGGGGTGGGGGCACAACCGGCCAGATACAGTGTATAGGTGGGTGTCATTCTAAGAGTGATGAACTGAAATTAAAGACAAGCATAGTGCAAGGAGGCCAACTGAAGCTATTCACGATAAAAATGTTCCATAAAGTTAGGGAAATTTTGAATGAAGACAGGCGAATAACAGGTGAAGAGATCGCTCATGGCTATGGTATTAGGCATGGATCCGTTGTTGCGATTTTTTAACAGGTGCATTTGAAATGAGACATGCTGCAGTCTTACTGAAGATCACGTACAGAAATGAGCGTGACAGGTTTTTTTTAATCAAATAGTTGCCATTGACGAAACCTGGATTTGAAGCTATAGGCAGAACTTAACAGCAAATGGTCAGAGTGGCACTCTGGCCTCTCCAGGGCCGATCAAGCTCAAAAGAAAGTAAGCATATTTAAGGATAATGGTGATATGCGCCTATGATAACAAGGATGTATTAACCGTGCATTGCGATCCACTGGTCATCATCATGTGCCCTGTCGTATGGCGTTGGTGATCATGGCCTCCATATACATCTATCCCTTGTCGCCACAAGCACAACTTCCACCCTCTCTGTCCTCAGCCACCCTGCAAGTCCGTCCAATATTTTCTCCTGGGTCTACCTGGTGTTCACTTTCCCTCCAGCTTTCCTGTTGTGACCAGGTGCTCTCATTCCACTTTCCTCATAAAATGGCCTATAACTGTACAATCTCCTAATCAAGATTGCTAGGATGTTTTTGATGAAAATACTAAGACCTGCACTCCAAAAGAAACATAAAACAACTTTACGTGATTTGCCATTGATATTACCTGACGACACATCTTGTCACAATGCAGAGGGGGTAACGCCACTTATGACGTCATACTACTGAAACGCTTTGCCACACCTATCTGTTCTGCAGATATGAGTCTCCCAGATGTGATTTGTTTCTCAGGTTGAAAGAACGTGTCCATGGTATACATTTCACCAGTTGACCTTAAAGTGGGGTTGGCTATGCAGATACAACACTATCAACTCTTGTTGCCTAGAAACAGACTTTTTCAGACATTTCCAACGAATGAGAATCAGTCATTCTAAAAAAAAATTTAAAAAAAAAAGGGGGGGGGGGGATGTTACTTCGAAGGATTATGGAAAAGTACTGATCGTAATATTTTTTTTCAGTTTCATAGACATATTCTCACTATTTATTGGATAATTTTCGAGGAAACAGTAATAATATTAACCAGCCAAAGCGATTTTAGAGCCAGTTTAAATATTGCAGAGAGAAGGAAGTAAGGTGGTGGGTGCAGAAGGAGAATTTCAAAAAGAAAATATCTAACAGAAATATGCACTCTGATGATATTTTACAAAATGTATATAATCTTTTGTTTACAGTAGCTACAAGTATATGGAAAAAGGAATTTTCAGCTGTTTTGAACAAATATCATTGACACATTACTTTTGCTATGAGAATAGCTTCACATTTTGAGTAACCATGCATTGTTTATGTCGTTGAGACCCATTTGTCATACAGACGGGTAACCCTGTGTGTTTGATATGGTGCTTTCCCTGAGCTGAAGCGGCATTACTAATCCACAGCGTCGGGAATCTCGTTACTACTGCCTTTCTACTTTCCCAGCTCCCACCTTCCAGTCTAACTGCGGCGCGAATCACCACAGAGAAAACCTGTGCGTGCGGTCAATCCAATGCACACAATTGTGAATGCCTACATTGCCCTGTTCAACTTTTCGAAGGTAAGGCAGAAAAGAAACGAGATGGACACCACCTACATAATGATAGCCAAGACAAAAGTTGAGGGCCACTACCACCTCACTCAATGACGACCTCAGCGAAATGGGACAACATTTCTATGTACGTGGCCATACTCAACACCATAGGCAGTACGCGACACTTTCCTCTTGATTGCGTTGGAACATACAGATTGTAAACATTGACGATGTTTGCACTGATTCAGACTTCCTTGCCCATCTGTCTTTAATCAAAAGTTGTGAGACTGTTATATAAAGATAGAAATCATGAATAAGTTCAGTAAAGCTAAGGAAGCTTGGCTGGAAACAAACTACAGAGAAATAAAAGGCTGATACAAAACAGAGCTTCAGTTTATATACAAAAACGTTAAAGAAATTGCTCACACTACAAAGAAATAGAAGCCTGATACAAAACAGAGCCTCAGTTTATGCACAAAAATATTACAGAAATTGCTCAGAGGAAAAAGACGTGCACATCAACTGCTTGTTTAAAATCTGGGACGATTATTAAGCGGGAAAGACAAAATATTAGATACACAGGAGAGTGCACTGGACACCTTTTGACGATGACAGAAGCAAGAAACACATCATTACAGAGAATGTTGAAGAACCACCAAAAGTGAAAGGTGAAATTAAAGCAGCAATGAGAAGGATGAAACAGGGAAAAGTCCCAGGACCAGACAGTATAGAAATGATTGAGGTTCTAGATGAAACTGGTACTGAAAAAGTAATAGTCGTCCTTAATAAAATATATGACTCCGGAAAACTCCCTACAGATATCTCAAAGTCAACTTTCATCGCACTTCCAAAGAATAGGGGTTATAGATGGCGAACTCCATCGCACAATCACCGTTGTGAGTCATGTGAACAAGATTCTGTTAAGAATAATCTTGATGACGACGAAGAATAAAATCAAAACAAAAACCAGAAGAACAAACGGATTTGTTGACGGAAAAGGAACTGTTAGTTCATATTAAATATCTATATCTATAATCTATATATCTATATATTATATATATATATATATATAATATACATATACATACATATATATATATATATTTATATATATATATATACATATATGTATATATCCTAAAAACTCTCACAAAAAGATCAGTTAAGTTGAATAAGGATTTATGTTTTTGTTATATGTTGGTTATACTAAGACTTTTCATAGGGTAAAACACGTTTTAATTGACGTCTGATGACATAAATCCTGTCGACCATCAAGGACCAGTGCAGAACTGTAAACACGTACGTAGCCAAACCAAACCGACAGATCCTCTCTGGATCAAAACATAAAGCCCAAAGCCACAGATCAACATAAACACATCACAAAGACGAATGTCAACAAACACACATTAAACCGTCAATAAGCAGCCACAGAACACACACACACACACACACACACACACACACACACACACACACACACACACACACACACACACACACACACTTACACATGCACGCACACACATACACATACATATATACAATGTAGACACACACATATACATGTATATATATATATGTATATGTATCTCTCTCTCTCTCTCTCTCTCTCTATATATATATATATATATATATAATGTATATATATATATATATATATATATAATATATATATAATATATATATATATATATATATATTATATATATATATATATATATACGCACACCTTGGTAATGGTTAAGACAAACAGAGAGAGACACGGTGGTCAAGCCATTCTAACAATCTCCCTTTTTGAACAAAAATTATTACAGAAAATCAAGGTGGTTTACTTCTCGAGGTCACTATGACCTTGAAGAACTTTTGGTTGAAACAGAACTTGACGCACATCAAGGAAAATGGTAGACTAATTATTACAACACAAAAGATATCTTTGATATTGTTTGAAGCTTTGAGAACGTTCCGTTCTCACATTTTCAAAAACAAACAAACATACAGACAGACAAACAAAAAAGCGCTGATTTTGAGGATTAATTTGGTCCGTGTGTCCTTTCCGTCAGTTAGCAGAGAATTGAATCGATATCATTTTGCTTGATATGCGAGTGCAGTTGATGACGACTCCAACCACTTCTTTTCTTGCTAAATAGGACCTCAAGACCTTGCAGCATGTAGGGCTTTTCTGCAGGTGTACTGTCTATGCTATTATCAGTTTGGAACTTATCCAGTTATAACATAGTGCTCGTGTTTAATGTCTTCTCTACTGTACCTGACCTTGTGGGCTTCCTCTGTCGCTGTTTCTCCAACATATATCCAGCGGACCTCAGTTTCAGTTTCAGTTTCCCAGGAAGGTAGAAGGTATCTCTACGCTCGGAATAAATTCCATATGCACTGATGTTATAACTGGATAAGTTCCAAACTGATAATAGCATAGACAGTACACCTGCAGAAAAGCCCTACATGCTGCAAGGTCTTGAGGTCCTATTTAGCATGTAGGTTCCATACAAGGAAATTGTATCAATCTGTCACTGAAATAATTTGGATTACATTGTAGGAAATGTATCCCTTCATCTGCTATTGCCTACAACAACGCTAATGATAAAGCAGGCTAATATGAGTGGACTGTACCGACACCCTATAGATTCACACCATTGAAATCTTCCTACGGGTAACGCAAACACACAAACCATTTTCGCCATCTGACACAATTTATCAGAGCATACCTCAGTTCAGAAAACAAAACAACAAAACAGACAAAACAAAACAAAGCAAAAAAAAAACCAGGAACTTTTTATTCCACACTACAGTACAGACTGCGCAGTATTATTTCTGAGACAGTACCAACGTTTCTCTGATTGATGATAGATCTGGGATTCCATTGATGTTGGATTTTCGACCACTTTCTCTAACTACTCCTTTTAATGATTAGTTTCAAAATTTTGGCTAAACACATCAGCGGACCTGGAGATTATCCTGGGTCAAAATATTTCGATCTAAAGACACACACGCTTCATTGCACCTATTCCTGAGGTCCTTGTGTATCTTTTTGTATTATTCCTCCTTTCCTGTTTATGCATATATCATCATCATCATCAGGTGCGGCCGCATGGCGTTGGCGATCATGGACTTCCTTCTGTCTCTATCTTTTGTTGCCTCAAGCATCTCTTCCACCCTCTTTGTCTTCAGCCACTCTGCAAGTCCGTCTAGTATCTTCTCCCTGGGTCTACCTGGTGCTCTCTTTCCCTCCAGCTTTCATCTTGTGACCAGGTGCTCCAATTCCCCTTTCCTCATAAAGTGGCCTACAAATGTTGCCTGTCTTTTCCCAATCTTCCTTATGAATGATCTTCTTGTGTCTGCCTCCATCAAGACTATCTCGTTTGTTTTCTTTGCTGTCCATGGAACTCTCAACATTCTTCTTGGAAATCACATCTCGGCTGCCTCAATCTTATTCTGGCTTTGCTTGTTGACTGTCCACGCCTCACAACCGTATAACAGTATTGGTTCTTTATAACATTCAAGAACTCTCTTCCTGATGATAATTGATAGGCATTTGTTGGTAAGAATGCTTTTCATCTTCTTGAATGCTGTTTTGGCTTGGCCGATTCTGCTGGCTATTTCTGATGTGCATCTGCCGTCTGGTGAAATGATCGTTCCCAGGTATTTAAACTTATCAACCTGTTTCAAGGTTGTGCCGTTTGCTGTTATTTTGCATGAGGGGATTTCATGTTTTTTATTGATCACCATGACTTCAGTCTTCCTGCTGTTTAGTTCCAACCCCTTACATTTGCTTTCTATTTTCTAGTATACTCACAAGGATTTGTAGATCCCTTTCATTTTCTGCAGTTAGCACGGCGTCATCTGCGCATCGAACATTGTTTATCATTTTTCCTCCAACCTTTAATCCAGGGTCTTCTTCTAGGTTTCTCATGATGTTTTCGCTGTAAAGTGAAAACAGATCTGGTGACAAAACACAACCCTGTCTGACTCCTCATATATCATCATCATCATCAAGTGCCCTGCCGCATGGCGTTGGCGACCATGGACTTCCATCCATCTCTATCTCTCGTTGCCCCTAGCATCTCACCCACCCTCCTCATCCCCAGCCATTCTGCAAGTCCGTCTAGCATTCTCTCCCTGGGTCTACATGTACATTAATTTTTTTACGTATCATTTCATCTGTCTTTAAGAGTCCAAGGTTTAGTTTGATGTTGCTTTTGGTCTGTTTCCTTTTCCTCAGTTTCAGTCTAAACCTTCCCACTACAGGATTGTGGTCACTGTTGCAGTCTGCGCCTGGTAGTGTTTTTGCTGACAGTAAAGAATTTCTAAATCTTTTATTGATCAGGATGTAGTCAATCTCATTTTTGGTATTATCTCCTGGACTCATCCAAGTCCATTTTCTTCTGTTAGCCTGCATATTTCTGGAGACAGTCTTGCACATAAGGCCGATATAGTCGTAGTACCAGTCAGTGAAATTGTTTGATCATAGATCTAGTCGGTAAGTTGTTGATGCTGTTGTTGCTTTTATCTCCATTTTGATGACGGAAAGTTTGACGAGCTCAACTTTCTCTTTTGGTCACTGAAGCCTTGACCCTGGAAAAATGTCCTTAACCTTAGATAATGCATTATGACGTCACCTCCGGTAAGAAACAAATATTGAGCATCGTTAGAGAGGAGATCGCTTATCTTCAGAGTTGAGTAGTTCATTGTATGCGGTGAATTTCGTTGTTGGTGTGTGGGATACTTGACTTGGCGTGTCCGTAATGTTTGCAGCCACAACTCATCAGGTTGTGAAAAGCCTAGGGAAGGATTCTTTGACGCCTGTCCGGAGCCTGGACAGAGCAGACAACATCTCTCCATTTTCAGTTGTGCTTAAAGAACGGCGCAGGCGACTCATTTTTTGGAAACGGACGCAGTGCCTCTCGACCGAATTTAGCCTTGATAATATTCTGTCGTCTCCATGGACTGACGATGAAAGGGCAGCGTTAGTCAAAACTCGGACACTTGCCAGATTTGATTATGAGACAGATTTTTCCTTGAATGGAAAGCTTGGAGTGGATTTGCAGAAGGAATTACTGGATGTCGATTTAGAAGCAAGCGATTCGGTGACTGTGAAGAGTACTCTTGGTGAACTGTCCAAAGAGGAAGTGAATTTGCAGGAGTTCATTGATGCTACTAGAAGAAGGTTTTGTTTTTTTTAAAAATTCACACTGCTGTTTTGTGTGTGTGTGTGTGTGACTTTGACTCGCATGACTGTGTGTCACTGTGTGTGTGTGTGTGTGTGTGTGAAATCAAGCATTTGTATATGTGCATGTGTGCAGTGTAACTTTTAAGTATTATATTTTTAGAACATGAATAATAAAATCAAACATTTGTTCCAGTCCATGTATTTTTGTACCAGAGCTTTAATTCACTGGACAATTATACATTTTGATTGAGTCCACCTGGGCCATTTTTTTTCTGTTCAGTGTTTCAGACAGGTTATGTCATGAAATAGTTATTTTGATTGAAACACTTCGGGAATATGCTTTGTGCATGAAGAAGACAAAGTGGTAGTCATGGAAACAACAGCACCCATTTCTTATTACAGCACCCATTACTTGTTACATACAAAGTTCATTCAAGCCATTTCTCCATTGAAACTTGCTGGATTTTGATGAAAGCTGTTAAATTTAAATGGGCCCAGCAGCCCGCACTCAAGCTGAATACTTTTCCTGTTAGCAATGGGGTTTTCAGAAACGTGGTAAGCAAAGTGGTACATCTGCTTCCGCTCACGACATGATCTTTTTTTTGCATTTTGGGGCGACTTAGAGGAACACATTGCCAGTATTCTTGAGGTAAGACTGTTTTTATTGCACTTGGTGTTTGTCAAATTTTGGAATTATTAATATAAGTATAACAGTAACAAGACAAATATAAATATAAGCACAAAATAGATGAGCAGTACATAATTATGTCTTTATCATGATTGAAAGTATATTTCCTAATATTTTTAAACAGGAAGAGGCCACCCTGACATGTATTTGTTACTGTAAGACTGGTGAAAGTCTTTTTTTTTTTTCAAATTCATCTGCAGAATCATTTGGCACTCCAGTCGGTTCCAGCTGGCAATGCTGGGGAGGAGGGGGGAGGAGGAGAGAGAGAGAGAGAGCTCCTGCGGTGTGTGTGTCATTGTATATTGTGTGTGTATATATGTGTGTGTGCGTGTGTGTAAAGAAGCATGCACATACAGAACTGGTACACAGGTGTGCTCGTGTGTGTGCACGCGCACGCACACACACACACACACACACACACACACACACACACACACACACACACACACACACACACACAGAGGTGGGATGAGAGTGAGAAAGGGAGACATAATAGGAAGAACATGATGATTTAAGTATATGTTATATATTATGTACTCTTTATTGAGTTTCATGATCATACTTTCAAACTTACTGAACAGACAATGAAATAGTCAAAACATAAGCCATAATACTAGAAAATTAGGTCAGTGTCAGTTTTGTTCAAAATGTCCATGATGTCAGTAAAAAAAAAATAATTAAAATTTAAACTAAGAAAAAACATTTCAGTATAAATGAGTGTGACTGTAAGTGTAACTGCTAAAATATTATGTCACTGAAGAAACTCACATTAGTCACAGTTCCTCAGCATGTTCCAGTTTATGCCTGGTATTGTCTAGTAGGATGTCATCAGTTCACTGAAAATTGATGTGTCAGACTGAACAGACAAAATAAAGTGTACCTGAAAATAATGCTTTTTTCATCAAATGTGTTTGTATTTCAGAGCTGGGCTTTGGTGAAAACCTGACAGTCTTAAACACCTGCTGGTAAAAGGAAGCCAATTCCCAGATGTATCTGCTGAGAAGGCATGGTGCAGCTTTAGATATAAAGTCTTTTGTGAGGAACTTACGGAAGTTGGCCAATCACTGCAAGTTGTGCAACTGTTAAGAAATGGGACATTTCATTTCTGCATGAAAATCTTTTGGAGACTTGTGACAATGAATTATGCAAAAAAAGATGGGGCAGCATCCAATTCATTTGGAAAGCTGGAAGACCGTCTCACAAACACCAACCATGAAGTGCTTCATTAAAATTGGAAGCAGTATCACAGTATCGTTGATAGACATGGAAGAAGTGACAAGGGGAAAAAAGATCAGGAACTTGAGATTTTGAAATGTTTGCTGACAAATGAAAAGCCATATGATAAAGGATTGCGAAGAACTGACTGTTCTGTTTGACAGCAAGAGCGGGAGACTGAACTACCTCAAACAGTGCCTTGTTGATATCCTTGAAATGGCAGAAATCATTTTCAGGTCAGCCTTTTCATCTGGATGTAATAGCAGTCACTTTGTCAAAGATTCCTTTGTTTTCAGCAGTTATCCATGGTGAATGTAATTTTACTGCTACTTCTTTTTTCACGTCTTTCGGTGATTAGTAGTACACCTGGAGAATTTCAGCTGGTGAGTCTGTTAAACACAGTGACACAGTACTGAATTTCTCATGAAAAAATTACTTATCTGTATCTTCAATGATGCAGGAAAATCTCTGTACAAAGCTGTTGAATTTTGAGGGATGTTATTAAACTCACTGGATGTTAGTAAACACACTGTTAAATTCAGTTCAGAAAAACAAATTGTTCAGAAATCAGATTTAATATGCCTTAAAAGTCATGTTTAATTTTACATTTCAAAAATCAACGCATTACACAGCAGTATATACCTACATAGAGCGAGAGAGCTTTAGAGAACATACAATACATTAACAAATATATATCTGTATATATATATATATGTATGTATCTATATCTATACATATATAATCTATACCTATACATATATATATATATATATAAATAATATATATATACACACATAATTATATATACCGTAAAATACCGAGTATAAGCCCACCCCCCCTTTGCACAGTTTGAGGCCCAAAAAGGGGGGTGGGCTTATACACGGTATATACCCCTGTGCATGAAACTTTATAACCCACAATAGGGAAATTATACTGCTTGCTACTTTCCGAATGTTCTGTTATTTAAACCCACCCACGGAAATGCAAACACACACATTCACGCAATCACACACGAGCATGCAGGTATGGAGAGAGTGAGATTGACACCGGGGTAGATTTATAATGATTTTAATTTATAAGAGTCCCTTTCTCTTCTGGGATTGCCTGAACAAAACATATTGGAAAAAAACAATAACGCATATTTCGATTGGCCGAACAAAACATATGGGAAAAATCAATAATTTATCTTTCATTCAAAAACAATCAGTCACTTGTTCTTATCTCTTCAGAGATTGTTTGAACAACAACAAAAGCGAAGATCAATGATTTATCCTAGTCTTTTTTCTGAACCAGAAAAGTCCTTTTCACTCGTCCTCAATCAGCATGAATTGTCACTCGTCAAACCCAAAGAAGTCTTCTCCTTCTTCTCCTTCTTCTTCTCTGTCTGCATCCCCTTCCTCTTCTTCCTCCTCTTCCTCCTCCTGGTCACCAGGGGCATCGTTGGCAGCGGGAAGGTGAACCACAATGTCCTCTGGAAACCACTCCAGAGTTTGGTCATCTTCTGACCCATCCATGGCGTTGGAGATTGCGCACCTCTTGAAGGCAGTGACGATGATGTCAGGTCTGACGCTGTGCCAGGCTCTACCCACCCAGCTGATGACATCCTGTCTGGTGGGTTGCCTGAGATTGCCCGCAGCTGTCAGCGGACGGTCTTCTCTCATCCAGGTGACCCAGGTGTCACGCACGGCATCTTTGAAAGGCTTCGTGATGCTCACGTCCACTGGTTGGGCGAGTGGGGTGCAGCCACCAGGAATGTACACCACGTCCACGTTGCGCTCTAGTAGAGCTTCCCTCACTTCTTGGGTGCGATGAGCCGGGTAGCTATCCAGCACCAACAATCGGCGGCCGTCTGCCCTGCCCAGGATTCGCCTGATCCATACCATCAGAGCCTCTCGAGTCATCCACCCATTTCTCGTGGCGTGAACTCGGACGTTGTCTGGCACCTGCAGCTGCTGGTAGACCCGTGGAGGGATCTGGCCATTCCTTTCCTTGAAGACGATCATTGCTGGGAACTTTGTCCCATCTGCTGCAACAAACAAGGCTACAGTGAACCCCCGTTTTTTCCGCTCTTGTTGTCTTAGTCCTGACTTGACGACAACCTTTCTTGTTATTGGTCCTTTGAGGCAGCATATCAAATCTCAGCATGGTTTGATCCATATTCATGACGCAGTTGAGGGGATAGTCATGTTGTCTCCGCAGCATCAGTACAGAACGCCGATAATTGAAGAGCAGATCCCGGAATTCCCCTGGCACCTTCTGGCTGATGGAAGTGGATCTTCGCGTGGATATGCCATGGCGCTTTTTCCAGCGTTGAACCCACATGTCGGAAGCAACGAACCCGTCCAGCTGCAGAGCACCTGCAAAAGACAGCAGAACCAATACAATCCATTTGATGTGCCTTTACGCATCCGTGCAAAAAAAGATATGTGATGTTTCGAAAATATCACTTAAATTTCACACACACACACACACACACACACACACACAACACACACACACACACACACACACACACCACACACACACATTTCAATAACTTTAATCGCATAAAAAAAATCGCACAACAAAGCAAGAAACCCTTGCACACGGCCACACCATTTACCCAAGCAAGTGCAACACGTTCAGAGCATGAAAATCAGCCTCATCCCCTATCACACATCCGTCCCACAAAGTCCATTCATGCGGTCGGCCCATCCCGCACCCACAGCGATGCTGTCCATCTGCACACGCACGGTCCATCTTTCTCTCTCCCTCCCCACTCCCTCTCACACACACACACACACACACACACACACACACACGGACGAGCATGCATGCAATTTGTTCGAAACAGTCTGAAAAGAAAGAAGGCTTACCTGCTATTTCCAAAGCTCTCGTGCTGAGGTCTTTGTTGCGAACAACTCTTCCTGCTGCTCGTTCCTCTTCCAAGAATTCAAGCACAGCCAGATCTAGTTCTTCGGATACCACGTGTTTACCGGGATGAATCTTTTTTTTCTCCTTTTGTTTCCCTGTTTGATTCTGTATCAAAACATGCCTCATTTCATTCCACTGCCGCACCTGCTTTCTATCCACTCCATACTCTTTGGCAGTTTCGGAAACATTGTGATTTCGAAGGAACTTGAGGGCAGAAAGTTTGAACTCCACTGAATATGACTTCCGACGAGGCATTGTCCTAATTCTAACAATGAACCATGGGAATGAAAACAAGCATGCCTAGGGCTTGTATGACGTGCTCATTTAATGTGTTCCAATGTTTGACGCCCCTACGGAATCTGTGACGACTCTCCTTGGGGTACACGAAGGGGTTGGAAAAAAAAATCAAAATTAAAGCTAAAGTGGGGGTGGGCTTATACAAGGTATTCCACCCTTTGTACAGTTTTTGCCTCAAAGTAGGGGGTGGGTTTATACTACGAGATGGGCTAATATTCGGTAGTTTACGGTATATGTATATACGTGTATATATATATATGTATATACGTGTATATATATATATGTATATATATATATATATATATATAATATATATATATATATATATATATATAGATATATACACATATATGTATATGCATATATATGCATATATATATATATATATATATCTATATATATATATATATATATATATATATATATATATATATATATATATATATATACATGTATATATATATATACATATACATATATATCAGGGCTTAAAACATTCCGCGTCTGGGCAGAATTCCGCAATTTCGGTTTGTCAAAAAGAAAAAAAAGAATAAAAAACGGAAGGAGCAAGGCATCCGTGATCGGCTTGCAAGCGTTCATAACAACGGCGCGCAAGTTATGGCCCCTGATTTTTCTTGGAAGAAGTTTCCGGACGGACTTCTTGGAAAAAACAAAGTGGCGGTGCGCACAGACATTGTTCATGCGGGTCAGACTTTTGACGACTCCAATTAAAAACAAGTGGAAATGGGAGTGGACGCCTCAGAAAGTTGACGCGCGAAATGGCATAGATTTGCACTTGGTTTTTAAAAAATTTTCCCAGGGGAGCATACCCCTGGACCCCCCTAGTTTCAGTGTTTTTTCCCTCCTCTTGTTTTAAGCCCTGATAAGTGATATAGATACACATCATTACATGTGTTTGTGTGTGTGTGTGTGTTACATTACATAGATAAGATTACACACACACACACACACGTGCGCAAGCATGTTTAAGAAAAATATTTTCAGATTAGTGACATTGATGATAAAATGATTGGAAAATGAACTAAATCAAATGGTTTCAAAAAAGAAAAAAGGATTTTTGCAAATAATGACCATATACGGTCGACAGAGAGCCAGTGAGGAGAATTAAAATGGTAGCTTTCTTTGAGGTCATTTTGGCTTGTTCAGCAGATTTAAATGGCATCCACTTTGATGGAAAGCAGTCAGGAATAAGAATATTGTATTTTCTGTTTGGTTCTGTATAAAAATAAATGACAAATGATAGGTTTAAAATTGGAATGCTTATGTCATCAATAGAAAACTTGTTTCCTGTGTTTGAAATAAAAGTCAGTGCTGCTTACTTAGTAGTTTGTGTGTGTGTGTGTGTGTGTGTGTGTATGTGTGTGTGTGTGTGTGTGTGTGTGTGCATGAGAACATTAGCTCTCTGGGCCCCTGTCTATATCACACACACTCACACACACACACACTCACACACACACACAGACACCACACACACACAGACACACACACACACACGCGCGCGCGCGCACAGTACACACACACACACACACATCATGCACACACTGTCATCATCATCATTATCAACATTGTTATCCTTGTGGCCTTCAAGTATAATATTAAGACTAATGTGATAGCTGATAATGAATCTTTGTCAAGTCAGTCAGTCACGATCGATTTATCCTAGTTTGGTACCTAATGCATCACTTATTTACATTTGGATTAAGACTTATAAAGATTACTCATCATACTGGGCAGTCTTCGTGGTGTGCCTTGAACAAATTGCAGCAGTGTCAGTGTTGAATTCTGTGTTTAATATTTGAAGCAGACTTGTGGAATGTTTTGACCTTGGTACATTTAAAAGTTGTACTGCAACTAACTGTAGAGAAATGTGTAGGTCCCCCATTGATGGTACACAATGACAACTGGCAGTTACAGCTTCTAGTGTACATAGGATTATGTTTACTGTACTTGCTGTGAAGTGTAAGCAGTGTGTTAACCCTTTGACTCCATGCCCCTATCTGCCAGCATCCTGCCTTGTCAGCCATGAGAACAAAGCAAAAACTTTACCCTCTCACTCCCTCACCCTATCCACCAGCATCCTACAGGAAGCTGGTGGACAGGGTGAGGGAATGAAAGAGTTTTTGCAGCTGGCGGATAGGGTGCTGGAGTGAAAGGGTTAAAGTGAAAACAGCTGAGAGCATACCAGCCTCCCACAAGAGGCCATCTTTTTCTACTTTGGAAATACCTGTGGGGCTTTTTTTTTTTCACTATACCGGCCTTAGTTTGATGCATGCATAGATGGTCATGTGCTTTTAACTTAACACAAACGGTATAATGCGTGCGTAGATAATCATGTGCTTTTAACTTAAACAGTACTCATCATCATCATCATGTGCCCTGCTGCATTGCGGTGGCGATCATGGCCCTCCATACGAATCTATCCCTTGTCGCTGAAAGTACATCTCCCACCCTCTCTGTCCTCAGCCACCCTGCAAGTCTGTCCAATATTTTCTCTGTAGGCCTACCTGGTGTTCTCTTTCCCTCCAGCTTTCCTGTTGTGACCAGGTGCTGTAATTTCTCTTTCCTCATAAAATGTCCTCCAGGTGTTGCTTGTCTTTCCTAATCTTCTTTATTAATGATCTTCTTGCTTCTGCCTGCTTTGTTTTCTTTGCTGTCCATGGAACGCTCAACATTCTTCTTACAAACCACATTTCAGTTGCCTCTATTTTGTTCTGAATTTTCGTTTTGACTGTCCATGCCTCACAATCGTACAACAGTATCAGTTCTATGTAATACTGAAGAACTCTGTTTCTGATGTTAATTGATAGGTGTTTGTAGGTAAGAATGCTTTCATCTTATTGAATTCTGGTTTGGCTTGGCAGATTCTGCTGGCAATTTCTGATGTGCATCTGCGGTCTGGTGATATGACTGTTCCCAGATATTCAAATGTATCAACCTGTCTCAAAGTTGTGCCATTTGCTATTATTTTGCATGAAGGGATTCTTGTTTTCTTACTGATTACCATGACTTCAGTCTTCTTGCAGTTTAGCTTCAGCCCTTTGTTTCTGCTTTCTACTTCTATTGTATTCACAAGATTTTGTAAATCTTTCATTTTCTGCAATCAGAATGGTGTCATCTGTGTTAGAATTTAAAATTTTTTTTCCTCCAACCTTTATCCCAGGGCATTCTTCTGTTTCTCATGATGGTTTTGTTGCAAAGTGAAAACAAATCTGTTGACAGAACACAATCCTGCCTAACCGCTCTTTTGCTGTTTTGGTAAGAGCTTATATCGTTTTCCATTCTCATTGCTATTGTTTGTTCCCAATACATATTTCTGATTATTCGTAGGTCTTTTCCATCAATACTGAGCCCTTCAGGCTGGTTGATCAGTTCTTCGTGTCTTACCTGATTGAAAGCCTTGGTATAATCAACAAAGCATAAATGTAAATCCTTATTCAACTTGACTGACCAGCCTATGATAGTTCTTAGGAATAGCATTAATAGTTCCTTTCCCTTTGACAAATCCAACTGTTCTTCTGTTATTTCTCTTTTGATTCTGTTCCTTGTCCCCATCATGATCATTCTTAATACAATTTTTGTTTTGAAACAATAATAGACGCTTGACTTTTCCAGTCTGACAACAACAACAAAATGTTGAATAATTCACATAATTCATTTAACTGATTTATTCTCATGTTTTGATGGGCTCTTTCTGTCTGATTAGGCAATAGATGCACCTGGTTGAAGACTCATTTGGATGTGGAACAGTGTCTCTGTGGCTGAACACATCGATTCTTTAGTTGTAGTCCGTGGCACAGTTGCCACACATGAAGGCTAATGGCTGAGGCTGAGTGGTTGCTACCACAACTTTCCTTCTCTTTTTTTCTGTCCGACCACAGTTGAGCTCATTTCTCATATGCAGTGGTGATGCCTTTAGTTTATGTACAGCCTGTCTGCAGGCTCGGTGATTTGTTTCTTTTTATCTCCAGTGTCCACAGGGAACTTCAGCTCACATTTGCAGATGTCCCTGTATCATGGTACTGGTAGTGGGTACTCTGTGGGTCGGGATCCTCCGGTGAACTCTCTATAGAGGGTATCTGTTGGGGTGTCACCATACTGCATGCGGCAGACATGGCGAAATCTCTTGTCATCATTGTTATTAGGCATGCTGGCTTGGTCCAGGATTCCTTGTTTTGCATTTGGCCCTTCCAGGAAATGCTCTGTATCTGGTGCTAGTGCTGAAAGGGAAAGCTTTTGAGACAATGCCCTTGGTGCACGTAGGTACTTAATTGTCACTGCCACAGAGAAGGGTACTCAGCATGCAGGCTCTGTACGTTCTAATCTTGGTGGCTGTGGTGATCTTGGACAGCATGGTCATGGCAGCAGGAGCTTTACCTATCAACCTATTGAGCTCTAGGTTGAGGGACAGGTTGCTGGAGACTGTCAGTCTTAAGTAGGCAAATTCCTTTACTGCTGGCATGATGTGATCACCAGTGCTGATGGTGGGGTTTCTGACCCATGATATCTTGTCTTCTTGAGACTGATGATGAGGCCAAATTCTTGACGAGTATGCATGCACTATGGAGCCGGCTAGCCTGTGAAGATCAGGCTGTCACTCACACACACACACACACACACACACACACACACACACACACACACACACACACACACACACACACACACACACACACACACACACACACACACACACACACACACACACATCATGCACACACTGTCATCATCATCATTATCAACATTGTTATCCTTGTGGCCTTCAAGTATAATATTAAGACAAATGTGATAGCTGATAATGAATCTGTGTAAACCCCTGAAAAGTAGTTTTTCACAAAAGCCTTGCTCATTTTTACTCTATCAATCAATAACTAAACTAAGGAAATTTGGGCAAATATCGATTGAATCACATGTCAGTCCAACAGATGAATAGTTGTTGTGGTCCTTTATCTCCTGATATGAGTGTTAATGTGGGATACAAGACCAATCCTAGGGGCACATGTTCTTTTGCAGGCGCTGCTCGGGAAGGAATCCTTGATCTTGTTCTGCTTCAGTTGGTACCTCTTCTTTCGAATAGTATTGTTCTGTGCTGTTCAGATCTTCTTTTTTTTTAATTTATTTGTTTTTATTTGTTTAATTTTTTTTTTATGATCATCACACTTGGAGAGGTTACTTGTTTGGTAACTTTTTTTTTTCGTCTTATTTTCTATGCCATCTTAATGGCCACAGAAACTGGCACGATTTTTACAGTGCGATGATGATGATGGGGATGAAGATGATAATCATGATGCCATGGAGTTCCATGTAGATTGAGGCTGCATGATAGGGCTGTACTCTACGCTTTTTGTCATACTATATCCTGGCGTCAACCAGACCCGAGAGATACAGACTCCCGTGGTGCTGGTCAGACAATTTGAGCAACACCCTCAATGACGTGTCTTCCCAATGAGCCCATAGCACGCCCAGCTCTGGGTAGGGGCCAGTTAGAGCCGAAAAATCCCACAGTGATTTTTGAAGGGACTGATGGGGATTCAAACCCACAACCTTCCATTCAGTAGTCTGTTGCGCTAACCACTACACCATGGTGACTGGCATGCTGATCAAATCTAATATCACCCTGCATACTCTGCTGTTGCCAGGTTGCTCTGTTGTCTTGCCAGTTGATGGCATTGATGCCACAGCTGATGAGGTTGGTCATTAGTGTTTTCTGCAGTCTTCATCAGTCACCACATCCTTGCTTCAGCTCTCCAAACAGGAGCATCTTTAGAATGTGGCTGTCTTCCATATGGACATGTTTTGTTCAGCAAACCTAGTATTTGATGAGAAGAAACTCTATACTTAGCAAGCTAGCTACACTTTTTCAGAACTTAAAGGTTGAACACTCTTGTGGCATGTTGTTGCAGCTCTTGCGCAGACATCTCTGGTGAAATCATTTCAGGTGTTGAATGTGCCATCAGTAGGTAGTCCAGGCCTTGCAACAGTGTGACAGGTGTTGCAAACTACCACTCTGTACACTGTAATCTTTGTGGTGAGCCTGATGGCATGGTCTTGCCACAACCTCTTTGTCAGTCCTACAAGGGCAGAGCTGGTCTTGGAGATGTTAGTGTCAAACTGTATCGAGAGATCCATTGCAGCTCACTGTACAGAGCTCATCTAGTATGATCTACAGTCTTGATCTCCTGGTTGTTGATGACAATTGGATGTGGTGGAAAAATACTTGAAATCTGAGATGGTGTTGGCTGAAACATAGCCACTGTCTTGCTGAGGCCAATCATACGGCTTAAGCATTTGCAGGTCAGACCAAATCAGTCAGTAATACACTCGATGTCTTTGTGCAAGTGTGCACTCTGTACGTAGTCATCTGTGAAGAGAAATTCCCAGGAAGGGCTTTGAGCACTTTGGTTTTGATTTGGAGTTTCCACACGGGTTTTTTTGTTTGTTTGTTTTTTCATCTGAGTGGAACTTGACTGTACACACCTTTGTCAAAGTCTCTGAATGATCAATCAGCATTGCTGCAGAGAGGATGGAGACAAGTGTGGATGCTTGAAAGCATCCCTGTTTCTCTCCATTCTGCATTGGGAAGGATCCGGATGCCTTCAGAAGCAAGCTGTACCTGTCCCTGTTACCACTTCTCCATCCTCACAGGGCTTTGTTACAGCTGGTTACTGAACCTTGTTGTTTCAGCATGCATGTATGCCTAACCATCACAGAGAATTTTTCAGCTGTGGAGGGACATGCAGTCCTCTCCCCAGTGTGTAGCAGTGTGTTTCACTTGTGTGTGATTGTGTGTGTCACAGAATGTATGTATGCATGTGTGTGTATGCATGTACATGTCATGAATGGGTGCATGAGTGTGTATGTGTGTGTCTGTGTCACATATATGTCTGTGTGTGTTTGTACATCTCCGTGCTTATGCTCATGTGCATAAACATAAGAACATTTGCAGTTGCTAAAATATGTGTAAAATATGTGCATGTTTGTACATCTCCATGCTTATGCTCATGTGCATAAAAAACATAAGAACATTTGCAGTTGCTAAAATATGTGCATGTGCAGCTGTGCTTATGCTTAGGCGTATGCATGTGCACACACACACACACATGAACACACACGTAGTGACGTATGCATGCACGCACACACACACAATACAATACAATACAATACAATACAATACTTTATTTGTATAGCGCAAAATCTTGATAAAATCAAATCTAAGCGCTAAAACAGACACACACGCATGCACACACACACGCACACGCACACGGCTAACTAATATCACTTATAGTGAAAAGACGTTAAATCAAGCACACGGCTAAAATGGGGAGAAAGAATAAAAGCAATGGAAAATTATAGAGAGCATATTATATACAATTATATATGACAATGTGATTCCCCTCCGAGTGGAGACAGGCTGCAGAGGGGATTGAGTGAGGTCAGGATTTTATGCAGAGGAGAAAAAGTGAGTTTTGAGAGCGGACTTGAAGGAGACAAAAGTAGGTTGCTGACGGACAGAGAGAGGAAGTTTGTTCCAGGAAAGTGGACCAGAAACAGAGAAGGCTCGTGGACCATAGGTATTGAGCTTAGTGCGTGGAAAGCGAAAAGTCAGAGGATCGGAGGCAGAGCGGAGGGTACGTGAGGGAACACAGATCTCAAGTAGGCTTGACAGGTAATCGGGGACTGTGTTATTGAGGCTTTTGTAGCACATGGTATCTAGTTTGTACTGTATGCGCTTTGATACAGGGAGCCAGTGAAGTTGTGCCAGGAGAGAAGATATGTGATCAGCTTTTTTCTTTTTTAGTACAAGGCGTGCAGCATTGTTTTGAATGCGCTGCAGGATGTGAATGGTGGAGGCAGGAAGACCAGACAGGAGTGAATTGCAGTAGTCAATGCGAGACATTATGAAGGAGAGAACGAGTTTTGCAGTTGTTTCGACAGAGATACTTCCTGATCAGGCTTATACAATGGAGGTGATAGTAGCAAGATCTGGCAGTTTGAGAAACAAAGTTGTTCATGGAGAGGGTAGAGTCAATGCAGACACCAAGGTTTTTAGCTGAATCAGAAATTGGGACTGATGTGTTACATAATGGGAGAGAAAGAGGAGGCAGCTGAGAAAGTTTCTGACGGGTGCCAATGAGGATAGCTTCTGTCTTGTTGTCATTAAGCTGAAGTTTGTTGAACGTCATCCAGTTCTTAATGTCCGAGTAACACTTAGTGGTGCGAGTCAAGAGGCGCTGTATATTGTCTGGTGTGTTACTGTCTAGAAGTTGGGTGTCATCAGCATAGAAATGGTGTTTTATAGAGTGGGAGTTGATGATGGTAGACAGGGGGGAGGTGTAAAGAGTGAAAAGAACAGGGCCAAGGACAGATCCTTGTGGAACACCACAGGTCAGGTATGCAGGTTGAGAGTAAGTGCCATTAATGAGAACAGTTTGTTTTCTGTTTGATAGATATGAAGTGAACCAGGAGAGGAGAGAGCAATGTCAGAGATGCCAAAAGTATGATGAAGTCTAGAAAGGAGAATACCATGATCAATGGTATCAAAGGCTGCAAACAGATCTAGGAGTGTGAGGAGAGAGACTTTGCCAGTATCAGTTGCAAGGAGGAGATTGTTGAGAATGTGTAGCAGGGCAGTTTCAGTGCTATGGCACTGGCGGTAGGCTGACTGGAAAGGATTGAGGAGATTGTTGGCAGACAGGTGAGAGTTCAGCTGGTTGAGGACAACTTTTTCGATGAGTTTTGACAAGAAAGAGAGATTAGAGATAGGCCGGTAATTTTTCAGTTCATTTGGGTCTAAATTGTATTTCTTGAGGAGAGGGTGAACAATAGCAGACTTGAAAGAATCTGGGACAGTTCCAGTTTGAAGAGAAGTGTTGATGATGTCAGTGATGAATGGGAGGAAAGTAGGGAGACAGTCAGAGTAGAGAGAACCTGGAAGAGGATCCAGTTCGCAGGTTTTGAACACACACACACACACACATACACACACACACACAGGGCGACAGCCATCGATTTGTCTCTAATCTCACCAGAATTAGCACCATCCTGTACCTGGGAAACTCACAGAGACACTTTGGGAAGCGATCACCTACCTATCATCATAACCATAACTGACAAAAACATCAGGATGAAAGACAGCTCTCCTGAAATTATTCCAAAATATAATTACAAGCGTTCTGACTGGTCCTTATTTCGAACTGCTCTAGCTAATCAAGATTACAGACATTATGAAAGTGAAAATGTAGACATTATGTTTTCTAAATTCCAAGAGTCAATTTTAGCCGCTGCAGACCTATCGATTCCGAAACTCAAATCTTCTAGATCAAATAATCGATTGGGTAATGTTTGGTGGACAGAGGCATGTGAGAAAGCAGTTCAATATAAAAGGGAGAAATTCAAAATCTACATCAAAAGCCGGAAACCTGAGGATCATGTCGAAATGAAAAAAGCTAACATCCAATGTAACAAAATCATTGCTGAAGCAAAGAAAGATTATTGGGCATCATTCTGCACAAAAGAAATTTCAGATTTCAAAGATTTCCATAAAGTCTGGACGAAAATGAAACAAATGAAGGATGGAACCAACTTACCTAGGTGTCCGATAATGATTGAAACATGTAACACATTTCCTTCAGACATGGACAAAGCAGAAACTTTTGTGGATCTGTTCGCCAAAAACAGTAAAGTTGAAGGTTTATCTCCTGACTGCAAACATCACAGAGAAATGGAAGATTACAACCCAATCTACACTGATCCAGTACCACAGAATGATCTCTGGTTTAATTCTCCAATCACCTTAGAAGAGCTAAAAAACACAGTACTGTCTCTACACAACAAAAAGAGTTCGGTAGGTGTTGATGCAGTTTCGACTGAAATGATTAAACATCTCCCTGAAAACTACCTTATTTTCCTACACAAAATTTTGCAGAAATGCTGGGTTACTGGAACTGTGCCACAAATCTAGCAAAAGTCTATAGTTATACCAATTTTAAAAACAGGAAAATCGAAAACCGATAAAAACAGTTACAGACCTATTGCTTTAACGTCCCACACAAGCAAACTAATGGAAAGATTGGTCTTAAACAGACTTTTACACTACTGTGATAAAAATAACGTTATTCCGGTAAACCAGGCAGGTTTTAGAAAAGGAAGATCCGCAGTTGAGCACCTAGTTAAACTTACAACTCAGATCAAACAACAGTTTGCCCGCAGAAAAAGTGTTTTAGCTACTTTCTTTGATGTGAAAAAAGCTTACGATCAAGTTTGGCATAAACGTTTATTGTTCAAGCTAAAATCTGTTGGTTTATCGGGCAATATGTTCAATTACATTAAATCGTTTTTAGCTAATAGAACAATTCAGGCAAGAGTGGGAGCTAGTTATTCTTCTTCACGATGCCTCGACATGGGGATTCCACAAGGTTCAGTGATAGCACCTATTTTATTTAATATCCTTATACAGGATCTTCCGAAAGCTCTTTCAAATCGTGTTGTTTTAGTACAGTACGTTGATGATATATGCACTTGGATGAATATCACTTTAAAAAAGACAACTCCACAGAGAACGCGAAATTACATCAGGAAGTTGTATCAAATTGATCTTGATAATCTTGGAAACTATATGTTAGAAAATGGGCTGTCGTTGTCAGCAGAAAAAACTAACATGATGCTGTTTGATCCTGGTGGTAACTCAAATAACTTGCCTATTTTCAAATTGCTTGGTGAAGTGTTAAATTACAAACAGGTCGTAAAATTCCTGGGAGTTTACATCACGTCCAAATTAAGCTGGAATGTCCATTTTGATTATATTTTAACAAAAGCGCGAAAAACCTTAAATTTTCTAAAGATAATAAGCAAATTACCCTGGGGAATGGATACAAATGTACTGATTCATCTGTCAACAGCGCTGGTCAGGTCTAAATTATCCTACGCGCAAGAAGTTTTCTTCAATGCACCCAAATATTTACTAAAAAAGATTCAGAGCTTGGACTGCAAAAGTCTTAAAATTGCACTAGGTGTACCAACTCATGCTTCTACTCTGGAAACGTACAAAGTTGCTGGAATTCTACCTTTAAACAACCATCGTGAGTTAGCTACAGCAAAGTTTGCAATTAGAACTACTTCACAAGTGGATAATTTTGTGAGCAAAGAAATTAAGATCAGGTCTGATACTGACTTTCCAAAACGAGCAAAAAACATTTCATCACAAATTACAGCCGCAACTTACATATCTGGCCTGATCAAACAGTCCAACATAACAATGGATGAAATTGCTGAGAAACCAACGATAACGCCTATCCCTACATGGGAAATGCTAAATGCCACATTTGATCTCGATTATGCAAAAGTTAAAAAAGATGATGTCAACATTACGCTATCCACAGCTTGTGAACACATCGATGAAAAGTACAGTACCCACCTCCACATTTTTACCGATGGGTCAGTCTTAGCAAACCAGAGCGCTGGAGCAGCCTTTTATGTTCCAAAATTTAACATTAAAAAGTCTTTTTTCATTGGGGCAAATGTATCTATATATACAGCAGAATTGGTCGCTGTTGTTCAAGCGTTGCATTATTTAATAAGCCTTCGGCCTGTGTCATTCAAAGTAGTTTTCTTTGTTGATTAAAAATCTGTATTATATGCCTTACAGTCTTTTGATACAGACACAAGACCTGACTTAATTATTGAGGCAAATCATCTAATACATTGTTTAAAGATAAATGGTTCGGAAATCAATTTATGCTGGGTGCCTTCTCATGTTGGTCTTCATGGCAACAACGTAGTTGACAGAGCAGCTAAATCCGGTGCCCTCCATTCTGAAAATTCCATAGAATTACATGTTAACACCTCGGTAAAAGAAGCTTACAACTCGCTAGAATTAGCATCATGGATTCGATTTCATGAACATTTAAATGAAAAATTTGTGTCTCAAAAAGAATCAAACTTTCAGTTCAAAATATCTGTAAAAATTTGCAGTATTCCTCGTTATATCATTTGAGATTAATTGTTATGACATATTTTCGCATTCAACTGAACGCTTTGAAAACAAAATATTGTAACAACGTTTTATGTATTTGTGGCGAACAATTCACATTGTATCACTGTTTGTTTTACTGCAGAAAGCTTCGTTCCTTTTTACCAAAGACGTTTACACAAGGAAACTATCTTGAAACGCATTTTAAAGAAGTAGTATCGGATCAAGTTTTGTTAGTTAAAATTTCAGAATCATTGGTTCACAGTCCTGTTAATGCGTTACTTTAAGATTATTATTATAATTATGATTATTTTTGTTTTGTTTTGTTTTTATGACGATTTTTCTTTTACATTATTGATGTTAGCGTTGTTCTAGTTTCATTTCTCTGTTCATCCATATCCTTTTTCTTAAGACCTTGCCGCTTCCTTTTAATTTTTTTACGTCCCTTACTCTGTTCCCCTCTCCCCTCCACACCCCCCCCCCCCCCCCCCCTTATTATCATCCTCCATGCCATTTTTCCCCGTCTAATATCACTTATAGTGAAAAGACGTTAAATCAAGCAACGAACGAACACACACACACACACACACACACACACACACACACACACACACACACACACACACACACACACACACACACACACACACACACACACTCTCTCTCTCTCTCTCTCTCTCTGAATCAGTTTCCTCAAGCAATACTATATCATATTTTAATCAGCTGACCATATGTAAGAGGGAATGATTGGAACAGTGTCATCTAGGCATGTACTGAATTAGGGGGCTGTTCTTTATGTTTATTCATATTGGATGCCCTCAGTATGCTAATGTGTAATATTTGATTATTGCATAATTTTAACTACATCTGTAAAATAACATCAGATTGATGTTTTGTGCACTTTGCCAGTTTTTTTTTTTTGTTTTTGTAAGTGAAATATTTCACTTGATTTTTTTCACCAGGTGTATCAACCTGAAACATCAGCTAGTGGCCCCTCTGTTGAATGACAGCTCCAAGACATTATGCCTTGTGACAGGTGTTGTGAGACTGACACAAGAAGCAAGCATAACTGGAAAGAACAGTGCTAAAGGGTCGGAAGAAGTGAAAGCCTGTGATGTAAGTGAACAAATCAAGTAACGTAGCAATTTGTGAACTATGATTGTATAAACTGAAAAACACAAAGTTCTTGTGTAAGTTTATAATTGATGTGTATGATAATTTTTTTGTGTTTTGGGTTTTCTTATTTGGTTTTCTTATGTGTGTGTGTTTTGTGTTTGAATATGGATCTGCACCAAATATTTTCCAGCAGTTTGAATGAAGGGTGTGGTTTTCATTAAGTCCACTTTTATTGCAATCAGAAAAAGACAAAAATAGAATCAGAATGCATATTTAACATAACAAAACAAGACAGGTGCAAAGTTTCAGCCCACTGGCCATTGCCAAGTGTATACTAAAGATAGCAAAGAATAAACATCCAAAATTTAGGGGGGAAACAGCTGGACTTCCCAGCAGTTTCATCAAGCAGGAGAAAATGACTGTTGTGCATGTGAGAGAGATTTTAGCACTATGTATTGCCTCAGAACTGCACTTCCTGAGAGTTAACTCATTTGGCCACTGCTCATTTCTTTTATTTGTGAACAACAGCTAGAACTGTTGAAAGTGCTGTGTGGACTGTGGTCCTGCCTGGCATGGACACATATCCATGTGGCAGAGCCTCATTCAGCATATATGTTGGAGTAGGGACTGTCTGGCCCTCAGATAGAGAATTATGGTTTGTTTGTGTGTGCAAGATGATGAAAGGGATTATTTCTATGTTCAGGATTATGTTCAGGATGGAAGTTTCTTTGTATTATGATTTTCGCCTCCCTGAAAGCAATGAGGTATTGCTGCTGTTGTAGTCTGCTTTCTGTCTCTGTTGGATTGTGTGCTTGCTTGTTTCCCCATATGCTACAATGGGTATGAATCTGCTGCTCCATTACTGGCACAGAGCATGCCACTTTTAGTTCCTCAAAGTAAAACTGGTGAAACTGTCAAAAGGCAATTGTACTCTATGTCAAGGGTGAAGACAGCTTGTTAACTCTTTGGAGACGTACCCTAAAATGGCTGCTGAAACTCTTGAAACGCACAGTTTTTGGTACTTTTTAAAAATATTATGGAGAATATCCAACGACAATAAGCCTATCCTGTTATATATGTTTTAAAAGGTCAATGGTTAAACTGTGCTGTCAGTGTAATCTCCCTTATTATAGTCTATAATACACGTAGTCTTGGTGAAAAAAACATAACATCTCCACAGCGATAGCTGTGGAGCATCCAATGAGACACGGAGCTCCGCAGCTATAGCTGCGGAGCGTCGCCATGTAGTTAAGAAGACAACTTTGGTTATGGGGGAATCTGCTGTTAAAGATTCTGCTGCTTCCATTATAGTTGTCTCTTCTTCCATGTAGATGATGGACAACTCTATCATGGGGATTGACCTTTTACTCTTTTTCCATCAGGGTAAGAAGAAGATAAGCCCACTGCATCTGATCCTGTATAGTTGAGCTAAAAAACACAATAATGTCAATTGTCCATGCAATTTCAAATGGAATGATTAAATGTCGTCCACAAAATTCTGTTGTTTTCCTATACATAATTTTCAGAAATGTTGGCTGTGGCAATGTGCCACGAACATGGCAATTTTTTTTATATACCAGAACAGGAAAACCTAAAACAATGAGAACAGTATTGTTCTTTATAAGTACAATACTATTGCTTTATAACCTATCCTGTTATATGGATGTGAAGCCTGACAACAAAGCAAGGTCAGAATAAGACCAAGGCAGCTGAAATATGGTTTCTAAGAAGAATGTTAAGAGTTCCATGAGCAGCAAAGACAGCAAATGAGACAATCTTGAGAGAATATACAAAAAGAACATTAATGAAGAAGATCAGAAAAAGATGAGTGACATTTATAGGACAATTTATGAGGCTAGAGAAATGTGAAGACCTAGTCACAACAGGAAAGCTAGAGGGGAAAAAAGCACCAGGTAGACCCAGGTAGAAAAAAAGTGGTTTTGCAGAGCAGTTTGGGACAAGAAGGGTAAGAGATATACATTGTACTTGCAGCAACAAAAGATAGCTCCGTGTGGCAGGTAATGATTGCCAATGCCATGCAGCAAGGCACATGATAATGATGATGATGATTTGCTCTGATGTTCCATTTAGGGAAACAAATGAAAAAATTAGTCTTATACAGAATTACATGTTACAATGAAAAGAATAAAATCATTCCAGTAGACCAGACAGGTTTTAGAAAATGAGAGTTCAGCAGGTGACTGCCTAAACTTAAAGCTCATATTGAATAGCAGTTTGCCTGCAGAAAAAGTAATTTAGCTACTTTCTTTGACATTAATAAAGCTTATGATCAATTTTGGCATAAACACTTATTGTGCAGGCTGAAATCTTTTGGTTTATCTACAAATATTTTATATAAAATATTTTTTTGCCAATAGAACAGCTTTAGCGAGAGTGGAGCAAATTATTCTGTTTCAATGTTCCTTGATACAAAAATCCCACAAGATTTGGTGATGGAATCTATTCTGTTTAGTATCTTTATACACAATCTTCCAAAAGCCTTTTCAAACCATGTTGTTCTTGCACAATATGCTGACAGTGCATTTGGATGCACGTAACTTTAAAAAAGGCAACTCCACAAAGAGTGCAGAATCACATAAGAAAGTACTATTATCTGATCTTAATAATCTAGTCTTTGACTAAATGCTTTGAAACAAAACATTATAAAACTGTAAAAAATCTGATCTTAATAATCTAGTCTTTGACTAAATGCTTTGAAACAAAAGATTATAAAACTGTAAAGTGTATTTGTGGCGAACAAAAGTTCACATAAAACTATTTTGAAACACATTTTAAAAAAGTAATGTCATATCAACTTATTTTAGTTGAAATGTCAAAATCGTTGGTATGGTACACAGTCCTGTTGATGCATTACTTTAATGTTTGTAAAGTTTGTGGTGTAGTCTGAAGTTTTTAGTCAAAGTCTCTTTTTTAGTCTTAAATCTTAGTCTCTTCATTTTACATACTGTTTTGTCTTACTCTGTTCGTTTGTTTTCTCATCTAATAAGTAATATCACTCAAGAGTAAAAGACAATGAATGAAAAAAACAACAACTGCATAACATATGCACACTAACTAAAAATATTTGAAGGATCCTTGATATAGAGTGTTCTGATGCATAGGCATATTTTCTGAATTACTGAAGAAAAGAAAATTACTTGTGCACTGTCATTTTTTCATGTATAAAGTCCATATCTAATTTCATGATCTCAAATAAATCATATTTGTTTTAATCAGATAAACCTTTCATACTGATACTCTTTGATGTCTGTGTGTTTTTGTTTGATATTTTCACTAAATTTCTGTTGAAAATGTCAGGTTACCTGAAAATCTGACAGGCTGCCTCAACTTACCTTGCTGGTAACCTGGCTGGCTACCTCATGTGGGTGGGAAATCTCAGCCTGTTTGTTTGATTTATGTTTTATTTTTATACTTAAAACAAACACTAAAACAGATTGTTATTCTACAGATAGTGAATTGTTCAGTCCAAGGGATGAAAACCAGAAAAAGGCAATTGTGGTAGCCGTAATATTATCGTAATGAAAATGTTTCAGGATAGAGAGAATTTTCTGATCAGTCAGTATGTTCCATTTATTCTAAACTGTTTGATTGTGCAGAGTGTGGTTGAAGAGAATGCCAACATAGAGGGAAGCAAGACAAAAAACCTAGTGGTGCCTGCCAGCACAGCCCTGGCCTACACTGTCTATGAGCTACAAGTCAGTAAGCAGAATGGAAAGTTTTCGCTTATCCTGGATCGCAGTCAGCGTGGTGGCTTTGTGACTAGTCTCAGCATTGACCTTGATGACATTGATGGACCATCTGGTAAGAGCAGTATGATATTAAAACTACATTATGAAAATAATGCTTCTTCATTTTTTGAACGAAAAAAGAGAAAAAATATGGCACTGTGCTGGTGCAGTACTGTAGATGTAATTTTTAACCCAAATGTTGTTCAGATGTATCAGAATTTTTTTAAGAAAACCTGGATTAACCCTTTGACTCCCGCACCCTGTCCATGAGCAACTTCCATTATCGACCATGCTTGCAAAGCAAAAACTTAACCCATTGATTCCCTCACCCTGTCCACCAGCTTTCTGGGGTGAGGGAGTCAGAGAGTTAAGTTTTTGCATTTGGTGGATTGGGTGCAAGAGTTAAATGGTTAGTTATTAACCAGAGTTGAACCTGCTAACTGTAGCTGTTGGCGCAGGTGGAAAATCCAGAACCACATCAGAGTGTCAGTTACTAATATTGAATAGAAAATTTAAAGATAAATGACTTAGCTGTTGTTGAATAACAGTAATTGAGTTCCCATGTTAGTGTTCACTTGAAATTATTGTAAGATTGTAAAATGGCATTGGTATGTATGGTATGCACTATGTTTGAATCAGGTTGTGTGCTAGTTCAGCTTCCATATAAAACATGTATTTGATGAAATATATGCACCCTTGAATCAATAACAAGATCTTTTACCAGTAATAAGATTTGTTTCAGATGCCATGGGAGCAACTACACTTTTCCAAGGCATCCAAACGATGTCAGAAGAAGACCGTGCAATGCTGCAAATGTGTACACTGAGAATAGTGCAAGCACCAAAATGTCTAGATCCTCTCAATGATCTGGTACTTCATCACGTGTACTTGTTGTCAGACAGCACTGTGCTTATTAGTTTTGTTTCTTTGCTTACCTCTGTTTTGCATTGTTTTCATATTGCATCCCGTCCCCTTCATACTAACAGAATATGGATGTTTTTAAGAAAAAATCATGTGTGTTGAATGAATCCCAGTTTTGATGCCTTTTAATCAGCTTTCATCCTTTTTCTTAACTTGTGAAAGTTTAGATATTATCTAATTTAGTTATCTGTCTTGGGGAAAATTCTGATTTTATGAATGGCAGTGTTTGAAGTTACTTACAAAGTAATACATGCTACCATGCCATAGCAGTTGTAGTTATAATGCATTTAAAAGAGCAAAACAAACAAAAACTCTTTTGGAACAGCAACAATGTTTTGTTATGTTTGAAGTTATTTCCAAAGTCAGTGTTTTGTTATACAATACTGAGGAGTTTTTTTACTGCTGTAATCAGGTTTAAAAAAAGAAGGGAGGAACAACAGACTTGGATAAAAGAAAGAGGGGAAGGAAATTGTCTGAATAGCCTGGATAGTTTTTGTTTTCTTCATATCTTTGAGAAATTGAGTAAGTTAGGTAAAGCAGTCCTAAGAAATGTAAACCCTTTTTTTGTGTGCATTATATTATGGATCACCAAGGAAAGAGAGAGAGATGCAGTGAATTAGAAAAATGAAGTAGCTGTAATGCTCCATCACAAGACAAAGCAGTGGCTAATGTAAGACTGATAAGAGAGATTTAGTGAATATGAAAGATGAAGTAGTTGCAAAGCTCCTTCACGAGACAAAGCACCAGCTAATATAAGACTAATTTTTTTAACTGCTCCAGATGTTGTATTCTTCAATTTTTTTCACTTGGCAAAAAGTTTGTTTTTTGCACCAAAATGGACATGATCTAGAAAATAGTTTCACGTTACAATAGGTCATTATTGTTTTCAGATAAATTATCAAAATCAGTTGAGTAACAGTGTTGTGACCTTTTTTCATACATTCATTATCTGCTCTAAACACTCACCAAATTAATGGTGATGTCACCTTTTATATCAAGTTATAGATAAAAGTGAAAATAACTATCAAGGTTCTTGTTTATAGTTTAGTCCCCGCCCCGTTTTCCATATACACCTCTGTCTATCTCTTATCCGTTTTCCTCTCTTTATCTTCTTCATTTTAATAATCTTAAATGTTATCTTATACTGCATGGATTTGTGCAAGATGTAGTAGGTCAGTGTAAGGCCTTTCTGACTACCTGTACAAACAAAAGGGAAATAAGAGAGGAGAGAAATTTGGATGAGGGTGGTGGGGAAAATGGAGGAGGGGGAAGGAGAGAGATGGTGTGTTGTTGTAAGCATGAAGATTACGTAGATCACAATAACTTGCAGCAAAGTAGTACATGTTGTCGTGCCATAGCAGTTGTAGTTATAATGCATTTAAAAGAACCAAACAAACAAAAAATCACTTGGAATAATGACAACAATAATAACAACTGTTTTATTCAGAGCCAAACTTCCTCATTCCTGGCTACTTTCTAATGAGGACAGCAGGTTATTGATTCTTTTTTCTCTGTTGAGTATGATGAGTTATTTCCAAAGCCATTGTGTTTTTGTCTTCAGCTTCATTCACTCAGGAATGGTGTCTCAACAGCAGTGAAAGAATGGTTGAAGATAGAGAAACATGGCAAATGATTATTGTGAACATTTTCCTATCAAATGTGATTGTAAGTGTACTGGGCATAAACCAGATGTTACTGAGAGTGTTCAGCTGTGGCATGTAAGCACTGTCTTGTTGAAATAATCGTATCTGTAAAGTGAGTGGTTTGATATTTGGATGTTTTTCTTCCGTGTATTTCTGTGTAGTACTCAGTATGTTCTGGTAGTTTCAAGACACTTTTGGATTTTTTTTTTTTTTTATAATTTATTTATTTATTTTGTAATGTTTACTGACATATATTGGTAAGTAGTCTTCAAAGAAAACAGTGGAGGACTGATAGTATTAGTCAATTGGAACTTTTTTTTAGTGGTAATAGAAAAGGAATATTGTTACTTTAGTTGTTAGTATGTAAGTGTATATGTAAGTATGGGTTCACCATCTTAGTTTGGTTGCTGTTAATTTTGTGTCTTCTTTTTCCCTCTCCTCTATCATGCTTTAGTTCTGTATCCGTGTTGTAGGCTGTCCTCGAAGCTTGTAAATCTTTACTCTTTGTATTCCTTAGTGTTAGCATGTGCTTTTTGATTTTTCAACCTTTCTTTGTTGAAACAAAGGGAGGATTGTTTCATATCAACTGAAAGAGTTCTTTATATGTCTTAATATCTGTCTTTGTGTCTGTGACAAAAATGAGTGATATTTTCTGGTCTGTTTTTGAATGGATCTTGACTACATTTGGGTCAAAAGTATAGACTTTGACATGTGGGACCAAAAAAGTGCTTAAATCCAACACTGTCAGAAGGAAATGTTTTTCTGAGGAACTTTTGATAATATTCTGTTTTCACCATTGTGACAGGCTACCATTGTCCTGGCTGTATGTCAGATGTCATTGCATTTGATGTTCTTCAAGGTCACTGTGACACTAAAGACTACAACAGCTGGATTTCCTGTAATGATTTTTATATAAAAATGGAAATTGTTTGAATGGCTTGACCATCTTGGCAGATTTTTCCTGTTGTTTGTTTGCTTTTTTCATTGGGATCAGGTTTTGACTAGCTGAAGTGGCTTTCTTGTATTTGCTGTTGGCATGTCTTTTCATAACATTTCACTGTATGCAGTTACAGTTTAATATGCAAATGGTCATTTGTTGCAGTCACATTGCTTTTTTAAAATTTATTTTTTATTCTAAACAGTTTCATGTCTTTGTATTATGGAATATTGTAAATTTGCGAACAACTTAAAGACAACACTGAGGTTCAGTATGAGGTTCAGTAGTTTGTTAAGGATGCTCCTCTGCGCAACACATCATTTGGCTTCATTCTACCTTATGGTGGCTTTGGGGGCAAGTACACATGAGGACAGAATTTATGTTAACAGAGTGCAGTGAGAAGGATTAGTGATTGAGGCAAAGGTTGTCCCGTAAGTCTGAGGTCTTAGGGCACCGAGGTGATGGAGACCTCAGCTTTTTTGAAGGTTGGCACGTAATTGGGCAGTGCCCATCTCCTGTTTCCTACTTCTTTACCTTCCCCAGTCATAAACAAAGTCAGGTATATCATTATTTTTTTTAAAAAGATCATCGCATTCAGGGAGGTTACCTTTGTTCTCACTTTTTCCCCCGACTGATTTTCTATGTCATCTTAATCCTTTGACTCCTGCAGCCTGTCCACCAGCATCCTGCATTGCCAACCATGCAAGCAAAGAGAAAACTTAACTCTTCAACTCCCTCACCCTAGAAGTCAAAGGGTTAATGGCCACAGAAGCTGGCACAGTTTTTACAATGCAGTGATGATGACGTCAATGAGGATGATAATCATGATGCTGTGGAATTCCATCTAGAATTGAGACTGTGTGACAGGGCTGAACTCTACACTTACTATCATGATATATCCTGGCATCAACCAGGCCTGAGAGATACAGACATCTGTGGTGCTGGTCAGAAGATTTGAGCAACACCCTCAGTGATGCATCCGTGAAGTGGATGACACTAGACTGTATGGTCCCAGTCTTTCCAATGACAGGTATCCATTCATAGCTGAATGGACTGGAGGTAGCTTGCACAAAGTTTTTCTCGAACTCTTGCAGTTGGATTGGAAGACAGGAGCTCTACCTCTCCATCAGCCAGATCTGCTTAATAAATTCAGGCTTATTTGCTTTTTGGCAATGAGATCATGGCGGTGGATGAATATGTGTTATTTCTGTAAAGTTGGAGCAGTATTGCTGTATGCTTTTTGTCTTCATGTTTTTTGATTATTTGAAGGATACTGCATTCTGTAAGATTTCTTGTCTTACTGTTCTTGCATATATATGAAGGATACTGGATTATCAACAGGTGCAGTGTTTCTAGTGTACTTTTGGAGGATAGTAAATATAATAATCATTGTTATGTATTATAAGTCATTCTTATGTAGGGCTATTTTCCAAACTTGTTTAGACTTACTGTGCATTACACGTAATCAGACTTTTTAGTGGAGCATGGAGGATTCAAGTTGTTAGACAAGCTCCACATTCCACTATTTTTATTATTATATAGTCTGTTTCTTTTGTGGCTGTGCTTGCTAGATATTTCATGTTGCCATAGCTAGCCACTGACATGGCTTGTCCTACAGGATCTTCAGCATGCTTACTTGATATTCTGCATGTGTATACACTTGAAGGGGGTTTAGGCACATGTTGACCTGGGAGATCAGAAAAATCTCCATTCTTTACCCAGCAGGCAAAGGTGTCTAGGCAGATTGAACCTAGGACATAACAGTTGGAGATCTGATATTTACCCACTTGACTACACACCTGTCATTCTTGTATAGCACTATTGTACACATTTCAGTGATTATGAAAAGTAATGAAGGTAGTGTGGTGTTTCTTTAATTGTTATTTTACTAATATTCTTTCTGTTGACACACAAACTTTGTTATGTTACACATGTTCTTTGTTGTTGTGCTTTCATTGATTGTGTTGTTATTTTACTGTTGTCTTTGTGTTATTTTACCATTGACATGCACATTTAAGTGTTTTGCTTGTGGTCTTCATATACACATAACCACTGTATTGTTTACGTGCATTATGTTTCTTACCAAACTTTAAAAATTGCCTGTAAGAAAAGACTAGGTATTAGCATATGACTACAGAAAATTATTTTAAAGTTTGCTACTCATTACGAAAAATTCCCCCCAAGGGAATGTCGAGGGCTCTTTCAGTATAAATAGCATCCCCACCTTTTGGAAATTCTGTGCTAGAAATTTATTCTTTTCTGTCACACTCCTTGTTTCTGCCTTGTTGCTTTGCTGTGTGTCATTTCTTCCTATCGTTTTCTGCCTTGTGGGTCCATTCACCTGTGTGTGTTTGATAAAGTCTTACATACTTTCTTATTAGGAGTGATAATTGGGCACATGTATTACGTGCATTTTTGGCTCTAGGGAAATGAGATTGTTGAAGCAATTTTAGATAATTCAGGCCTGTTTTTATGTATGTTTTAGTGTCCTTAGTTATGTTTAAATCTGTAGTCAGGTTTGTTTTTTAAATCCCTGTGCAATAAATTGGATGGGGTGGTCAGTGCCAGGGGCATCTCCTTTGATTATGTGCATGAATGCATGGATATGTGTACTTGATTTTCTTTTCCTTGTTTTGAAACGGTTATAGCCCCGATATGACTCTACACAGTTGGCTGGGCTTTAAGCAAAAGTAACAATAAAAATTACAAAAAATTGTTTCAGAGTTCACTACTATATACTCTTTACAAAAAAACTAAACTTTTAAAGTTCATTCTCAAGAAGAGAGGAGTGCTTGAGTCATGAAACATTTGTATTCTGTTCAGCCAAACAGACAGCATTTTGTTGTTTTTAATGAAAACTGATTTGTGTTTCAGCTTCGCAAGGCAGCCGACTTCTTGGAAATGAACATTGAAAAGACCAGCACTTTGCAGAGCTTGCGTAACAAGATTCCCTCCCTTGATGACTCTCTTCTTCACTTTTTGTTTCTAGCAGGCTTTCAACAGCAGGTTAGTTGTTTATATTTTTTATTGAGAAAATTATCAGGGTACCAGATTGTTACTAGGGTTGTTTCAGTTTTTTCTGGGGAGGGAAAGAGGAACAGAACACTTCGTGTTGTTCAGTCATGTGACAGTGTCAGTCATAGATTTAACAGCAAAGAGAGACAACCTCATGAAAGATTTTTCTGTTTTTTACAACTAGATATTCTCCATCTTTGGATAACTAGCCTGGCATAATAAGAACTCCTTTAGTGTAAGTTTAAACAGGCATGATTTATTTTTAAAGGGGCTGGGGGCTGGAGAGTTGACCAAAGATGTGAAAAGGTTTTAGTGAGGATTTCTTGTCTGTTGCTGACTTTGACATCCCTGCCTGATAAAAGTTGAATAATTTTTTTATCTCCCCAGTCAACATGTGTGTTGACCTGCAAGTGCCTGAACTCTTTTCATGTGTATACGCAAAATGTCAAATTTACACATTAAAAAATCCTTGAATTTTGTCAGTGGTTGGTTTAGGAATCAGGAGAATGCCAACGTCCACACCCATCAGAAACAAGAGCATGCAGACTGTGCAGCAGCATTCTGCTTTCAGAGTGTCGGCCAAACAAAGTGCATACATACATCTGAGAAGAATCAGAATGCTTACACTGAAGAAAACAAGAATACACCAGTTTCCTTAAACATTTTTGGCCATCTGAGAGTCGTTTGACTGAAATTTGTCTCTTGTTGTGTGACGTATGTTTTTTTTTGTCACATATCAAGAAACGGTATGGAAACTGCCTGAACGTGATTATGGTTTAATCTGTTTTCTAGTTTATTCATTTACTTATTAATTTTCACAGGAAAATGAAACTATAGTCTATCCTCTGCACTCCACGGAGATCTTTGAGTCATGTGAGTTGCTGGTCAGTCTGTTGAACGAGCTGGATGATGATGAACTGGATGTCATGGCCTGCTGTCTGCAGGACAGTCCCACTTCCCAGGCCGTCATTATTGCTGTAAGTTGTGCTCTGTATTGTTCCTTTCTGTGACATTGTGACACTGGAACAGTAGTTGTGTCAGACACATTCTTCACTTATGAATTGGCTTGTGTGAAAAATGGCATTCATTGGGATTTTATGTCATTTTACTTGTTCTTTTTTTTTTCTTTGGTTTGGTTTAATCAGTATTTTTGTGAGGCCTGTGCCAGTACATAATAGGAACAGTGTTCTAGTGCAAACATCACCAGATTCTTAAATTAATTTCAGTCAGGAACAGTGCATAATCACAGTGCAATTATCAGGTGATAATTGATTGGTGCAGTAGTCAAGGGGGCTAATATCTGTCGTCCAGTTGGAAATTCCAGTTCTGTGTTCGATCCGCACAGTGGGTAAAAGGTGGAGATTTGTCTAATCTCCTTGCAGCTTATATGCAGATCTGCCAGTGCCTAAACACCCTGCATGTGTGTATATGCAGAATATCAAATATACATGTTAAGGATCCAGTAAGTCTTGTCTTGTTGGCTTATGGGAACATGAAAACACCCATCGTGCATACCCAGGGAAGACGGAACATGCAGACTGTACATTAACATGACACCTGCACAGATGTGTTTGTGTGTGTGTGTTATGTGTGTGTGTGTGTATGTGTGTGTGTGTTTTTTATCTGTAAACTGAAGTAATGAAGGATTAATTTTTCTATCCTGTGATGAGTCAGTGAAACAAAAGTCCATTTTTTGGTGCCAGCCTTTAGGTCTCTGTGGATGTCAGAGTGTTGAAAGGTTTTCATTATAAAATGATTGAGGGGAGTGATAATGGCAGATGATGTCATAATGATTGTACATGATTTGAAATGACTTAACAAAGCAGTAACATTAGTAGATCTTGACATCATCCTCACCCATGAATGCTAACATCTGCCATGTTTTGTCAGCATGAACAGTACACTTGAATTTACATTTAGGTAAGACTCTGTTAGAGAAGAAGACATGTCACAAAGAAGTTTAGCTTGTTAGATAGAAATTTGAATCCCATTGGCATATGACTCTCAGTCTAACTTATGTCTTAGGAGTTGCAGTTGTAACCAATGTACTGCAACAGCCTGTGAATGTTTTCCTTGTTTTAGGGTATCTTTGGAAGTGTTTCCAAAATGTATAAGATTTAAAACTGATGATATTACTGTGGTCATTTGTTGTTTCTTCTTTGTATGTTTTTGAATTTCTTGAACAAGACCATCATCATTGAACTGACAATTTTGTTTCATTCCAAACTTATAGATGAATGAATTTTTCATCATTTGATATTAGATTCATGAGTCTGGCCATTCATGAACTAATACTTATTTATCATTACATGCTTTTCTTTCATTCCTGCATGTGTGTGCAAGAGAGATAAAAAGAGTGTGGCTATGTGTGTACATGGCCATGCTATTTTTGTTTTGACTTACTGTTATCATGTTGGTGAATCACAGGTGATTGTTATCAGATAGTTCACAAACAGTCAAGGCTTGTTTTATGTTTCAGTTACGTCCCGTGTGGGAGAACGACCAGTGCGAAGTTGTGCTGGAGGGGGACCAGTCATGGCTGCACACAGAGACAGGGCGCAAGCTGGCAGCTGTTTTTGGCGTCAGTTTTGACGGTCACTTTCTTCGTGTGCCAGCCGACAACCTCCTGGACACTCAAGCTCTATATCTTGTGCTGGATGCTTTCATGGTCAACATGTGAGCTGTGCAGTGTTTGGATTTGATCCTGTTTGATACCCACAAATAAAGACTGTATTTTCCGGATGATAAAAAGTGTACCCTAGTGTGGAGCACAAAAGCTGTATAGTATGGACAACCCCCCAAAAAAGTCACCACATAAGCTGTATTTATAGACAATGTTCACCCTTTCTCACCTGCACCACCCTGTGGGTAGGATGTGAGAGTGTAAAGGCTAAAGTGCACTTCAGTGTAGGTCATACAGTTAGATTTTCTGTTAAAGAAGATATTTTCAGTCAGCTGTAACAGAATGGTAACTAAAGCATTGCATGAAAAAGTTTACCTCAAGGCATTTGTGCTAAAATAGATAATAAAATGTTGAAATTATATTTTGACTGAAATTGCTCCGCTATAGAAATGTGGATTTGGTAACTTGAAAACACTATTTAGTCATTTGCTCAATTTATCGTGTGTCTTCTGTTTTTTTAAGAGGTCTGAATTGTATAGAGTATCCATTTCTAGTCAATAATTATAGTCTACAGGGTGAAGCTTACTTTTGGCCTCCAGTGTCTATCCAGGTGTGAATAACAGTAAATTGTCACATCAGATCTTTGTATGTCATCATCTAGTTCACAACCGGTGCTAAGTGTATTGTATGTTAGCTGGAGCAAGTAATAGGAACGGTGTGTGCTTTGAATTGTAACTTTAGTCGTATGTTTGATGTTCAAGGTTTACCTTGTAAGTGTAATACATTGAGAGTAATACAATTACTGAATCTGAGAAAGAGGTGCAATAAGTATAATACAATCACTGAATTGGAGAAAGAGGTGCAGTGCAGTCTCACGTCTTTGCATTTCCATGGACACATTCCATAGAAGAAAATTAAGTGTTGCGCTCATTTTGCCCAATAAACAGTATGTTTCTTAAAACATACCATTGTCATTGTTTATGCTGAAAACTGAGTTATGTGTGCACAAGGTTGTTAACAGCTGGCATACAACAAGTGGATTTTTATATGGGTGACAGTTTTTGAAATGACTTGTTTTCAATGTTTTCATTTTTAGAATGCACCCGTGTTTCTTCTTTCTCTCATTCTTTCTTTTCCCATTACCCTTTTCCTTCTTTTTCAGTCTGTTTGTGTTTCTGTTCTTTTTTTTTTTTTTTTATTCATCTTAAACGATCCAAAGATTGTTTCTGTATGCTTATGACAATCATAGTGAAAATATGTATTGTTTGTGTGCATCTAGAGAAAGCTTGGTTACCACCTTTTTATCACCTCTGTCATTTTATGGTCATTATCACTTTTTTTTTTTATTGAATTGTTCCATGGAATTGTTCCTCATCAGTGCTGCATGGCATTGACCGGCATGTTTATCACAGTGACATGAAAAATTATGAACAAAACAGACTGGCTGCAAAGTGCTGTGAAACTGACTGTTATGTATGGTTCTTATGCTTGTGTGATCCTTGTAAACAAAAAACAACAAAAGAAAATTGTCAGTTCTTAAAATAGGTTTACATGGAATTTTATTGACAACTGGTTATGATAACATTACCATGGCCATGCGTGTGTTTGTCAAATCCTTAAAGATCAGGAGCTTTCAAATCTTTTTAAAAAAATATGTATACAGGGCAGATTTTACAGTCATTTTATACAGATTGTTTACCACACTAATTTAAAATGAAGAGATGAATGTCCAGGGTCAGAGATTCACATGGTTTGCAGGTTTATGAAAGACGTGGAATTTTGAGAATTCGCCTGTCAGTGTAGTGGTCTGCACTGTGGAATAAATCTACATTTGGAAGTGTGTTTGGAATCAGAACTGATACATGAGGGTTGGGCTACTGCAGTGGTGTAGAAGACCTGACATGAAGAATGAAGAAAAGTAGTGAAATGCACTGTGTAAATGTTAGACATACATACTTTTTGTGTTTGAGCTCTTTGTGCGCTTTATATAGCTGCAAGAATGTATGGCCTGTTTGTGTTTTATATAATGAATATGACAAACACATATTTGAAACTATGATACCTTCAGTTTTCTTATTCTGTAGATTAGATATTGCTTACACATAAACAGAATCACATCAATGTTTACATGTGTTTTATGTAATGATGCCTTTTTTTTTTTTTTTTGATTACACAGTATTGATAAAGTCACACTCATGTGTACATGACTTTTGTTATGACACTTTGGTGACACAGCCACAGTAAAAGAGGGTACCAGACAAGTTAAAACCCTGTGTTTGATAGACTTAATTTTGTTCAAATTGTTTTTTATCAGTGGTCAAAAAATAGTAAAATGTAATTTTGTTCAAATTGTTCTTTATCAGTGGTCACAAAATAGTAAAGTGAAGTTTATCAAATTGACATGTCCTCTTTAGTTGAGCCACAAACATGTTTAAAAAATGATAAGCCTAACTATTGACCAGGCCAAGTCACACAGAGAATAAAGCTGTTCTTTTATGGGGAAAATCCTTTGAAAAAAAGTTCCTCTGGGATTTGTAGAAGATGCATAAGGTTAGATGAAATGCTCAGACATGAATACTAACAAGAAATTCTGGGAAGATCTGGACAGCGAAAGGTCCTCAGAGTAGAAGCCCTTCCCTCAAGCAAGTGTTTTAACCCTAAATTCCTTACACTTTTTCTGTTAGTAAAAGAAATCTTCAAAAAGTATTGTAGAAAGATGTAGTGTATGACGTGAAATATGCAGACATGTCACCAGTTCAGTTTTGACTTTCATTGGCTGTTTTCACTGCTAGGAAGTTCCGAGTGATTTGAATTGTATACAGATTGGCTGAGCACACAATTCTGACCAGGTGTTTTGTCCGAACTAATCCCAGTGCTATCCATTACTGACCCCCCTGAGTGAGATGTTGACTGAGTGAAAATTATTGAGAGACGACATGGGAAAATCATGGTTATTGATGATTTTGACAAAATGAGGTTTTTATTTTTTAAGAAAAAAGAGGGTCCATGAACAGATTTTATTTATTCTTAGTAATTTGTGAGATACATGCTTTTGTATCGCTGGGTCATTAGTAACTCAGCATAGAGCAGTATTCACACACCTGTCCCATTTCCCATGACAAAAAGGGTTTACAGGGAATAATAAACTTTCTTCACAGATTTGTATTTTACTTTAGAATTTAATATTTATTTGAGTAGTGGAATTTGTGTATATGAAAATGCATCAAAATTTCTGTATCGAGGATCAGTGTTTTCCCAGCATAGCTCATAACTAAGGCCACCAACTTATCTGTGGATGTCAGTGTCACATACAAAACCATTACTGCCATCTCTCAAATAAAGGTGTTCTCATTGACCCAACCTAACCAAGTCCCTAATAAAAGTAGCCGTAAGAAAGTTCTGCCACTGGCTGAGAAGGTGAAAGCACAGTCAGTTACTTGTGTGGCAATAGGAAATAACCATGAAGACTGCAAAATCTGATGGGTCGGTGGCCAGAGCCAGCCACTGTCTAAATGCCTTGTATTCTGTGAATGCTTTGTAGGCTATGTGCACATTATGATTTGTTCTGTTTGAAATTTGCTGGAGTACATATAATATGGCATATTCCTTGATCCTTGGTTCACAACTTTTGTGCCAACTTGTCTTTAATTGCTGTGTTGCTTGCCTGATTGAGTGGAATGTGTTGTTTTGTCACTTGACTCTTAAAGAAGTATTATTTACCTTATAGTATTGCTGTGGTTTTTTTTACTTGTTTTTGCATTCATAGAATCATTATGCATGTAAGTACACATGAGCTTAATTTTTGTAGCTTGCCACCAAAATTCCATGGTGGCCCACTGCTCTGTATTGATGTTCATCCCCATCCCTCAAGCCATTATGTAACAAAATGGACTATTAACAGTTGTACAAATGTGTCCCACCATTGTCCCCAGTCTCACCCAGCCATTTTTAAAACCTTTTTGGTGAGGTGTAAAGTGTCATGGATTTTAAAAGTGTTAGTGAACTAAAAAAGATGTGTGTATGTATGTGCATGAGTAATACATTGTGTGTGTGTGTTGTGTGTGTGTGTGTGTGTGTGTGTGTGTGTGTGTGTGTGTGTGTGTGTGTGTGTGTGTGTGTTCACTGTATAACTTTCAGTTTCTTTTTTTCTTTATGGATGCTGGCAAATTGTATTGATTTCTACTTAAATGTATCATAGTCACAGCAGATTTATTTGATGATACAATAATGATATATTTCAAAACTTCTGTTATATATCTATGTTAGTGTTTGCTTAATACATTTGTTCTCTGGCATCTGATCAAACTTAATGCAGAATCTCTGACGAATATTTTTGACAGACACATGTAGTCATTTGTGTTGTTGAAAAGTGCAATGTTTATATGGCTGATAATTCCATTTGTTCAGTGAAAACGCTCTAAGTCAAAGAATGCTCATTGCATTTTACTAAAATACGGAAAAAAGTGGTGTTTTGTTGTGTGTGTGTGTTTTTCGGTGGGGGGGGGGGGGGGTTGCCATGTCAGTGCATTAATGCAGTATAAATATAGTTCGATCCATACATCAGTTCATCAGTGCACATTAGTTCATCAAAAATCACAACAGATCATAACATGAAATTACAAATACATGGTTGTGACAGTAGCCCCCCCCCCCCCCCCCCCCAACAAAATATATGAGGAAGTAAAATGTATGAATCACCTGATAAATACAGTCTTAGTATGAATCATCTGATAATATCTTAGTATGAATCACTGATAAATACAGTCTTAGTATGAATCATCTGATAAATACAGTCTTAGTATGAATCACCTGATAAATACAGTCTTAAGTATGAATCACCTGATAAATACAGTCTTAGTATGAATCATCTGATAAATACAGTCTTAGTATGAATCACCTGATAAATACAGTCTTAGTATGAATCACTGATAAATACAGTCTTAGTATGAATCATCTGATAAATACAGTCTTAGTATGAATCACCTGTAAATACAGTCTTAGTATGAATCTCTGATAAATACAGTCTTAGTATGAATCACCTGATAAATACAGTCTTAGTATGAATCACCTGTTTAAATACAGTCTTAGTATGAATCATCTGATAAATACAGTCTTAGTATGAATCACCTGATAATACAGTCTTAGTATGAATCACTGATAAATACAGTCTTAGTATGAATCATCTGATAAATACAGTCTTAGTATGAATCACCTGATAAATACAGTCTTAGTATGAATCACCTGATAAATACAGTCTTAGTATGAATCCTGATAAATACAGTCTTAGTATGAATCCCTGATAAATACAATCTTAGTATGAATCTCCTGATAAATACATCTTAGTATGAATCTCTGATAAATACAGTCTTAGTATGAATCGCCTGATAAATACAATCTTAGTATGAATCTCCTGATAAATACAATCTTAGTATGAATCATCTGATAAATACAGTCTTAGTATGAATCTCCTGATAAATACAGTCTTAGTATGAATCTCCTGATAAATACAGTCTTGTATATCACTGATAATACAGTCTTCAGTTATCTCCTTTCTACATCTCTTGTCTCTCTCCTGAAGCAAGTACACCACACACACACACTCACACCCCACACACTCCCACACACTCTGAAAGCAATACACACATCATGACACACAACACACACACCACACACACACACCAACACTTACAACACAACTACACTTGAAAGCAAACACACAATACACACACACACACACACACACACACACAACACACACACACACACACACACACACACACACACACACACACACACACACACATTCACACATTCACACATTCACATACACTTGAAAGGAAACATACATACAAACACACATACACACACAGATACACAGAGGTAGGGTTGTTTCTGGATCTATACAGTAATCAGTAACAACAGATGATAATACTGCCACAGGTATAAAAGGTACATGTAAGAATATGATATGTAAGGAACGCTACATTGATATTCACCTTGACAGATCTTGTAAATAACACCAAAAGTACAGCTTGCATTGAATATCTAGCAAATGTTTACTGAATTGAGTGATCTTATAAGTAGGAAGTTGGCATGGCATTTGGTCTTGCCGCTTAACCCTCATGTATTCTAGAGAGCTGAACTGCCCCTAGATTTCAAATTTTCTCAAGCTTTTTCCCCCAAAATAGGGTTACTCTGTTCATGAGTACACTGTGAGCATGTCTGATCAGATTTTAATAAAGCTGGAAATTTGTCAGGTGTCGGTAAACATACTTTACTTCCATATCCAAGTGAGTATGTCTTTCTAACCACTGCTTGTTGTGTCACTGTCAACAAAGATGTCAGTAAACATGAATAAATAAGTGACACATATATATGAGAACAAGAGAAGCACACCTATACGTGACCACAACACATACAGATGAGTAATGAATTAGAGTATGGTCTAGCTAAAGTGTCTAACAGCATTTCCATGTGATAGTACTCACAGTGGTCACCAGATGTCACCAAGTACTCAGGTATTTACACAGTATGTTCAGGTAGTTTTTTTCACTATTTTTCTTTCCACGACAAAACTACATTCATTGTTCATATTACAGTTTGCTAATTGTCAGTACAAAAATAAAAATAAATAATCTAAAGGCTTGGCATCAGCTGGCAGCATACGATTGGTTGGACGATTTGGTTGGACCGGGAGATCCGATTTCTTTACTGTGCTACGATCGCTGGAATGCAGCTAGTGGCGCGTTATCTTCTGTGTCAGTCTGCTTTCCTAAATCACAGTTTTCATCATCTTCCCCCTCATCAACCTCAATATCTGACTCAGCTACATCTTCTTTGTGTTTTTCTAATTCATCGAACAGTAGTATTTAATTCCTCCTCTGAATAATGTGGAGAATCATCTGTATCCTGAAAACCGTCTTTTACAAAGGGCATCGCCATTTTTTCACACGCTTCTGGCATGAATGAAAATACCCCCATCACTCTTTTACACGCTCGATCTGTAGTGAATGGATGTGTGTGTAGTTCTAAATTTACCAAGATCATCTCATTGGATGATAACTAGGTTGCCAGTGTGAGGAAACACGCGGTCAGTACATGATCAAAATATAGCCCATCCATCGTGGCTGACTTTTAGTCGATTGCGGCTGTAACAAAGCGCCGGTCAGCTGGTCGTGCCGGCCGTTTCGAAGTTAAAAAAGGTTAAGTAGGGTTACAGCCAGTTTATGATTTTGAAATGTATTCTCTCTCTCTGTCTCTCTCTCTCTCTCTCTCTCTCTCCACACACACACACACACACACACACACACAGATCTGTCTGTCTTATCAATCTATCTGTCTGTATGTCCAGCCTGGTTTCATCAACTTGTTTTTGAGGTCATACATGTGCATAACTACATCTAAAGGGAACTATTACAGAACTTCTGCATCAATAGACTTCAAGTTTGCTGAACAATTCTAACAATTTTTTATTTTTGATTCAGTATGTTCGAGCGTCTGAGGCTGACAGCATATATGGAAGTGAATTCAATCCAAAATACAGTGATTTTGTTTAATACTGATTGCAAATTGTCTTGTATTCGGATTTGGATGAAAATGATAACATTGGCAACCTTTTAAAAAAAAGTGTGCACAGAATCATATGTTCAAGTTTTATAAAAAGCATTTTGTCAGTTTAAGGCTTACTCTATTGTAGAATAATCCCATTTGAGTCAGTGTGCAAAATTTCACATCTCCTAATTGAATCGTGTTGAAGATATTAGAGTTTAACCCTTTGACTCCTGTACCCTGTCCACTAGGCTCCTGCCTTGTCAACCATGCTAGCAAAGCAAAAACTTATCCCTTTGACTTTCCTCACCCTTTCCACCAGTTTCTTGAAGAAAGCTGGTGGAAAAGGTGAGGGAGTTAAAGGGTTAAGTTTTTGCAGTTGGTGGACAGGGTTTGGAGCCAGAGGGTTAAGTGAAGCACCCCTTCTTGAACAGCCCAAATATACCAGGCTGGGGAGGTTGCTAAGCCTGTAAGCCTTGTAGGGTTGAAAGAGTTCAGGCATACAATATTTTTTTCAGTCGGCCCTACATCAACAAGAAGAAGAAATGTATTGATTGCACTATATAATTTGTGACTGACTTATGGTTTACCATGTTTCACAAACTATTGCCTATTACACTGAAAATATCCATTTTAATAGGAGATTGGTCACCAACAGGCTCATCACTTTGAAAACAACAGCAGCGTGAAGTGTATGATATGGGAATGGAGGGGTTAGCTGGTATGCATGCTTTAATTTATGTGCTATATGCTTGAATTGTTCCAAGTGCCATGTAATCTGCTGTGAACAAAATCCATGTTTGTCAAAACGCAATAAACCCTTGTTTGTCAAGTATAGTTATGACATCGTTTTCAGTACATGTTGTGAAAACCTTTCTTTTTTGGTGTAATTGTGACAACGTTTTCAATGTTTTTCACTTAGTCCGTTTTTACTGTTTGATTTTTTTTCTTTTTAATATTGACGGTACTCCCTAGCATAATACTGTATTTGATTCTACTGAATACATTTCAATTTTTTATTATTTGTGTTCAGCCGAGGAGGCACAGAGTTAGCAATAAAAGACTCGACCTGTATGTGGGTTTTTTTCTGTGTTCCGAGTTTGACTGGTAAACTTGCATGATGACTGAGGATGTAATTGTCTGACCAACAAGAGCAATACATATATGGTGCTTGTTCCGGAAGTTGTGGACTGATGTTTCACATTGTTTGATGGACGGTATACAACTAGCTGTTACCACGCTTGTGTCAGTTTCTGTTGAGCAAATTGAACCTGGAACTTCGGTTATATTATGTTGAACTGGTATTGCAGTGCATGCCTGCTTTTTGTTATCTTCCACTATTACGTCATGTTACATCCATCTTTTTTCTTTGAGCATGCAAATACATGGTTTTGTTTTAACCTCAGGGATTGTCTCTTGTTCCTTTGTGGGTTTGTGCGACTTCGTTTGACTGTTACATAGTGCTTTGTTTTGCCTCCTCAACTTCCAGAGCTGAAAACACACATGTGCACACACTGGCACAACAAAACACACACACACACACACACACACACACACACACACACACACACACACACACACACACACGTATACACACTCCACACATACACACAAATCCCGTCTAATATCACTTATGGTGAAAAGACTATAAATCAAGCAACGAACGAACACATACACACACTTGCATACATTTTCAACACATGGAAGAATGTGCACATGTACATACACACAAATCACATACACACATACATACATGCATTCACATTGAGTTTTAGAGGATTTATTCATTTTGGATATGGCCTCATAAAGAAAGGGCATGAAATACAAAATCGATTTTCATTTCATAGGTTCGACAAAATATAAATTTACTTATCAAGGAAATAACAACAACATCAATAACACCAACACTAACACCACCATCACAAACACCAACAATAACAAAGAAACCGTTCCTGTATAGAAATTGTGACTATTTTCCGAACTCATTTTCACTCACTGCTCATTACACATTTTGCAAGACACAAAGTGTGATGCATACAAGAGCACACACGTAATGTAGTGTAAAAGATAACATGCTCTGAGAAACAGACATCAGTGAAACTCTATTACATGAGTTCACCATACACGCACGCACGCGCGCGCCACAACACACACACAACACACACACACACACACACACACACACACAGAGCAGAGGGCAGTAGTCTTGAATGTGATAAACGGAGGAATAATGATGAATAATAAGTCCAGCACAAAAACTCATGTAAAAAAAATGCTCGTTGCACTGTACAGAAGAAAAGGTGAGACTGTGGTGGTGATAGTGGAGAGGGTTGATTGGCATGTCCACCAGCGTCCTGCATTGTCAACCATGCTAGCAAAGCAAAAGCTTAACCTTTTGATTCCCCACCCTATCCACCAGCTTCTACAGGAAGCTGGTGGATAGGGTGAGGGGGTCAAAGGGTTAAGTTTTTGCAGTTGATGGATAGAGTGCGGTCGTCAAAGGGTTAAGACAAATACAGCCAGGAGCCAGCAAAGGGATAAACGTCACCAAAATGAGAACTATTCATTATCAGTATTAACATTGTCAGCAGCAGTATATTCATGATCACTATCAAAGCTTACAAAACAATACGACAGCACAGTAGCATATGAAATAAAATACAGTGCAATACAGTACAGTACAACACAATACCTTACAATACAATGCAATGCAGTGCAGTGCAATGCAATACAATACAATACAATATAACGTAGTACCGTACAGTACTATACAATACAATACAATTAATATATTACAAAACAATAAACAGCACAAATAACTTTGACTCTCACACCCTGTCCCACCAACATACTGTTCTGTCAACCATGATGATAATGATCATCATCATCATCAGGTGCCTTGCCGCATGGCGTTGGCGATCATGGACTTCCATCTGTCTCTATCTTTCGTTGCCACCCTCCTCGTCCCCATCCACTCTGCAAGTCCGTCCAGCATTTTCTCCCTGGGTCTACTCGGTGCTCTCTTTCCCTCCAGCTTTCCTGTTGTCACCAGGTGCTCCAAATCCCCTTTCCTCATAAAATGGCCTATAAATGTTGCCTGTCTTTTCCTAATCTTCCCTGTGAGTGATCTACTTGTGTCTGCTTCCATCAAGACTGTCTCGTTTGTTTTCTTTGCTGTCCATGGAACTCCCAACAGTCTTCTTAGAAACCACATCTCGGCTGCCTCAATCTTGTTCTGGCTTTGTTTGTTGACTGTCCACGCCTCGCATCCATACAACAGTATTGGTTCTATATAACATTCAAGAACTCTCTTCCTGATGTTAATTGACAGGCATTACAAAACAATATGACAGCACAGTAGCATATGAAATAAAATACAGTGCAATACAGTACAATACAATACAACACAATGCATTACAATACAATGCAGTGCAGTGCAATACAATACAATACAATACAATATAACGTAGTACCGTACCGTACAGATAGCAAAGCAAAAACTTAATCCTTTGAAACCGTCATCCCATCCACTAGCTTCCTGCAGGAAGCTGGTGGATAGGCGAGGAAGTCAAAAGGTTAAGTTCTTGCAGTTGGTGGACAGGGTGCAAGAGTCAAAAGGATAACCTATGACACCCTAAAAATCCAGTCTCACGTACAACCAACGAAGCTTGCTAGTATTGGTAATGTCACATTCTCCACTTGTAAAACAAACTACTCGCACCCGGAGTGCTCTTTGTAGCTGTTTTCACGACTGTTCGGGTACGCCACAGCTTCAGTAAGCCTAATCCATCATGGTCCTTTCTTTGTCGGTGCTTCCGCACTGTTGTTAATGATCGACCGCTTCACTGACGCAGACACATTGCAATGTGGAGAAAATTAAACGGGCGTGAACATTAATTAAGTCTGTTCATGTGAGTCATTTCGTAACAATCCGATCTATAGTCGTACATGCAGGATATGAAACATTTGTTTTGAATAGTGAGTGTACTTATGTTGCAGTGCTTCATGTGTACAATATGAGTACGTCAATGACAACTTAACAACCAGTTATCTCCATCCCTGCCGATGTCTAGACTCTCTCACAGAAACGCTGAGTGTCAAAGTCTGCCCATTGTTAGATGTTTGTCTTTTCGTCTCTTATTTTGAACGCCTGTCCTTAATTCTTGTACTCTGCCTTGCAGGACTGGTTTTTTGTTGTTTTTTTTTTTAAACTGTGTTGATGAGTAATTCCTTAGTCCGTGTGTCGCGGCCGACAGATGAACCCGTAATGTTTGCAGCTACAACTCACCAGATCGTGGAAAGTCTGGGCAAAGATTCCTTGTTGCCTGTTCGGAGCGTGGATTTAGCAGACAATGTTTCTCCGTTTTCTTTGGTGCTGAAACAAGGGCGCAAGTGGCCAAAGCTTGGAAGCCAGCGCGCTACTTCGTAACCGACTTCGATCTGAACAACATTCTGTTGAATCCACTGAGTGAAGAGGAAAGAACGGCTTTGACCAAGACACGGGCACTGGCCAGTTTCCATTATGAGACTCACTTTTCTTTGAAGGGAAAGATAGGGCTTGAATTATACCAGGAGATGCTGGACGTGACTTTGAAAAGAAATACCTCGGTGATTCTGCAGAGCTGTCTTGGAGAGTTGAGCAAAGAAGAAGTCAACCTTCAGGAGTTTCTGGATGCGACGAGAAAGAGGTGATTCATCCTTTGTTTATTCGTGTGTGTGTGTGTGTGTGTGTGTGTGTGTGAGAGAGAGAGAGAGAGAGAGAGAGAGAGAGAGAGAGAGATAGAGAGGGAGAGAGAGAGATTATTTCATCATCGACCAGATGTATATATATATATATGTGTGTGTGTGTGTGTGTGTGTGTGTGTGTGTGTGTGTGTGTGTTGTGTGTGTGTGTGTGTGTGCATATACACGTGTGTGTGTGTGCTTTTCTTTCTGGTTTCTCATGCAGCCTAATGAAAAAAAACAAAAACACCTGCCCTAGGAAACTGAAAGTGTGAGAATACACATATGTGACTTTTCAGATTGTTCTCCCCACACCGTTCCCATCCATTTCATCTTGAATAATGGACAGGGTGCTAGCCTTTCAGGTGAGACGATAAGCTGAGAGTCTATGTGCAGCATATGACTAAGCTCTTGTAAAAGATCCTATGGCATCAATAAAGCTGACCTTGACGAAATTTCGTTGACAAAGTCATTTCCTCAAGTAATTAAAAAACACACGTGTAAGAAAAAGGAAGAAGAAGAGGAAGGTACCGGTGGCACTGTGTCTTGGCAATGTGCATTCCTTTGAGAGAGAAACCCGCATATCACACATACATTTTCCGCTTTGACTAAAACATAGATAAATAAATGAAAATTATAAAAGAAATAGATAAATAAATAAATGAATTAATTAATTAATACATAAATGAATAAGTAAATGAAGGAATAAAGATAATAAATGAATGAATGAATGAATAATATAAATAAATAATAATAAATAAATAAATAATGAATGAATGGATGAATAAATAAATGAATAAATGAATAACTGAAAATAAATAAATGAATGAAAAAAATAAACAAATAAATGAGTAAAGAAACAATAGATGAATAAATAAATAAATAAACAAATAAATAAATAAATAAGTAATAATAAAAAAATAACAAAAATAAACAAATAAATTAATAATTAATTAAATAAATAAATAAAAAACAAATAAATAAATAAACAAGCAAATAAGCAAATAAATAAATACAGTCCAACCCAGATCTGAACGACTTCAAATCGTAACTGGCAAAGTCAGGAAACAAGCTTCATGGTATGAGGTGGGTTGTTAATTTTTTTCTGACTGTCGTTAGGATTATCAACCTGAAACATGAGCTGGTGGCACCTTTATTGAACGACAACTCCAAGACTTTGTGTCTGGTAACCGGCGTTCTGAGACTGACAAGCGAAGCAGCCATCACCGCCAGAAACAGTGTCACAGGTTCCAGACAGGTTTCAGCCAAGTTGAAATTGGTAAGTGGCAAACCAAAACAAAGTAACATGCAATAAAAATGAAATAAGTCAGCAAGATAATCGAGCCATTTTAATATTCTCCCAATCTTTTATACACGCATATGTACAGAAAATGTGTTCACAAAGACGTAAGTCAACAACAAATTAACAGTATGAGCAACATTGACAGAAAAGAACTACGACAATATCATACACATATGATATGAGAAAACTCCTCTGATATGAGCGAAAATGCACACAACCAACACAGACACACAGACAGACCAGACAGAACAGATAAGGAGGCACGTACGCACTCACTTAAACAAAGAAGCACCTACGCAAGGACTCGTGCTGGTAAACGCACTTACGCTGATGCAGGCCTCCATACAAATCGATGAAACATACACAACAGCATTATCTCACACAAACACTCATACAAGAATAACATGTACAGTGGGGCGGAGAGGAGGCAGATGTGAGACAACAATGGTAAATGTTTGAAGAGATACGTTTTTAGAGCTCTCTTAAAATAGGAACGTTTTTACAGCTCTCTTAACCCTTTCACCCCTAGACCCTAGTCATCAACTGCAAAAACGTAACCCTTTGACTCCCTCACCTATCTACGTGCTTCCTGCAGAGGGGGAGAAGGACGGTTCTTTGTGTGTGTGTGTGTGTGTGTGTGTGTGTGTGTGTGTGTGTGTGTGTGTGTATGTGTGTGTGTGTGTTTGTGTTTGTTTGTGTTTGTGTGTGTGTGTGTTTGTGTTTGTTGTGTGTGTGTGTTGTGTGTGTGTGTGTGTGTGTGTGTGTGTGTGTGTGTGCGTGTGCTGTGGTGTGTGTGCGTGGTGTGTGTGGTGTGTGTGTGTGTGTGTGTGTTTCCGATTATATTTTAATTTAAAAGTAACCACTTTCTCTTACAGGAAGCTGGTGGATAGGTGAGGGAATCAAAGAGTTAAAGTTTTTGCTTTGCTTACACGGTTGACAATGCAGGATGCCGGTGGGCATGGTGCGAGAGTCAAAGGGTTAAAAGAGGACACAGATTGCAAATGACCAGTATGTAAGGGAAGCACGTTCCACTGCTGTGGTGAACAAATAGAGAATGATCGTTGGCCAAAGGTTTTGATCTTTATATGAGAGATTCCAAGAGAGAGTTGTGCCATTGTGGAATGGAGATTTGGAGATTGGGGGGGCGGGGGGGAGGGAGGGGAGAGGGACTGTTTGTGCGTGTGTGTGTATGTGAGAGAGAGAGAGAGAGTATGGTTGTGTGTGTGTGTGTGTGTGTGTGTGTGTGTGTGTGTGTGTGTGTGTGTGTGTGCGTGAGAGAGAGAGTGTGTGTGTATTTGTGTGTGTGTGTGTGTGTGTGTGTGTGTGTGTGTGTGTGTGTGTGTGTGTGTGTGTGTGTGTGTGTGTGTGTGTGTGTGTGTGTGTGTTGTGTGTGTGTTTCCGATTATATTTTAAAAATACACATTTTCTCAACTGTCTCCGCCCTTAGTTATTTGTTCTTTTGTACGTGCCGGACAATAAATTCCTGTTCCTGTGTATAGACAATAAACCAGTCTAGACTCTTGAATCATGATGAAAAACAAACTCCAAACTACAAAGTCTGCAGCGTTCCAAATATCACGGTAGAACGTACCGTTTCGTAGAGCGAACGCCGCGAAAAGTGGAACACTGCAGCTAAGAAGTAGCCTGCATTACAGGTCCACTCTGTCGACTTATTAACCCTTTGACTCCCGCACCCTGTTCACCAGCATCCTGCATTGTCAATCATGCTAGCAAAACAAAAACTTGATCTTTTGAGTTCCTCGCCCTATCCATCAGCTTTCTACAGGAAGCTGGTGGATAGGGTGAGGGAGTCAAAGGGTTAAGTTTTTGCAGTTGGTGGACAGGGTGCTGGAGTCAAAGGGTTAACTGATCGGATGTGCAGCACTCCTCTGAAGGAGTCAGACAATTGGAGGACCTCAAAACGAAGACTTTAGTATTGCCTGCCAACACAGCACTGGCCTACACCTTGTACGAACTACAAGTCAGTAAACGCAACGGTCAGTTTTCGCTCAATCTGGATCGCAGTGGACGTGGCGGATTTGTGACCAGTCTTGATCTGGATCTCGGTAACTGCGACCAGCCCGCTGGTGAGAACAGAAGCGTGTGAGATGTTTGATTGAGTGTATCGCATATAAGTAATAAAGTGTGTTATTTATTGAGTATATTGCATATATGTAATAAAGTGTGTTATCTATTGAGTGTACTGCATACATGTAATGAAGTGTGTTATTGAGGCTTTTGCTGAAAAAGGCTTAAAAATCTTGTGAAGATAATAGAAATAGAAAGCAGAAATAAAGGGCTGGAGCTAAATACTTAGAAGACTGAAGTCATGGTAATCAGAAAATAACAAGAAATTCCCTCATGTAAAAATAAGAGCAAATGACAAAACGTTGAGACCTGTTGATAAGTTCAAATATCTGGAACGGCCATCTCATCAGACGGCAGATGCACATTAGAAATATCCAGCAGGAATGGCCAAGCTAAAATAGCATTTAAAAAATGAAAAGCGTTCTTATCAACAAATGCCTATCAGTAGACATCAGGAATAGACTTCTTCAGCGTTATATAAAACCAATACTGTTATACGGTAGCGGAACCTGCACAATAAGCAATCAAAGTCAAAACAAGATTGAAGTAATTCATGTGTGCTTCTAAGAAGAATGTTAAATAACAGTTCCATGGACAGCAAAGAAAACAAACGAGACAGTCATTTAAAACAACAAACAAACACAAAAAGCACATCAATGAGGAAGATTAGGAAAAGACAAGCAACATTTATAGGACATTTTATGAGGCAAAAGAAATTTAAGCACCTAGGCACAACAGGAAAGCCAGAGGGAAAAGAGCACCAGGTAGACCTAGGGGGAAAGTATTAGTTTTGCAGAGTGTGTAATGACGAAAAGGGTAAGAGATGTACTTGCAGCTACAAAAGATGGCTTTGTATGGAGGGCCATGATCGCCAACGCCATTCGGCAAGGCACATGATGAGTGTAGACTTCCCAGCTTGATGGATTTATTTTAAGAACTGGTTATATATTTTGATTTAACACTGACTTGAAGTTGTCTAAACGAGTGTATATATGGACATGATTTGTTTTCTAGGTCGTATAAACAAAACGAGTTCACGACCGCAGGAAGAGGCAGGTAGGCGTGACCCTCTTGCTTCTTTTTTGTGTTGTTTTGTTTTATATCTATTTCTATCTATCTAGCTAGCTACCTAGCTAGCTAGCTATCTGTCTATCTGTCCGTTTGTCTGTCTGTCTATCTATCTGCCTATCTATCTATCACACGCACGCACGCACGTACGCACACACACACACACACACGTATATATATATATATATATATATATATATATATATATATATATATACATATATACATAATGCATACATACATACACACATGTACATACATAGACACATACATACATACATACATACACACATACATACATAGACACATAAATACATACGTACATGCATACATACATACATACATACATACATACATACTACATACATACATACATACATAATACATAAAAATACATATGCATATACGTATACGTAGAGAGAGACAAAGAGACAGAGAGACAGATAGGTGGATACAGATACAGATCTGTAGATACAGATGCAGAGATGCATACATTATGCAAAGCTTTATTTTGTGTCTTTGTCTGACACAAAATGGAAATTACATGTATACACTTCTAGATTTGCATTAGTTTCTTATCTTCATGGAGATTTGCAATGAAAAGTGCTGTGTTAGAAACAAATGGGGTTTTTTTTATCATTAATTTTTGCATGAAAAGAGAGATTACAATGCGGCTTCACTGTCTTGTTTGTTTTGTTTGTTTTTTTTGTTTTTTGTTTGTTTGTTTGTTCCCCTGCCTCATTTTTTGCACCGCTTCGGTGTCAATACCCCGATGCCGCACATTGGGCTGTCCACACAGCTCCAAACTCACAGAAAAATGAAGTGGCTAAAAGAGCAGAGTATGATCATCATCATCATGTGCCCTACCGAATGGCGTTGGCGATCATGGCCTTCCATACGAATCTGTCCTTTGTCGCTGCAAGTACATCTTCCGTCCTCTCTGTCCTCATCCACTCTGTAAGGGTTCGTCCAATAGTTTCCCCCTGGTTCTACCCGGCGCTCTTTTTCCCTCTGGCTTTCCTGTTGTGTCTAGGAGCTCTAATTTCTCTTGCCTCATAAAACATGGCTTGATGGGCCACAGAAATTGGGCGACCATCATTCCCAGTGCAAAGATGGTAAGAATTGGGGTGATAGAAATGATGCCTTGGCTTATCCCGTTCGGATTAGGACTGCGTGACAAGTGTGAATTCTGCACTCACTTTCATAATGCATTCTGGCGTCGGGAAACAAAGCCCAAGAGATACATACACGTATAGTAATGTCAAGAAATTTGAACAACACTCTCAAAGTCGTATCCATGCAGTGGATGAGGCATAACTATGTGGTTTGTCTTCCTAGCGAGCCCATAGCACGGTCAGTTCTGGACACAAGCCTGTTAGTACCGAAAAATTACACATTTATTTCTTGATCTGGTTGGGGGATTGAATCCACGACCTCCCATTCAGTAGCCCGTTTTGTTAAACACCTCGCCACTTCAGTGGCGACTGGTACGCTGATTTTCTATCATAACCTGTATTGCTGCAATCGGAGCGTGGCTCATGTTATGCATCATTGTAGCAGCACAGATTGTTAAGTCTGTATACATGTAGATGTGGCGTTCCCATCTGGTTGGATTTATTATAAGAAATTGTTTTATGCTTGGTTTATCAGTGAATTGAGTTGTCCAAATGAGTGTATGTTTTGTCACCAGATCTGTTTTCACTTTACAGCGAATACACCTGCAGGAAGACCCTGGATTAGAGGCTGGAGGAAAAATAATAAACAACATTCGATACGCAGATGACACCGTGTTTATTGCAGAAAATGAAAGGGACCTACAAAACCTTGTGAATATACTAGAAATAGAAAGCAAAGGTAAGGGTTTGGAACTAAACAGCAAGAAGACTGAAGTCATGGTGATCAGTAAAAAACATGAAATCCCCTCATGCAAAGTAACAGCAAACGGCACAACCTTGAGACAGGTTGATAAGTTTAAATACCTGGGAACGATCATTTCACCAGACGGCAGATGCGCATCAGAAATAGCCAGCAGAATCGGCCAAGCCAAAACAGCATTCAAGAAGATGAAAAGCATTCTTACCAACAAATGCCTATCAATTAACATCAGGAAGAGAGTTCTTGAATGTTATGTAGAACCGATAATGTTATACGGTTGTGAGGCATGGACAGTCAACAAGCAAAGCCAGAACAAGATTGAGGCAGCCGAGATGTGGTTTCTCAGAAGAATGTTGAGAATTCCATGGACAGCAAAGAAAACAAAAAAAGGTAGTCTTGATGGAGGCAGACACAAGAAGATCATTCATAAGGAAGATTAGGGAAAGACAGGCAACATTTATAGGCCATTTTATGAGGAAAGGGGAATTGGAGCACCTGGTCACAACAGGAAAGCTGGAGGGAAAGAGAGCACCAGGTAAACCCAGGAAGAAAATATTGGACGGACTTGCAGTAGCTGAAGACAAAGAGGTTGGAAGAGGTGCTTGAGGCAACAAGGGATAGAAACAGATGGAAGGCCATGATCGCCAACGCCATGTGGCAAGGGACTTGATGATGATGATGATGAAATGAGTTTATATGGACATGTTTTGTTTTCTAGGTGTCATACACAAAACGAGTTCACCGACGCTAAAAATGACAGGTAATCATGACCAGATGGATTTTTTTCGTTTTTGCTGTTGTTGATGTTTTGTTATTCCTTGTTTCTCATTATAAACAACCTTTTTGTCGGGGAAGGGACGGGGAGGAGGGTGGGGTTGTTCGTTTCTTTTAGTTTGTAATTCGATTAGGTTCATTGTCTGCTTTTTAGAACGAAGTTTTTCTGTTGTTTGCTTTGTCATTTGCGTCCTTTCTCTTTCCGTTTCCCTTTCAGCTCTCTTGTCGTTTTGTTAGAAATCGAAAAAAGATCCCCAGAACAAAAATACAAACAAACAACAAACAAACAAACAAACAAACAAACTAAACTAACTAACTAACTAACTAACTAACTAACTAACTAACTAACTAACTAACTAACTAACTAACTAACTAACTAACATACAAAAACAAACAAACAAACAGACACACGAAAAGAAAACAAGAAAACAACAAAACCAACCAACCAACCAAATAACAAACAAAAACAAACAAGGATCTCTCTCTCTCTCTCTCTCTCTCTCTCTCTCTCTCTCTCTCTTTCTCTGTGTGTTTGTGTGTGTGTGTGTGTGTGTGTGTGTGTGTGTGTATGTGTGTGTGTGTGTCTTTGTGTGTGTGTGTGTGTGTGTGTGTGTGTGTGTGTGTGTGTGTGTGTGTGTGTGTGTGTGTGTGTGTGTGTGTGTGTGTGTGTGTGTGTGTGTGTGTGGTCTTTGATTTAATGTCTATTCACTAAAGTGATTTTAGAAAAAAAAAAAAAAAAAACACCCTAAGGAGAAAAGAGAAAACTTGGAAATGGTTAATCTTCAGGAAGAAGAAATGAACAAACAAACAAACAAACAAACAAACAAAACAAAAAACAAAAAAACAGAAAAACAAAAACCAACTCTGCCGAAGACAAGAAAGAAAATTCGCAAATGACATTATCATAATTAACGATTGAAACAGTAAAATTAGCTAACCATAACATTGAACATGAGAAATAACGCGCATTAAAGATAATTCGCTATAGGACTTTTTGACAGGCTAACAAAAAATTCATATGTTAAGGATGGTGAGGCAAATATGTCAGAAATTGTCTTCGTTGATAGCGTAGGTATATGTCGTTTTACCCGAACGCATGAAAGAATGTGACTATGTGTTATCTTCTTTTCACACAGACACACTACATTCCTGGTGTATTTTGTTTTGAATGCATCAAGTTTCCACCTATACATAAGGGATTGTATACTTTTGCTGGCAGGAAACTCTTAGGTGTTTTGCTAATTTCAAAGATCATGTAAAATTTATCATACTTTTTCTGTTTATCTTGAAACTGCTTCCATACGTAGGTGTCCACTAAGGTATAACACTCATGCAAGGAGAGGGAAAGTTGTGTATGATTTGAATCTGGTGAGCTCTTTGCCCCCGTTTGGCAGTCCTATCAACCATATCATTGTAATGAAAAGAACTATGAGATGGTATCCAGCAGAAAGTAATATCAGTGCCTCTTAAGGATAAACTATTAATCAAGTGAGTAATTTCCAATATCATTTCAGATCTTGTTTGTAATTTTGATAATTCAAGAGCTTGAAGTACAGATTTTGAATCAACGCAAAAAAGTATCTTGGGAATCGTCCTAGGAAGATTGGTCATATAATTCAAAGCCATTAGGATTGCAAGTAGTTCTGCAGTAAAGACAGATTTATTAAGTCCTATATAGGAAGATTTCTCAATTTTGAGAGCAGGTATTAAAAACGCTGAGTCTGCTTGCCTTTCAATTATTGATCCATCAGTGTATACTTTCAAGTGATCGGAATAAAAGTCTTCTATATGACATTTAACTTGACTCGCCAATAAGTTGATATTATCTTCTTTTTTTAAGTCAGTGTGGTGTATGTCAAATCGTGCTCTTTGGAGTTCCCAACTGGGTACTGGTGAAAACGAAGGTCTTAAAGTTACAGGATCTGTTTCTAGATCAATTCCAGAGCCTTTCATAACATCAGCTGTAAATGTTGCAAGTGTGACCTGTGTGGCTATTGATTTAGCTCTTTTTGGAAAGTCGGTGTCTGATCTTACTTTTGTCTCTGTTTCGATGCTGTTTTCTAAAGTAGTGTTTCTTAACAGAAATTTAGTAGAAGCGACTTTCCTGTGTTCATCAAGCGGCAACAATTTGATTCCATTGTATGTGCGAAGGCAAGAGGCATGCATTGGAAGACCCAATGCAAGTTTGAAACCTTTACAATCTATGCTCTGCAGTTTTGTTAGTAAGTGTTTTGGTGCACTGAAGAAGATTTCTTGGGCATAAGTTAATTTAGATCTAATAAGCGATTTATAGAGATGAACAAGTGTTGATGTATCTTGTCCCCATATCTGTTTGCGAACTATTTTCAAGACATTTAAACTTTTTTGAGCTTTTGTTAATAAGTATTCAATATGCTTATTCCAAGATAATTTCGCTGTAAGGAAAACTCCTAAGAATTTAACCGACTCGTTATACTGAAGAAGAATATCTCCCACTTTGAACGTGAGAACACTTGCAGGGTTAGATCCACTGTTAAACAAAACTATCTTTGTTTTTTCCACGGATAGATGCAGTCCATTTTCTACCATATATCGTGCTATTTTGTCAAGCTCAAATTGGTAGCATTTACGTGTATAATTAATACAGCACAAAGGAGTTTTCTTTTTCATATTTACCTGCATCCACATGCATAAATCGTCAGCATATTGAGCTAAAATTACATGTTTAGAAATTTTACTAGGTAGGTCATGCAATAATATCATGAAGAAAAGGGGAGCAATAACGGATCCCTGAGGGATACCCATTTGAAGAAATCGTTTTGTGGAATACACATTTTCGATCCTCGTTTGAATTACACGGTCTTCTAAGAAGCATTTGACATAATCAAAAATGTGACCTGTTAGCCCAGTACTTTTCAATTTGAGTAATAGTCGGGAGTGTGTGTGTGTGTGTGTGTGTGTGTGTGTGTGTGTGTGTGTGTGTGTGTGTGTGTGTGTGTGTGTGTGTGTGTGTGTGTGTGTTGTGTGTGTGTGTGTGTGTCTTTTTAAAGCTGGTTGCGCCTTAGAACAGAAAGTACCAAGGTGTTGGTCATAAACCCAGAAATGTGTGAAGGAGCAATACATAGGTCTGAATAGGCGTGATCTCACTTGAAGGATCTTTGCGGATGACATGTTAAAGTGATTTTTGCCATTTTGTTTTGTAATAATGTTCTTTCTAAAAAAAAAAAAGCGCAAAACCAGATTCCAGAAAGCAAACAATGTCAGATGTCAAGTTGGCCCACTCCTAAAAAAACAACAACAAAAAACGCATTGAAATAAAGTCCAAGGGCGTCTGTTTCCTTTTCATTACCACCATGACTTACCAATGCCAGGACCTGGACCCTAAGCAAGCAAACTTCTGAGGTCAAAATGACCTGTGGGGTGCGTTGTTTGAGATGGGCTGTTGGCAAAAGCAGACGTGATGTGATCAGAAAAACTATCAACAGAGAAATAGTGGGACGAACACCAGTTCACCATCATATTCACCAACAGAGACTGAAGGGCTTTGGTTACCTGATCAGAATGCAGCACCACCAGCTGATGCAACAAGCACAAGAATGCAGCACCACCAGCTGATGCAACAAGCACAAGAATGCAGCACCACCAGCTGGTACAACAAGCACAAGAATGCAGCACCACCAGCTGGTACAACAAGCACAAGAATGTAGCACCATCAGCTGATGCAACAAGCACAAGAATGTAGCACCACCAGCTGGTACAACAAGCACAAGAATGTAGCACCACCAGCTGGTACAACAAGCACAAGAATGCAGCACCACCAGCTGGTACAACAAGCACAAGAATGCAGCACCACCAGCTGATGCAACAAGCACAAGAATGTAGCACCATCAGCTCATACAACAAGCACAAGAATGTAGCACCACCAGCTGGTACAACAAGCACAAGAATGCAGCACCATCAGCTCATACAACAAGCACAAGAATGTAGCACCACCAGCTGGTACAACAAGCACAAGAATGCAGCACCACCAGCTGATGCAACAAGCACAAGAATGCAGCACCACCAGCTGGTACAACAAGCACAAGAATGCAGCACCACCAGCTCATACAACAAGCACAAGAATGTAGCATCACCAGCTGATACAACAAGCACAAGAATGTAGCACCATCAGCTCATACAACAAGCACAAGAATGTAGCACCATCAGCTCATACAACAAGCACAAGAATGTAGCACCATCAGCTCATACAACAAGCACAAGAATGTAGCACCACCAGCTGATACAACAAGCACAAGAATGTAGCACCACCAGCTGATGCAACAAGCACAACAATGTAGCACCATCAGCTGATGCAACAAGCACAAGAATGTAGCACCACCAGCTCATACAACAAGCACAAGAATGTAGCACCACCAGCTGATGCAACAAGCACAAGAATGTAGCACCACCAGCTGATACAACAAGCACAAGAATGTAGCACCACCAGCTGATACAACAAGCACAAGAATGTAGCACCACCAGCTGATGCAACAAGCACAAGAATGTAGCACCACCAACTGATACAACAAGCACAAGAATGTAGCACCACCAACTGATACAACAAGCACAAGAATGTAGCACCACCAACTGATACAACAAGCACAAGAATGTAGCACCACCAACTATACAACAAGCACAAGAATGTAGCACACACCAACTGATACAACAAGCACAAGAATGTAGACACAATGATACACAACACAAGAATTGACACCACGATACAAAGCACAAGAATGTAGCACCACCAACTGATACAACAAGCACAAGAATGTAGCACCACCAACTGATACAACAAGCACAAGAATGTAGCACCACCAACTGATACAACAAGCACAAGAATGTAGCACCACCAACTGATACAACAAGCACAAGAATGTAGCACCACCAACTCATACAACAAGCACAAGAATGTAGCACCACCAACTGATACAACAAGCACAAGAATGTAGCACCACACTCATACAACAAGCACAAGAATGTAGCACCACTCACAAGCACGAATGTGCACACATATACACAGCACAAGAATGTAGCACCATCAAGCTGATACAACAAGCACAAGAATGTAGCACCATCACTATACAACAAGCACAAGAATGTAGCACCACCAATCATACAACAAGCACAAGAATGTAGCACCATCGCTCATACAACAAGCACAAGAATGTAGCACCATCAGCTATACAACAAGCACAAGAATGTAGCACCATCAGCTAATACAACAAGCACAAGAATGTAGCACCATCAGCTGATACAACAAGCACAAGAATGTAGCACCATCACCTAACACAACAAGCACAAGAATGTAGCACCACCAACTATACAACAAGCACAAGAATGTGCACCATATCACAGCACAAATGTCACCTACCTAACACAACAAGCACAAGAATGTAGCACCACCAACTCATACAACAAGCACAAGAATGTTAGCACCATCAGCTCATACAACAAGCACAAAGAATGTAGCACCATCAGCTATACAACAAGCACAAGAATGTAGCACCATCAGCTAATACAACAAGCACAAGAATGTAGCACCATCAGCTGATACAACAAGCACAAGAATGTAGCACCATCACCTAACACAACAAGCACAAGAATGTAGCACCACCAAATGATTACAACAAGCACAAGAATGTAGCACCATCACCTAACACAACAAGCACAAGAATGTAGCACCACCAATCATACAACAAGCACAAGAATGTAGCACCACCAACTGATACAACAAGCACAAGAATGTAGCACCACCAACTCATACAACAAGCACAAGAATGTAGCACCACCAACTCATACAACAAGCACAAGAATGTAGCACCACCAACTCATACAACAAGCACAAGAATGTAGCACCATCAGCTCATACAACAAGCACAAGAATGTAGCACCATCAGCTAATACAACAAGCACAAGAATGTAGCACCATCAGCTAATACAACAAGCACAAGAATGTAGCACCATCAGCTCATACAACAAGCACAAGAATGTAGCACCATCAGCTAATACAACAAACATCAGAATACAGCACCACCAGCTGGCTCAACAAGCATATTGCATACAGATATCTGGATTTGAAGCAAGAGACAAACCAAGGAAGATGTGGATTAATGATTTGAAGGAGACTTTGACATCGCACGGCGTTTCTCCTCTTCAGACTTTCCTGTCCGCTGCTGGCCGTCAGTTCTTTCTTCTCGGGAAATCCATGATAGTACAAGCGGACAGATTAAAGAAGAAGAAGAAAGAGAAAGTTCTGTAAACAAATTTGGGCTAAGAAAAAAAGCGACACACAAAATTACGACCACTCAAAAAGGCTGGGTGTGGGAAGGGATACGGGGATGGAGAGGGATGTACGAAATACTAGGCTGACACCCACCAGAATGGCTGAAGCATGAAGAGGGGCATGGAACACGTCCATTTTTATGTCGCAGGTTGGGGTTGGACTTGAAATATTATATAATGAGCTCACGGTTCTATGAAAATAACCAACAAGCTCGAGGTCACAGCTCTATCACAAGAACCAACAAGCTTGACGTCACGGCTCTATCACAAGAACCAACAAGCTCGAGCTGACAGCTCTATCACAATAACCAAGAAGCTGAGCTCACAGCTCTATCACAATAACCAACAAGCTTGAGGTCACGGCTCTATCACAAGAACCAACAAGCTGAGCTAACAGCTCTATCACAATAACCAACAAGCTGAGCTGACAGCTCTATCACAAGAACCAACAAGCTGAGCTCACAGCTCTATCACAAGAACCAACAAGCTGAGCTCACGCTCTATCACAAGAACCAACAAGCTGAGCTCACAGCTCTATCACAATAACCAAGAAGCTCGAGCTCACAGCTCTATCAAAATAACCAACAAGCTTGAGATCACAGCTCTATCACAAGAACCAACAAGCTTGAACTCACAGCTCTATCACAAGAACCAACAAGCTTGAACTCACAGCTTTATCACAAGAACCAACAAGCTTGAACTCACAGCTCTATGACAAAACCAACAAGCTTGAACTCACAGCTCTATGACAAAACCAACAAGCTTGAACTCACAGCTTTATCACAAGAACCAACAAGCTTGAACTCACAGCTCTATGACAAAACCAACAAGCTTGAACTCACAGCTTTACACAAGTACTAACAAGCTTGAACTCACAGCTTTATCACAAGTACCAACAAGTTTGAACTCACAGCTCTATGACAACAACCAACAAGCTTGAACTCACAGCTCTATGACAACAACCAACAAGCTTGAACTCACAGCTTTATCACAAGTACCAACAAGCTTGAACTCACAGCTCTATGACAACAACCAACAAGCTTGAACTCACAGCTTTATCACAAGTACCAACAAGCTTGAACGCACAGCTCTATGACAACAACCAACAAGCTTGAACTCACAGCTTATCACAAGTACCAACAAGCTTGAATGCACAGCTCTATGACAACAACCAACAAGCTTGAACTCACAGCTTTATCACAAGTACCAACAAGCTTGAATGCACAGCTCTATCACAACAACCAACAAGCTTGAGATCACGGCTTTATCACAAGAACCAACAAGCTTGAACTCACAGCTCTATGACAACAACCAACAAGATTGAACTGACAGTTTTATCACAAGAACCCACAAGCTTGAGATGACTGCTCTATCACAAGAACCAACAAGCTTGAGCTCACAACTCAAAGAACCAACATATTTAGGCCAACATAACATCTCTGGCCCGCCCAGGGATTGAGCCTAAGCCTACGTGGTGTTAGCCCTGATATGGCTCTAGTAGTCGGCTGGGCTATAAGCAACATGAACATGAACGCGAGCCTAAAGCCTACGTTGTCTGCACGGCTCGCTAACCAGCTGAACTGACAGGGCCACTGAAGGGAGGGAAATATTCTGATTAATTGAGAGGAAGAAAATAGAGTCACTGGTTACAGTTAGACCTGTCTCGTATAGCTGTGACTAATTCTGTGTATAGTTTTTATCATGTTAAGCAAAGAAATGTTTCTGTTGTGTTTCAGAAAGCATCAGACTGTGAGGCGTCTTGACGTTTTATTACAGGAAGTTGGGGGAGACGGGGGAAAGGGGGGAGACAATAAAAAAGTCACCGCAAGACAAGTAACGGTCATCTCCCTTACTTCTTTTCCTTTTTTTTTTTTTTTTTTTTTGGTGCATTTTTATCATATATGTACTAGTATATACTATCAGTTTGGTAATAAGCATCATCACACAGCATCAATACTATAATCAGAAATTTGCAACATGGAACTAGCAACTTTTTCTTTTCTTATCATTTTATTTTTCGTTCATTCTTTTGATACTTAATGATGATCTTTCACATTTTTTGTTTAAATCGGTCTGGCCATTAGTTCTCTCATTTTTCAATCCCCCTTTGTTAAAATAGTAAGGACTTTGTTTCATTTTGATGTAAGAGACGTGTGTATCAACCATATTGAATGTCATATTGATCCGAGTGAGAGGTGTGCCTGCGCTCGCAGCGCTCGCGCGCGCGTGTGTTCGTTCGTTCTTATTCGTTTCATAAGTGCCGCTGTTGTCTTGTATGTGTGTTGTGTGTGTGTGTGTGCGTGTGTGCGTGTGAGTGTGCATTTGCGTGCTGTGTGTGTGTGTGTGTGTTTGTATGTGTGTGTATGTGAGAGAGAGACAGACAGACAGACAGACAGACATACAGACAGACAGACAAACAGACACAGAAGACAGACAGACAGACAGACAGAATATGTCACAAGATTTTATCAACTGTTTCTGGATTTATCAAATTTTATTTGGATCAAAGCTGTGGATCATTGAAGAGTTACAAATGCATGGCGTCGAGGTCAAGGTCACGTGGACCAAAAATGATAAAAATCCCCAAAAGTGCCTAAAATCACTTCTTTTTTGTTTGTAAATTGTGTGTGAACAGCACTTTCTTGAGAGACTTCTGACAAAGTTTACGTTCTATTTTCACTGTTGTAACAGTCACCCATTGTCTTCATTTTCCCTGAAGTTTTGTTCCATCTGAAGCTTCTTACAGGTTATAGTGGCCTTAAGAGGTACAATGTCTGGATTTTCAATGATATTTTTCATTATAAAAAGAGAATTTGTAAGAATGGCTTGATCGTCTTGTTTGGGGTGGTGGTGTGGTGGTGGTGGTGGTGGTGGGTTTAGTGCGTGTGTGTGTCTGTGTGTGTATGTGTGCTACTGGAAGATTTTAGCACAATGCACATGTAACATTTCGAGTATGAAGAATCAGTCTTGGACAAATCCGAAGTTATAACGCCCCCAAACACAGACACACACATTACATGATCAAATGTAAAGGTAAAGGCTGTCTAATAACAATGAGGATATGGTGGTAGAAACCAACACATTTTTTGTGGGGAGGTGGGGTTCCATTATGAGTGTGATGCCTATCCCCTTTCCCTCTTTATTTTATCTTCCCCAACCCCAGACAAGCTCAGGGACCAATTTACAGCTGGGTGGACTGGATGTTGTATGCACAAAGCTTTTCTTAATCCAGACTCGTAACCGTGAAGTCAAACTAGAAAGCGGGAGGTGGAGTTCTACACAAACCAGGCGTCTCAACTAGAGTTTCCATAGCTTCATTTTCATCTGTTATCCGTCCGGGGAGATAGCTTTGACGTTAGCAGGAAGCCAGAAGCCTGAAGAAGAGAAATGTCATGTAGCGTTAGCGTCTTCCTGACAACGTCAATCCAGGTCTTCCTTGGTCTGCCTATTGGTGTAAAAGCCCATCTTGTGATGTGGCCTTCAGACAGAGGGTAGGCGGTGCTATCGCATACGTATACACGCATACACGTATAAGATACTCAAGTCAATGTCAAAGAAATAGTTCCACCCTCCACTATTCAAGTCCGCTTTGATTCAAAATGTTGCTGTCCATTTATCATCCTATTTTGCAACGTTATAGTTGGAGATGGATTGGAAAATAGAGATTACAACTATTCTACACAGTCTAAACCTGTGTCATCGATTCTGTCTCGAGTTACTTGAGAAAACATTGCAGATATGGGATGTGCGTATCAAAACAGTTGTAAATAAATAACCCGACGTTCTCAGACACGGACGGTTTGCATACTTCCACGGGGCTTTAAATCCACACATCCCTCTACCATATACCCACTGAGGCAGCTGGCCGGGGGGTACCTTCTATCAGACCACCAAACCCTCTCAAAGTCTCCGATGGTCGTAATGTTGAACTGGTTCTGCTCATATCGTTTTTCCAATCCCGTTGTCTCCGACCACTCCACATGGTACATATGTTCTCCGTCGACAGCTCCTTCCAGATACACCCCCTTTTAAGTATGTATAGATGTGTGTGTGTGTGTGATCAAAATTTAAAACAGCACTGTGTATGACACAAGATACTGATCGTGACGGTCACGAATGGCTTGCCAGGCGATGCGTGTGGCGCTGCTGTCCTCGCTCTGAAAACTGCGACGACGACATCGCTGATGGTGGGTAGACGTTGATGATCGTCATCGAAAATGTCCTCTGCCTGATCGTCTTCATCTACGTCTGTTATCTGGATACTGTGGTCAGACACCAGCTGCCTCCCTCCTGTTAGAACAGTACACGGTGCTGACTGTACTGATTGCTGACGAGATGATGGTGGTGGTGATGATAAAGGTGCGATAAAGGTGATAATGATGATGTTAGACTGATGACGAAGACGGCGAAAACACTGATTTGATAATCCAGTTGTTCCACTAAAACACATGGTTCTGTTTGGTTTTGGCCTATCTCACAACACAGTATCAACGCACAAGAAATGTGTGGCATGTTTGGTTTTGTGGTTAAAGCTCCTGCCTTAGACACGGGAAGGGGGAGTGGTCAAATCACAAATCAGCCAGTGATTTTTTTTGCCCTTCCTCCTTCCAGTAGATCTTAAGTGGTGGTCTAGTTGCTAGTCTTTCTGATGAGACATAAACTATGGTTCCATGTGCAGCAGCACTCAGCACACTTAGAGACCCTTCGACAACAAAGGAGTTGTCCTTGGCAACGTTCTGCAGAAAATTCCACTTTTATGTGCACGGTCAGAATAAAGAAAAACTATGGATGGTGCTGCACTGTGGCGAATCGGTCTCCTTAGAGAGGACAGCCTGAATTTCACATGGTAAATCCATTATGACCATAAATAAATAAACAAATAAATAAACAACAAACAAATAAAATAAATAAATAACTAACAAATGTAAACAAATAAATAAATAAAATAAAGTAAAATAAAAACGAATACAAATACAAATATGAATCGAGGGTTTCCAACCAGGATAGTGTATCTGCCTTCATCATTCCTCATGAAATACATCACTCTGGCATCTGAGATACACCGTGCTGGCATCTGAGATACACCATGTTGGCATCTGAGATACACCATGTGGCATCTGAGATACACCATGCTGGCATCTGAAATACACCATTCTGGCATCTGAGATACACCATGCTGGCATCTGAGATACACCATGCTGGCATCTGAGATACACCGATGCTGGCATCTGAGATACACCATGCTGGCATCTGAGATACACCATTCTGGCATCTGAGATACACTCGTGCTGGCATCTGAGATATACCATTCTGGCATCTGAATACACCGTGTTGGCATCTGAGATACACCATTCTGGCATCTAAGATACACCGTGTTGGCATCTGAGATACACCATTCTGCATCTGAGATACACCATGCTGGAATCTGAGATACACCATTCTGCATCTGAGATACACCATGCTGGCATCAGAGATACACGTACTGGCATCGAGATACACCATGCTGGCATCTGAGATACACCGTACTGGCATCAGAGATACACCATTCTGCCATCTGAGATACACCATTTCTGGCATCTGAGATTCACCATTCTGCCATCTGAGATACACCATGCTGGCATCTGAGATACACCATTCTGCCATCTGAGATACACCATGCTGGCATCTGAGATACACCATTCTGCATCTGAGATACACCATGCTGGCATCAGAGATACACCGTACTGGCATCAGAGATACACCATTCTGCACTTCGAGATACACCATGCTGGCATCAGAGATACACCGTACTGGCATCAGAGATAACACCGTACTGGCATCAGAGATACACCATTCTGGCATCTGAGATACACCGTGCTGGCATCTGAGATACACCATTCTGGCATCTGAGATACACCGTGCTGGCATCTGAATACACCATTCTGGCATCTGAGATACACCATTCTGGCATCTGAGAACACCGTGCTGAATATGAGATTTACCCATTCTGGCATCTGAGATACACCATGGCTGGCATTTAAGATACACCGATGCTGGCATCTGAGATACACCGTGCTGGCATTTGAGATACACCGTGCTGGCATCAGAGATACACCATTCTGGCATTGAGATACACCGTGTTGGCATCTGAGATACACCGTGCTGGCATCAGAGATATACCGTGCTGGCATCAGAGATACACCATTCTGGCATCTGAGATACACCGTGTTGGCATCTGAGATACACCGTGCTGGCATCAGAGATATACCGTGCTGGCATCTGAGATACACCATTCTGGCATCTGAGATACACCATTCTGGCATTGAGATACACCGTGCTGTTCTGAGATACACCATTCTGGCATCTGAGATACACCGTGCTGGCATCAGAGATACACCGTCTGGCATCAGAGATACACCTCTGGATCAGAGATACACCATTTTGGCATTGAGATACACTGGGCATTGAGATACACCTTTGGCATCTGAGATACACCATTCTGGCATCAGAGATACACCATGCTGGTGATACCATGTGGCATTATGACATCTCAGAGATACACCATTTGGCATCGAGTACACCATCTGTATCGTGATACACATTCTGGCATGAGATACACAGTGCACTGAGATACACCATTGCAAGTAACGTGCTGGCATCTGGATACAACCATTCTGCATGGTCACTTCTGGCACAGATACACCATTCTGGATCAGATACACCTGCTGGCATCTGAGATACACCATTCTGGCATCTGAGATACACATGTTGGCATTGAGATACACCATTCTGGCATCAGAGATCACCATTTGGCATCTGAGATAACAGCTGGTCCTGAGATACACCGTGCTGGCATCTGAGATCACATCTGGCATCGAGATACACCATGCTGGCATCTAGAGATACACCATTGCTGGCATCTGAGATACACCATTTGGCATCTGAGATACACGTCTGGCATGAGATACACCATTCTGGCATAAGATAACACTGGTCATGGATACACCATTCTGGCATCTGGAGATACCCATCTGGACTGGATACACTGGCATGAGTACACTGCTGATACACTAGATACACCTGTGCACATGAGATACACCTGCTGGCATCTGAGATACCACTCTGGCATCGAGATACACTTGCTGGCATCGAGATACACCATTTGGCATTAGAATCACACTGGCCGATGGCATCTGAGATACACCATGGCATTGAGATACACCGCTCGAGATAACACATTTGGCACTGAATACACTCTGCATCTAGATACCTCTGGCATCTGAATACACTCTGCATCGATTGAACACTTGGCATTGAGATACCATTCTGGCATCAGAGAACACCATTCTGGCATCTTGTGATACACCATTCTGGCATCTGAGAGTACACCATTTGCATGGATGAACCATCGCATCTGAATAAACACCTTTGGCATCAGATACCATTTGGCATGAGATACACCTGCTGGATCTGAGATACACCATTCTGGCATCGGATAACCATTCTGGCATAGATTCACATCTGGCTGAGTCACCACTGCATGCATACGAACCATTCGGCATCAGAGATACACCATCTGGCTCAAAACACCATTCTGCATCAGAACACCATTCTGGCACAGAAACACACATTGACAGGATCAATCTGCATCGAGATACCACTGGCATCAGATACATGCCATCAGGAAACCATCTGCATCAGAGATACACCATCTGCATCAGATAACACATCGCATCTTCTGAACCCGCATATTGGCATGAGATACCTGCATCAGAATACACTGTGGCATTAGTCACTGTGGCATTAGATACTCTGCATGGATCCCTTGCCGGATACAATTGGCATGAGATCTGATCGAGATACACTTGATCGATACCTGCTGGATCACATGGTACACTGCTAGATCCTCTGCATCGATACATCTGTGACCCTCGGTGAGATCATTTGGCTCGAGAATGTGCACGTCTTGCATAGAACACATTGATCGGTCCCTGGCTGAGACACTCTGCTCGAGTACACTTGTGGATCATTGTTGAAACTTCTGGCTCGAGATACACCTGCTGGCATCGAGATACACCATGCATCGAGATACACCATCTGCATGGATACCTTCTGCATCAACACCTTGCATCTAGATACCTTCTGCATCGAATCATCTGCATGAGACACCATCGCATAGATCCATTCTGGCATCAGAGAACACATTCTGATCGAATAAATCTGGCATCTGAGAACACCATCTGGCATCGAGATACAATCTGGCATAAGAACACCTCTACATCGAGTACACTCTGGCATTGGATACCTTGTCGATAATCCTAAATACACTTCTGCACAATCACTTGGCATCAGAACACACGGCACAGAATA
>CM060305.1:117128741-117136241 GCA_030674185.1 Monoplex corrugatus
CACACACACACACACACACACACACACACATGTACACGCATAGGTACACACACAGATACACACACGTGTACACAGATAGATAGATAGATACGTATATACAGAAACACACGTGTACACACACACACACACACACACACACACACACACACACACACACACACACACACACACACACACACACACATGTAGGCCTACACACAGAGATTACATACACCGACACTTGCACCAACACCTCTATGCACTCAACAGTCTTCTCTAAACACACAAACCAAAAGCACAAAACACTGGAACACATAAAGCCAATCTTGCCTCATTGACGGAGACCCCCAAGAAAGGCCGGAAGACGCCATACAGCAGTATAAATTGTTGAGGTGTCCAACACACCACGAAACACACCAATACTGCCACCAACATCTTGATCACCTAGGTGTGTAAATTGTTTTGTCAGTTCACACACACACACACACACACACACACACACACACACACACACACACACACACACACACACACACACACACACACACACACACACACACACATACACACACACACGCACGATTTATTGTCAGGTTAACAAAACTGTTGTACTGACTTATCAGGAGCATACATAACTCAACTTGAAAATAATCATAACAATCACATTATGAATAAAACTAGAGAAATGTGTTCAGATTTGTTTAGGTTTTCTCATCATCATCATCATAATCATCGTTGTCGTCGTATGAAATATTATCATTATTATCGTCGTCATTGTTACCATCAACATCATCATCACTATCATAGCAACCATTAACATCACCGCCCCTAACACAGTCATCGTCATCATCATTATCACTGTCGTCGTCGGCATCCTTCTTTGCCACAGCCAGCACTACCAACAACAACAGCAACACGCACCATCACCATCCTCCCCCTCTTCCTCATCATCATTATCATCATCAACAACACCCCTATCAGCAGCAACACCAGCACCAACTTCATCACGACTATCAACAGCAGCAGCAGCAGCATCGCTTTATTATCCTCTCCTCACTGTTGGAAAATACAGATCAGTCAATCAATCAATCAGTCAGTCATCAATCATTCAATCCATCCATCCATCCATCCATCCATCCACCCATCCATCCATCCATCCATCCATCCATCCACCATCCATCCATACATCCATCCATCCATCCATCCATCGATCAATCCATCCATCCATCCATCCATCCATCCAACCAGCCAGCCAATCAGCCAGCCAGCCAGTCAGCCATTAATCAATCAATCAATCAATTGATCCAGCCAGCCATCAATCAATCAACTAATCAATCAATCATAATCATCACTACCACCACCATTACCTCCACCACCACTATCACCACTATCACCATCACCACCACCACCATCACCGCCACCACCATCACCACCACCAGCAACAGCAGCAGCAGCAACAGCAGCATTCTTATCATTATTATCCTCATCACCATCACCGCCACCGCCACCATCACCACCACCACCAATATCACCATAATCATCATCATTAGCATCATTATTATCATCATGAACGCCATCACCATCACTATCATCACCACCACCACCACCACCACACCACCACCACCACCATCACCATCACCATAACCACCATCATCACCATCACCACCATCACCACCACCACCACCGTCATCATCATCATCACCATCACCACCACACCACCACCACCACCATCACCATTACCACCATCATCACCATCACCACCACCATCATCATCATCATCACCATCACCACCAACATCAACACCTCACCACCACCACCACCACCATCATCATTACCATTACCATTACCACCATCATCACCATCACCACCATCACCATCACCATCATGATTCTGTCCCACCTTTCGTTTTGCCCTTTCCTGTGCCGAGAGAGTGGAGTTGATGAGTGTGCCGGGGAGCCGCCTGGTGATGAGGGTGTAGGTGATGATGCTGTAGGCCGCCGCCATGATCAGTACAGGCACCACGTACATCACGATCCCCTCTATACTGTAATACACCATCTGAACACACGATCCCCTCTATACAATACACCATCTGAACACACGATCCCCTCTATACTGTAATACACCATCTGAACACACGATCCCCTCTATACTGTAATACACCATCTGAACACACGATCCCCTCTATACTGTAATACACCATCTGAACACACGATCCCCTCTATACTGTAATACACCATCTGAACACACGATCCCCTCTATACTGTAATACACCATCTGAACACACGATCCCCTCTATACTGTAATACACCATCTGAACACACGATCCCCTCTATACAATACACCATCTGAACACACGATCCCCTCTATACTGTAATACACCATCTGAACACACGATCCCCTCTATACTGTAATACACCATCTGAACACACGATCCCCTCTATACTGTAATACACCATCTGAACACACGATCCCCTCTATACTGTAATACACCATCTGAACACACGATCCCCTCTATACTGTAATACACCATCTGAACACACGATCCCCTCTATACAATACACCATCTGAACACACGATCCCCTCTATACTGTAATACACCATCTGAACACACGATCCCCTCTATACTGTAATACACCATCTGAACACACGATCCCCTCTATACTGTAATACACCATCTGAACACACGATCCCCTCTATACTGTAATACACCATCTGAACACACGATCCCCTCTATACAATACACCATCTGAACACACGATCCCCTCTATACTGTAATACACCATCTGAACACACGATCCCCTCTATACTGTAATACACCATCTGAACACACGATCCTCTCTATACTGTAATACACCATCTGAACACACGATCCCCTCTATACTGTAATACACCATCTGAACACACAGACACAACTGTACGTATCAATAGAATACAGAAAGTAAGACAGAAAAAAATGAAAATGTCGCCCTACAGGCACCCAATACATTAAGAAAAAAAAACCCTGCAGAGTTCTGGATCAACATTCATCATTTAATTGCATCGGAATACCAGCAAAATTTAAAAACTGAACATTCATTCATTCATTCATTCATTCATTCATTCATTCATTCATTCATTCATTCATTCATTCATTCATTCATTCAGAACCAAATATATAAGTATTCTAAAACATCAAATAAGCAGTTGTAACAAGAATAGTCCAATGTATAAAATTATCATAAATTCATCAGCTTCTGGTTTAGTATACTCAGTTAGTGTGTGTGTGTGCATGTGTGTGTGTGTGTGTGCGTGTGTGTGTGCGTGTGTGTGTGTGTGTGTGTGTGTGTATGTGTGTGTGTGTGTGTGTGTGTGTGTGTGTGTGTGTGTGTGTGTGTGGTGTGTGTGTGTGTGTGTGTGAGACTGAAAGACATTCACATTTACACAGAGCAAAAACAACCACCTCAAAAATGAAAAAAAAATAAATAATAAAAAGAGACATATAAAGGTTGGTCGTTTAGAAATGAGACAAATTGTTTGTGTCTTTTCTTCTTCTCATGTACATTGATAGCGTTTATACTATGAACAGGATTCAGTATCACGTTTCCAGTGTACTAAAGGGAAGTATGGCAGCCATTTCATTTAGAAGGCTAGCGAGCTCCATGTCAATTTCGCATCATATTTTTCTAGACTGCATTTTAAGGACAATATTTTTTGTTTGTTTGTTTGTTTGTTTTTTACTTATTTGTTTGTTTGCTTGTTTGTTTGTTGTTTGTTTGCTTGCTTCTTTGTTTGTTTAAAGCAATTCCAGTACAGTTAACTTGCAGCACCATACCTTGCCCGGTTCCCAGGTGTCACAGGTGAGCTCGTCCTTGTAGACCTGAGGCCAGTCCTCGGCACACCACACCTCCTGCCGGTCCTTCCAGCGCTGCTCGTACGTGTGACGCACCACCAGATGCGGTGACGCCACAGCCACGGACAGCAGCCAGGTGACGCTAACGATGACGCCAGTGACGCGAGCGGTCCAGCGTCCCCTGAGAGGAAAGACAATGGCCAGGAACCGTTCCACTGAGATCACTGTTAGCGACAGCACGCTCGACGTCACCGCCACCACTGAAAATCAGGAATTATAACTTGAAATGAAATTGTTCAAGAGGTACTCACTGCACTCACTGCACTCACTGCACTCACTGCCTGACTCTAGTCGACAGCTAGGGTTGTGGGCTCAAAATCTTGTCCTGCCTGGTTCAGTTGACATCCAGGGCCGTGGGCTCAAGATCTTGTCCTGCCTGGCTCTAGTGGACAGCTAGGACCGTGGGATCAAGATCTTGTCCTGCCTGGCTCTAGTGGACAGCTAGGACCGTGGGATCAAGATCTTGTCCTGCCTGGCTCTAGTGGACAGCTAGGACCGTGGGATCAAGATCTTGTCCTGCCTGGCTCTAGTGGACAGCTAGGACCGTGGGATCAAGATCTTGTCCTGCCTGGCTCTAGTGGACAGCTAGGACCGTGGGATCAAGATCATGTCCTGCCTGGTTCTAGTGGACAGCTAGGGTTGTGGCTCAAAATCTTGTCCTGAGTTAAATTCAGGCCGCAACTTTAAGACCTGATGTTTAGAGTTGAATACGAGACCATAATGTAAAGATCTGATGTCTTAAACTTAATCCCAGGACGCAGTATAAAGGAATGATGTTTTGAGCTGAATCCCAAACTGCAACATGAAGGAACCAGAAACAACACAAAAAAAGAAACAGACCGCGTATTTAATACAACCAGACAAGACAAGCGCAAAGTTTTGGCCAACTAGCCTTTGTCAAGCGTAAGATCACAAACAAAGACCAAATACAAAAATTAGGAGAAAAAGACTGAAACTTCCCTGCTGCTTCGACCAGTGTGAAAAAAAGACCAGTTGACCAAAAATGTGCGCCTGTCTTGTCTGGTTGTATTAAATACGCGTTCTGATTCTTTTTTCGTGGTTTTTCTGGTTTCTGTATGCTTGAACGCGAGCAGTCACACTTGTTTTGGATTTTGCAACATGAAGATCTGATGTTTGAGTTGAATACCAGGCCGCGACATAAACGTCTGATGTGTTGAGTTGAATCTTAGGCCGAAATATGAAGGTCTGGTGTCTTGAGTTCAACCCCAGGCCATAACATAAACATCTGATATCTTGAAGTGAATCTCAGGCCACAACGAACAGATCTGATATCTGAGCTGAATCCCAACACTAAGATAATGTGAATGTTAGTGTCAGCTTAATTATACATGGGTGTGCTCGTACACACACGCTCGCGCGCGCACGCACGCACACACACACACACACCACACACACACACACACACACACACACACACACATACATACATACATACATACATGCATACACATACACACGCTCACACATAGATACACACACACTCTCGCGTGTGCATGAGCACATTCACGAATACACGAGTGCAGACATATACGCTCCTCCAAGTTTATCGACACAACACAACACAGCACAACACAACACAACACGACACCACAACACATATACACACACATACGCATGCGTGCACACACACACACACACACACACACACACACACACACACACACACACACACATACAAACATATACATACATACATGCATACACATACACACGCTCACACATAGATACACACACACTCTCGCGTGTGCATGAGCACATTCACGAATACACGAGTGCAGACATATACGCTCCTCCAAATTTATCGACACAACACAACACAGCACAACACAACACAACACGACACCACAACACATATACACACACATACGCATGCGTGCACACACACACACACACACACACACACACACACGCGCACGCGCGCACACACACACACATACAAACACCCCCTAACCCTAACCAACCACACACACATGCGCGCACACACACATACGCGCACACACACACACACACACACGCACACACACAGACACACCCTAACCACACAGACACATGCACGCACACGCGCAACCACACACGCACTCACACACACATACACACACATACACATACACATACACATACACACATGCACACACACACGTACACATACACCGCTAGACAGTATTACATTACAACATATTTACTCTGTTCAGCTTCACTTTAAATTACAAGGTAGAATGTGACTGAGACTTTCTCTGTACTTCCAGAGAAATTCTCATCACATTCCACCCTTGACCCCACTGACCTTGACAGAAGGTGTTGACCTTGCAGACAAAGTTGCCGAAGGGCCACTCGGGGGTAACGGCATTGCCCAGATGGACCCACATGCAGACGGCAGCCACCATCAGGTCGGACACCGCCAGGTTCAGCAGCAACACGTTGGTAGTACAACGCATCTTTCGGTTCCTGCAGATGATGAAGATCACCAGGCTATTGCCCACCACAGTCACCAGGAAGGACAGGGCGTAGAAAGCGACCTTTAACCCCATCTCCCAGCGGGGGATGTGTGGGGGTTTGGAAGGGGCTTCAAACTCCTGGAAGAAATCAGGATCTGCTGAGTTCTGCGGAGCCACATCTCCCACCCGGCATCTGCTGATATTAGATCTCAAAGGCCAGTCCAAGGCGAAGGTCAAGGTTGCATCTTGGAATGAAGACGGGGACGGAACTTTCTCCCAGAAGTGTTTATGAGTATTTCTGTGGTGTTCATGTTGCTCAGTAGGAAGAAAGTCCTAGTCGACGTTTATTGTATCACCGAAAGTTCTCGTTCATCTCTTGACTTCTCGCAGTGGTTGAATTGTTATTGTCACTAACCAGAAAAACAATTAAATAGAAGCAGAATGGCCGAAAATTTGAGGCTGTCTTCTTTTGTGATATTAAATAGGTGTTCCATTTCTCTCTCTGTCTCTGTGTTTTCTGTGTGTCTCTCTCTCTTCTCTCTTCTTCTCTTTCTCTCTCTCCCTCTTCCTCTCTCTCTCTCTCTGTATGTGTGCGTGTGTGTGTGTGTGTGTGTGTGTGTGTGTGTGTGTGTGTGTGTGTGTGTGTGTGTTGTGTGTGTGTGTGTGTGTGTGGTGTGTGTGAGTGTGAGAGAGTGTGAGTGTGTGTGTGTGTGTGTGTGTGTGAGTGGTGTGTGGTGTGTGTGTGTGTGTGTGTGTGTGTGAGTGAGAGAGAGAGAGTGTGTGTGTGTGTGGTGTGAGTGTGTGTGTGTGTGTGAGTGAGTGGAGAGAGAAAAGAGAGAGTGGAGTGTGTGTGTGTGTGTGTGTGTGTGTGTGTGTGTGTGTGTGTGTGTGTGTGTGTGTGTGTGTGTGTGTGTGTGTGTGTGTGTGTGTGTGTGTGTCTGGTTCGTATTTATCTGAACTCTGGCAGTCACTTTGATTCACATTTCTTATTCTCACTGCTTAGTTTTAGTTTCTCAAGATATCGTCTCCGCGCTTGAAAAAAAAAATTCAGTAAACACCGAGGCACAGGTGCCATGTAATGGGCACGTTCGAAAAAAGATCATGGCATAAGCCATAAGCCTGCGCATAAACCCACACGGTGCTTGCCCCGTCATGAGGTCCTACCTAACGTAT
>CM060305.1:117138741-117168741 GCA_030674185.1 Monoplex corrugatus
CCTCTTCTATTCACACAAATGCTTTTAGTATGGCTATATGTGAGTGTGTGTGTCTGTGTTGTGGTCTCTCTGTGTGTGTGTGTGTGTGTGAGAGAGAGAGAGAGAGAGAGAGAGAGAGTGAGAGAGAGAGAGAGAGAGAGAGTATTTGCATGTGTGTACATGTGCATGTGTGAGCGGGTACGTGTGGTTCCGTTCTTTGAACATCTATTTACACAAGTGCTTTTATTATGTGTGTGTGCGTGTGTATGCGCGTGTGTGTGTACGAGACAGAGAATCATGTTGATATACGTATGCATTTATGTTTGCATGATTAATTTGCTATATTTAAATAAACAAACAAACAAATCAATTATACATGTACATTTAAAAAATTCCCCTCATTTCTGCCGAGGCTTCTACTTCACCATTGTTATCTTCCATACAGTTTTTCCTCTTGAGAAAAGTTACGGCTAAAAACCCATGTAATCAAATCAGTACTAACAGTATCTATGTCTTTTGAACGGTACAGTGTTTCAGAAAATGGTTTTCCGTCTCCCTTTATCAAATGTTCATTAACTGCAATTTCACCGTCGTCATTTTGTATACAGCACATTGTTGTTGTTTTTTATCTTATTATTATTATTATTATTCAACAGAATTCCTTCTTTAGATTGCCAAGATATTTTGGAACTTTTCCTATTTTGTCTTATATCCATTCAGCTTTTGATCTAGTAATTCTACTGTCAAGTTGAATTTTTTTTTAAAGTCTTGCAGTATATCATTTTACGTGTCAAAATAAATCAACATTTTCGTCAATATTTTTTCTAGTTCTGATATTTCTTTTAACTGTGCTTTTCCTTTTCTTCTTTTTCCCCCGTCCAGAATGTCGTCTTGTCTGTGTATGGTCTCTGAAGATCTGTTCCACTGGACAGAGAATGATTTGTTCGTCAATGTTTTTGTTAGCATTCGACATCTGTGGGTAGGATCAGCTTTTGAGAGCGTTCTTAGTTGCTTCAATATACTGGGTTCTGTTGCATACGTTGGTATGAATAATGTAAAAGCGTTTGCGAATTTGCGTGATTACTTTAGTTTTTCATTCGATCATTGCGTTTAACGATTTAAATACGTTTCTCGAATTTTATTCATGATGTGTTTGCTTTGATTATTTCCCCTTTGACTTATGCATATCTTAAAAATGTCAGTACAACTGTTATGTTAACCTGATAATAAATGATTTATGTTGATGATAATGATATGTCTTATGGTGTATGTTTGTTTAGTCTAATGACCTTGCCAGTACATAGGGTTTTGCGTAGGCTCAGAGAGTCTGCCAGATAATTGCTGGCAGGTTTGGGTGAAGCGCGTATGGAATTGACCGAGTGCGATGAATCCCTCTTGAACAAACTCCAAAAATAATCTAATGGCTGGTGACTGTTTTGTCTGTTGGGTTGTGAATGTGGTCATCATCATCATCATGTGCCCTGCCGCATGGTGTTGGCGATCATCGCCCTCCATGTGCATCTATCCCTTGTCGCTGCAAGTACATCTTCCACCCTCTCTTTCCTCAGCCACCCTGCAAGTCCGTCCAATATTTTCTCCCTGGGTCTACCTGGTGTTCTCTTTCCTTCCAGCTTTCCTGTTGTGACCAAGTGCTCTAATTCCCCTTTCTTCATAAAATGGCCAATAAATGTTGCTTGTCTTTTCCTGATCGTCTTTATTGAATGTGGTATCTGTCGCAAATGTTGTTCACATATCTCACAAGAAACGTGGAATCAAGCTGTCCTGTGTTCATTTTTCCAGGCAATGTGTGTGTGGCATGGGTAGGAAGTGTAGACTTTTGCAGTTTCTTTCTCTCATATAACTGGGGGACTGGGGACTGGGGACTGGGGACTGGGGAATGTCTTCGCCAGGTGTCTGTCGTTCTAATTATTTCTGTGTGGAGTCAATTTTATCCACATTCGGAACAAGGGGTTAGTGGGTGAGAATGACGGGCATTCTGCTGGTCTACTGAGAGTTTTGACATTTGCAAGCACTCGGTTGGACATGTTGGTTTGCTTTAGTAGTTGCATGTGTAATGGCAGTGGCATGATGACCACGATCCTGAAGCTGTGGTTCCAGAGTGAACGCGATGCATGGGGTCTGTAGGTATTTCTCTTAAAAGCAGAGGCGGAGAAACATAGTGTATGGCAACTTAAATCTTGCCACCGGTAAAAAAAATTGCAAGATTGTACACACACACACACAGATATATATATATATATATATATATATATATATATATATATATATATATATAGAGAGAGAGAGAGAGAGAGAGAGAGAGAGAGAGAGAGATAGATAGATAGATAAATAGATAGATAGACAGATATAGATGTAGATATAGATATACATAATTATGTCTCTGTGTGTGTGTGTGTGTGTGTGTGTGTGTGTGTGTGTGTGTGTGTGTGTGTGTGTGTGTGTGTGTGTGTGTGCGTGTGTGTGTGTGTGTGTGTGTGGTGTGATGTGTGCATAGAGTCCAAATGAGTTTTCAGAACAGAACAATACAAGAATGGTTTAATTCTATCATACTTAACAAGGTAAGCTTATGTGTACGTGGGATTTGAACAAAGTGCAGATTGTAAGTCACTACAGACCTATAGACAGCAGCAGATTAGTGTAGAGGTTGGAGACAGTGGGTTCTTACTGACAGGTGTGAAGACTGGCCGTGTGCACTGAGGCCATTGTACAGATTGTGCAAAGAGAAATGTGTTGGTAAAGGAACTGAACCCCCAAAATCACATGTCCTTTAGTTCAAGGATACACATAGTCAGGTCTGACGGTATGGGATTCAGCTCATCATAGACATACATAGTCAGGTCTGACGGTATGGGATTCAGATCATCATAGACATACATAGTCAGGTCTGACAGCATGGTATTCTGATCATCATAGACATACATAGTCAGGTCTGACGGTATGGGATTCAGATCATCATAAACATACATAGTCAGGTCTGACGGCATGGTATTCTGATCATCATAGACATACATAGTCAGGTCTGACGGCATGGGATTCAGATCATCATAGACATACATAGTCAGGTCTGACGGTATGGGATTCAGATCATCATAAACATACATAGTCAGGTCTGACGGCATGGTATTCTGATCATCATAGACATACATAGTCAGGTCTGACGGCATGGGATTCAGATCATCATAGACATACATAGTCAGGTCTGACGGTATGGGATTCAGATCATCATAGACATACATAGTCAGGTCTGACGGTATGGGATTCAGATCATCATAGACATACATAGTCAGGTCTGACGGTATGGGATTCAGATCATCACAGACATACATAGTCAGGTCTGACGGCATGGGATTCAGATCATCATAGACATACATAGTCAGGTCTGACGGTATGGGATTCAGATCATCATAGACATACATAGTCAGGTCTGACGGCATGGTATTCTGATCATCACAGACATACATAGTCAGGTCTGACGGTATGGGATTCAGATCATCATAGACATACATAGTCAGGTCTGACGGTATGGGATTCAGATCATCACAGACATACATAGTCAGGTCTGACGGCATGGTATTCAGATCATCATAGACATACATAGTCAGGTCTGACGGAATGGGTGTTCGGATCATCACAGACATACATAATCAGGGTTGACAGCATGGGATTCAGGTCATCAGGAGACACACGTAGTCAGAATTAACGGTATTGGATTCAATTCGTCACAGAGACGTAGATAGTGAGGATTCACGATAGGGGACTCAAATAAACACAGAGACATAGGCTACATAGTCGGGCTAGACGGTTGGGATTCAGATCATCAGAGACACACATAGTCAGGACTGACAAATAGGATACAAATCAACACAGAGACATACATAGTCAGGCTTGGCAGCATGGGATCGGAATCATCAAGAAACACACATAGTCAGTATTGACGCTGTGGGATTCAAATCAAAACAAACACATACATAATCAGGTTTGACAGACTAGGATTCATAACATCACGGAGACAGACAAAAACAGGCTTCATGGCTTGGGATTCTGATCAACACAGAGACATACGTACACTTACTCTCGGTATTCAGAAGGACACAAATGCCTATTTCGAAATGTTTTATTTACAAACAGTGCAGCAAAAAATGAGAAACAAGTAAAATTATGAACAAGTGGCAGCTGAAAAGAACATGTGGTCTTGTGTCATGCGGTGTCCGCAACACATGTGTTTCTCTCAACAGGTAAGTAATAACAGACAGGTCACACTTACATCGTGCTGTGAACAGATGATTTATAGCTAAAAATTGCTGTGAACAGATCATTTATAACCAGCAGTTTCTGTGAACAGATCATTCATAACTAGATATTGCTGTGAACAGATCATTTATAACCAGATATTGCTGTGAGCAGATCATTCATAGTCAGCAGTTGCTGTGAACAGATCATTTATAACCAGCAGTTTCTGTGAACAGATCATTCATAACTAGATATTGCTGTGAACAGATCATTTATAACCAGCAGTTTCTGTGAACAGATCATTCATAGTCAGCAGTTGCTGTGAACAGATCATTCATAACCAGCAGTTGCTGTGAACAGATCATTCATAGTCAGCAGTTGCTGTGAACAGATCATTCATAACCAGCAGCTGCTGTAGCATAATAACAACTGCCAGCTGCTTTGAACAGATCATTCATGACAAGAAATTGCTGTGAATAGATCATTCATAATTAGAAATTGCTGTGAATAGATTGTTAATAATTAGAAATTGCTGTGAACAGATCATTCATAACAGATGATGTGAACAGATCATTCATAACCAACAGATGATGTGAACTGATCATTTATAACCAACAGTTGCTGTAGAATGTTTACAACCGGCATTTGCTGTGAACTGATCATTTACAACCTGCAGCTGCGGGTGATACGATTTAGATCGTTAACAATTCAATTCAATATTGCTCAGACAACAAAACGTGAATATTGCATATGTGAAGAGATCAGTGATAACAAAGGCAGTTGGAGGGGACAGCTATGTACATTTTGTAACGACATAAATCAAGTCAAGTTTTCAACAGCATGCTATAACCAAATACATCATATCAACAACTATTACAATGTAATCTTATACACAGAATCACTCAGGTGCTGCTGGCGACAATGAATAATAATTATGCTGACTGCCATTTGAACACCTCTTTACTCTTTATATACTTTATATACACAATACAACAATATGCTTGCAAGACAGAACGCTTACACAACTGTTGGTAAAATCAACAAAAGAAAACAGCAAGAACTTGTAATGAACTTATGATGTAAGGAACATCGTACTGAATACAATATGGTACACTGAACGTTCGCATCACCGTCAGATATTTGGAGAGTAAGGGATAGAAACCAGCTGAACAATTACTATTCTAATCTTTGCTGACCATATGGATAATGGCTATTCTAATCTTTGCTGACCAGCTGAGCAATTACTATTCTAATCTTTGCTGACCATATGGATAATGGTTAGTCTAATCTTTGCTGACCAGCTGAGCAATTACTATTCTAATCTTTGCTGACCATATGGATAATGGCTATTCTAACCTTTGCTGACCAGCTGAGCAATTACTATTCTGATCTTTGCTGACCAGCAGGGCAATGACTCTTCTAATCTCAGCTGGTAAGCAGATATATACAAACAGCATGTGGAGTACCCTTTGTTTTTTTGTTTGTTTTTGTTTTTTGTTGTTGTTGGTTTGTTGTTGGTTTTTTTTTTATTGCCGTGACTACTTCTTGCGATTTGATATAATTTCCATCTAAAAATTATGTACTTCAAGAAAGACAAATCAGTTTTAAAGTGTATTTTTTTTCTCTGAGATAAGGAGCATCAAAATAAGATGCTACGCCATCCCATCAACTGTCTCTTCTTTTCTTTCTTTTTCTTTTCTCCACTTATAACACACTGAACAACAATACTTATTAACGGTGGCAAAGGAAGAAATAAAGTGGTCAGATTATCTTTCTTACTCTTCAAGGGGCTTTCGGTCAAAATATCACCAAAGTTGTTAACATGAACACAGCGTGTGCAGAATTTTCAGTACCTACTGAACTAAACCCTAAACGGAATTTAAAGAAAATGAATGAGCAATGTCTGTCCACAATAAGAAAATTCTAAGTAGAAAAAAAAACCACCCAGAAAACAAAACAACAAACAAACAAACAAACAAAATAAACAAAACAAAACAAAACAACAACAAAAAAACCACACATACATACACAAACAAACAAACCCTTGAACTTGAAAACTGTGTGGGCCACAAAGAGTGAACAACGGCCACAACTCGATCGGCTAGTATCTTTTTCTTGGTTTTGCAATGGATACTTAATTCCAACTCTCTGTTTGAATAACAAGACTGGCTGGCAGGCTGATAGACGCTGCTGGATAATTGCTGGCACGTATGGAATTGTCCGAGTGCGATGAATCCCTCATAAACAAACTCTAAAACCCAACTCTTCCTTCAAAAACTCTATTCATAAACAAGAGAGAAGTCTTTGTTGAAACATTTAGGACAGACACACAGACACCACCCCGCCAATGTGTATCAATCTCTCTTTCTCTATCTGTCTTACTTCTTTTTGAACGACGGGAAGATAGCAAACTTCTGTCACAGATATTTTTCTAATGTAATTATTAGCTTTGACTTTTGTTAGATGGCAGAATGCAACAGGATGGATTGAATATGTACGCCAGTGACCCATTCCATATGCACCAAAATTTAAGCAAACAAAACAAACAAAAAATACAAACAAAAACAAAAACACTGTATATTCCATCGTTTTACCGGGATATTATAGAACTCTTTTTGTTTACCAGCAGAACTGTTATACATTGTCACTTTAACAAACCTGTGCGCATTGATTCCTGGTGCCCCCCACCCGACATACACACTTTTTCTTTTCTCCCAGGAACTTGGCTGTCTGAAAGGATCGTATTCAAATAGACATTGATAGAAAACAACACACGAACACACATTCACAGAGTGCTGAAAGTATATTAATGCAGAGGTAGTTGAGATTTTCACACACACACACACACACACACACACACACACACACACACACACACACACACACACACGTGCGTTGCTTAATGTAAATTACATGACTCAGAGGTAGAGTTGTTGGGCTCTCTCTCTCCCTCTCTCTCACACACACACACATTTGCATCAACCCTCCACCCCTATCCCTCTCGAAGCAAACTGTTAAGACAGAGAAGGGGGGCGGGGAGGAAGGAATAAAATTTTGACAAGAAACTGCAATGAAAATGTACATGTTGCTGAATGGAGGCTTGCAAAGTGCAACATTTCCCCGAAGTAACACCATTTATAAGCCTGCAATTTGCACTGTTTGATGACATCAGAATCGGACAGACATGTAGGACAATTAGTGCTAAAATTAAGTAAAGGCCACCTAAGTCACGAAAGGCAAACTTTATTATATTTTTACTGTTTATTTGCCCCCTTGCGATTCGTTTATATATATACTACACGTCATTATTGAAGGGCCAGGAACGTTTTTGAGTCAATTTTTGAAAGGAGAAATAACCTATTTTCTCTTACTCTTTTCTCCAATTCGTTGCCGTAACTGAATGGATAAGAGCTCAGACAACATTGCAGTTTCCTTTTGGCACGTGTTTGGGGATTTGCCGATTTGCAATGGGCGGCCCAAGGAAGACAATTTCCACACGAAATTGTCGAATCTTCAGCAGGGTCTCTCTGACGACGCAGGCAAGGTAGCGACAAAATTCGCTTTGCACGTGCAAGGCAAGCCCTTTTTGAACACTACTCCAGCCAAAGTTGCCCGCAGACGAGGATAAAAAGGACCCGTTCTTGGTTCGTTTTAACCATGCTTGCAAGACGACGGATGACGGATGAGCAGCGGGGGAGAGCCCTCGCTCTGCTTGATGAAGGCCTAGCGCAGCGGGAAGTTGCTAGACGACTTGAAGTGTCGCATTCCACAATCCAGAGACTGCTGGAGCGCTTCAATGAGACTGGAGCAGTCCAGGAAAGGCGTCACACGGGTCGACCCAGAGTAACGACAAGACAGCAAGACCGCTACCTTGCCCTCTCCGTCCTGAGGGAAAGGGCATCCACTGCGGTGACCTTGAGGGGTCAGCTGAGGGACGCAACAGGTGCTAACATCAGCTGCAGCACGGTGAGAAGACGGCTACATGAGGCAAACTTGAGGTCACGGAGACCGGCCGTCCGACCCGTGCTGTCACCGGTCAACAGAGTGCGCCGCATGACCTGGGCCAGGGAGCACGTGACCTGGACAAGGCAACAGTGGGCCCGGGTCTTGTTTTCGGATGAGTCCAGGTTCACCCTGACCTTTAACGATGGCCGGGCTCGGGTGTGGCGACGTCAAGGGGAGAGGTTCGCTGACGCCACTGTCCAAGAGCATAACCGGTACGGCGGCGGGTCGGTGATGGTGTGGGGTGGCATGAGCCGTGGTACCCGGACCCCCCTGCTCCCCATTGACGGCATCCTGAACGGGGTCCGGTACCGGGACGAGGTTCTGGCGACCGTGGCACTGCCTGCGCTTGTGGACCTTGGTCAAGGCGCCATCTTCCAGGACGACAATGCACCTGCGCATCGAGCACGCCTTGTGACCGACTTCCTGGAGCAGCATGAAGTCGTCCGTATGGCCTGGCCAGCGTGCTCACCTGACCTGAACCCAATTGAACACCTCTGGGATGTGCTCGGGAGGCGCATCAGGGACAACCACCCTCCACCGGGCACCCTGGCCAGGCTGGTCGACATCCTGCAGATCGAGTGGGCGGCCATCCCTCAGGACACACTCCGTACCCTTGTGGGGTCGATGCATCGGCGCTGTGAAGCATGCATCCAGGCTCGGGGCGGACACACGCGATATTGAAAACAGATTGGCCAAATCTGACACTTTTCTGTTTTTTGAAAAGGGGGGGATGTTCCTTTAAATGCATGTGCTGTTCACTAATGGGTCATTGTGCTAATTTCTTTTTCCAAAACAGGTGTGGAAATGATGAAATAAAACATAGAATCAATTCTAAACATTGTCAATTATTTCAACTTAAAATTAGAGAGGAAGGAAGAAGTGGCCCTTAAATTATGATTAGGAGTATATATATTATATATATATATACATGTACATATATACACATATATATATGTACATATATATTTATACATTAAATATAATATATATATATATATATACATATATATATATACATATATGTTTATATATTACATATATATACATAAAATAGTAAATTGAAGAACAAACGAAACAAACAAGAAAGAGAGGTAACTCGTGTCTACTAATGTCTGCTTAGGACCGGAGTAACAGAACATGGTACTACCTCCCTTTTGCAAACTTCAATGTGTCCAAGGCGAGAAAAGCATACACAGATCTAACTCTTCCTCTTCCCAACTTTCGCTCTCGTGCAGGCAAGCTCACTTTGAGGTCAGTGTGGATACGGGACCACATTTGTGTGTGTGACACGTTCTTTCTTACAGGGATTAAAACTGAGTTTGGGAAATATCCAGTTACTGGTATAATTGCGATGGGTGTAAGATAATATATAAGTGAAGCCTCTCTGGAAACAAAAAAAGTGAAGGAATTATGTGGCCGATTGAAATGTCACATATGCATCATAATCCCTGTGTTTGGGAAAATGGAGGAGAAAGTTTGAGAACGTCCACTGTCAGATTTTCCCTAGTAGATTGCTGTCATGTGAATTCTGATTGGGGTTATTTTGAATAATGTGGCCAGTGCCAAAAAATTCGACATCATAAGCTTCAAAACGGTGTATAGAATCTTGGTGTCCTACAAAGTGTTGAGCTGTGGTGGCGGAGTGGGAACTGCGAATTGTGAACAGCTACAACGAAGTATTTCCTAGGGGTGTCATCTAAATTATTTAATCTTAATTTCTTTTCAGGGTTGGTTTCGCTTTTGATTTTTCATACACCTACAGTAAGTCTCCTACCCCTACCCCCCCCCCCCTCAAAAAAAAAAAGTCGCAACTAAAATATCATTTTGATAATAATATAATGATAATGATAATAATCATAATGATGATGATGACGATATTTATGATAATAATAATCAATAATATCAATAACAATAACAACAATAATAATAGTATCACTAATAATAGTCATGATGATGATGATGGCGATGATCATATTATATGACTACTACTACTACATCTACTACTATTGCTACTGCCGATGATGACGATGATCATCATCATCGTCGTAATAATGATGATAATAAGAAGAATTCCGTTTGCATAGCACAAAGAGTCCATGTCCAAAAATGTTCCTTTCACTTTACATAGAAAAAGAATTCACCCACATAGACCCTGGCCACCTTCCCCAGGCTGTGATATCGGTTTGTTCGCGTGCCACTTTCGTTCCTGAGTGTTAGAAAGGACTACAAATGTGTACACTACAGATGTATAGAGTCTGTCAACGCCTATGGTGTAGGTGAACACTGTCTCTGCTATGGACTGACATTGCAGAATCTATCACCTTGTTCACATTTTAACTGGTTTCTTTGGGGGAGAAGACAGGGCAGTTTTTGGTGTTTGACTGTCTATGCACTTTTTTTAGCATATCACACACACACACACACACACACACACACACACACACACACACACACACACACACACACACACACACACACACACACACACACATATTAAGAGTAATGACCGTTGAAAACAACTTAAACAACCAACAACAACAAACATCACATCTGAACCCAAATTTGAATCTCTATCTCTCTCTCCTCTGGTCCAGTGCTGGAATCATAAACACTCCCACACACACACAGTGCACCATCTGGAACTGAATTAAATCAATGCTGGAATCATTAATTGAGAAGACCACAACGTGTTCCTGAATATTGCATCATGGACAGGATAATTTTTGTTTAAATCTCAGTCCACGGCCACAAAAATATGAACATAATTTCAATGTGAACATGTTTTAGTAATTTCTCTCCATGGATGTACTCTCTCTCTTTTTTTTCTCTCTCTCCCACTCTCTCTTTCTCTCTCCCTGTCCATCACACACAATGTGACTCTCTCCCTCTTTCACATACAGTCTCTCTCTCTCTCTCTCTCTCTCTCTCTCTCTCCCTCTCTCTCTCTCTCACACACCCATAGTGCCACTCAAACACATTTTCACTCACTGTCAACCCTTTCCTCACAAACGGGATTGGTGTTCTCACACCACCTCTTTTTCACAGAGAACGACGTTTTTCTTCTCCCGGACCTCTCGCCTGATGATGACCTCAGCCCCGATGTAACCCAGCAGCACCACAGAGACCACACCCATCATGACGTAGATCTTGAAGGTGAGGCAGAACAAGGGGGAGTAAGCCATGTTGAAGGAACCCCCAACCCCCTGGGCCATGCGCAGTCCCGTGAAGGCTTCCTCGTAGTGCTCTGGGAACACGGAGCCGCAGATACCTGACGACAAAGGAAACAATAGGAAGATCAAGCAGGACCTAAAAACTACTTTCAACGGTTACTGAATGGTCTATCGTAAGAGAAATAAAGGAGGCGGATCTTAGCCTGCCAGAATGATAAGAATCTTAAATGCCAGCCTGGTGTATCTCACGAGCAATTAAGAAGGCTGGTCTAACCCTGCCAGAATGGCATATCTCAATGGATAAGCTAGGTAGGACCTCAGGACCTGGCCGGCTGGTGGGTTTTTGTGTAGGCTTAAGGCTCGAGTCATGATCTTGGATCTTCTTGTATCTTAGGTCTTGTTCATCACGTGGCACCAGTGGCATCAGTGCATACGGAATTCATTCCGAGCGCGGCGACATCATCGTGAAAACTGAAAGCGAAACTGAAACGGAGACTGAAACTCGAAAGACACAGAAGGTAGATACGCCACTCTGGTCGGATACCATCCTGCAACCTTATCTACGCGTGTGAAAAAGAGGTTAATGCACGAACAAAATGTGCACGAAGGGCCTGATTTAATCTCCATGCTATATTCTATAGTCGCATGTGGACGCAAATTATGACAGAAAGAAGAATGGGACAATGCTCTTATATTCTTCTTCCTCTTGTGGCTCTAGGGAGATATATGATGAGTAGCATAGGCAAGTTAGAAAAGTGGCCTTTGGCCAATAACTTTTCACTGTTGGAAAATAAAGCCTCATTGTCGTTGTTTCTGTTACTTTTATGCGTGTATAATAATACATTTATAATACACACAGTGATTTGCAGAGTTGCAGTCGGCCATGTTTCCTATGCTCGGTCACTCTCTCATAGCGTAGTTTAAAGGGTCCTATGATAGAATCCAGAAGAGAAACGAGGAAGAAGAAGACCCTGAATTATGTGGAGACGTTCCAGTGATACAAAAGGAAAACCACTGGGTTACTCACAGACACTATCTGAAGCGTCAGTTATCATCTCATGATGGACAGGGATGGAGGAACCTTGTTTATACAATCACAACCAGCTCAATATGCACAGTTCCAACTGATACCTTCTACAAACTGTCCCTGAGGACCAGGGAACTCAAGACCATAACACTTTTTGACCTCCCAGAAGCATTCTAAACCGGATTATCATATCAACTTTACATACGTTCTCTGGAAGACGCTCAAATAATGTTCACATTTAGAATATTTCAAGGGTATACAAAATGTTGTGTAACTGGGCCCTGACAGCTGAAGACATACTGCAGCGAAGTCACCCATAAAAAGTGGTACAACAGGAAGCATAGTCGACTTCAACTCTGCAAACTATCAATCTCTACGTAAGCCAACAGGAACAGGAAAAAAACGGCCACTTTTATCGGCTGATGTGGCTTGATCTTGCAGACAGTGAACGAAAGAAGAAGAAGACGATAATCTACTCTCCAACGGGAGTAACAAGGCTCAAGTACATTAGGTCAATATGGAATTTGGAACTGGACTTAGTTCAAGACAAATTCACAGCATTTGGACATTTCCGTTTTATGCTTCGCTTTATCTGTTAGAAATGGCGTGGATGATTTCTGGAGTTTGCACAGAACCTTGTGCACAAGTACGGTTATTAAACAGACGGAAAGAATCAAACGTCTATTTCCAACAGTAAGCTGACACCATCACAACGAGTGACATATGATGAGAAGAACAATACATTTTAAGAAAGGCATGTTGAGTCATAATATAACGATAAACAATAGACTCGTAAGATTTACGTTGCATTCCACTTCCGGTCCGATGAAATAAATCAAGATAAAGTGCTAAAATTGTGTATGCGTGTCTGTAGACAAGCACGTCTGTACATGTGTGTCTGTGCACCATGCGTGCATATAATCTTTTTCCTTTTGAGAGAATAACAGAGATTACGAATTCACACACACACACACACACACACACACACACACACACACACACACGCACGCACGCACGCACGCACGCACGCATGCATGCACACACGCACACATACACACACAAGCACACGCACGCACGCACACACACACACACACACACACTCCCATTGTTGTATTAGATAGGACAAACTGTTATCCAATAATAATAATATAACAAGGCCAGTCCCCATTTCGACTTTGTACTGGAGCAAAGTCTTCGTTTTTCTACTACTACTATTGTTACTAGAATTATCACCACGAGAATCTGCCCTTTGTAGCATAGAGCAAAGTCCAATTACTGGCTTCTGAATTCGTATGGTGGACTTTATACCGACACATTTATATCACATTTCCAAATACAGCTTACTGAGTAATCACTGATATCCACGTAATTTCACGCTTTTGTGTGTGTGTGCGTGTGTGTGTGTGTGTGTGTGTGTGTGTGTGTGTGTGTGTGTGTGTGTGTGTGTGTGTGTGTGTGTGTGTGTGTGTGTGAGTGTGCGTGTATGTGCGCGCATGCGTATCTGTATGTGTATGTGTGCACAAGCATGTGCTCCATCAAAAACAAAAGTATCACCTGGCTTTATATTCAGTATATCTGTCATCTGTCCTACTTACATCCATTCTTTGCAGGGCTTTCTCTTTGAACTTCCTCGGTAAAGTCTGGTGATCGAAATTTGTTCTGCAAACGTGTATTTGAAGACGCATTTGATCCAGTACACAGTTTAGTTATAGCTGTTTGTTTGTTTTTCTTCCCAAATAATGATCTTAGGAGTAAAACCAAAGTGAGGTTCTGAGTCTGTCCTATAAACAAACAGTCTGTCCTATGAACAAATAGTCTGTCCTATAAACAAACAGTCTGTCCTATAAACAAACAGTCTGTCCTATAAACAAACAGTCTGTCCTATAAACAAACAGTCTGTCCTATAAACAAACAGTCTGTCCTATAAACAAACAGTCTGTCCTATAAACAAACAGTCTATCCTATAAACAAACAGTCTGTCCTATAAACAGTCTGTCCTATAAACAAACAGTCTGTCCTATAAACAAACAGTCTGTCCTATAAACAAACAGTCTGTCCTATGAACAAATAGGCTTTGTGCTCTGAGTCTGTCTTATGAACAGACTGTGTTTTCTGAGTCTGTCTTACGAACAGACTTTGTGTTCTGAGTCTGTCTTACGAACAGACTTTGTGTTCTGAGTCTGTCTTACGAACAGACTTTGTGTTCTGAGTCTGTCTTACGAACAGACTTTGTGTTCTGAGTCTGTCTTACGAACAGACTTTGTGTTCTGAGTCTGTCTTACGAACAGACTTTGTGTTCTGAGGCAGTCTTACGAACAGACTTTGTGTTCTGAGTCTGTCTTACGAACAGACTTTGTGTTCTGAGTCTGTCTTACGAACAGACTTTGTGTTCTGAGTCTGTCTTACGAACAGACTTTGTGTTCTGAGGCAGTCTTATGAACAGACTTTGTGTTCTGAGTCTATCTTACGAACAGACTTTGTGTTCTGAGTCTGTCTTACGAACAGACTTTGAGTTCTGAGCCTGTCTTTTGAACAGACTTTGTGTTCTGAGTCTGTCTTATGAACAAACAGACTTTGTGTTCTTAGTCTGTCAGACTTTGTGTTCTGAGTCTGTCCTATGAACAAACAGACTTTGTGTTCTGAGCCTGTCCTATGAATAAAAAAGGCTTTGTGTTCTGAGTCTGTCTTATGAACAGACTTTGTGTTCTGAGCCTGTCTTATGAACAAACAGACTTTGTGTTCTGAGTCTATCAGACTTTGTGTTCTGAGTCTGTCCTATGAACAAATAGACTGTGTTCTGAGTCTGTCCTATGAACAGACTTTGTGTTCTGAGTCTGTCCTATGAACAAAAAGATTTTGTTTGCTCAGTCTGTCCTATAACAAATAGATTTTGTGTTCTAAGTCTGTCCTATGAACAAATAGATTTTGTGTTCTAAGTCTGTCCTATGAACAAACGGATTTTGTACCCTATGAACAAACAGACTTTGTGTTCTGAGTCTGACTTATGAACAAACAGACTTTGTGTTCTGAGTCTGACTTATGAACAGACTTTGTGTTCTAAGTCTGTCCTATGAACAAACAGACCGTGTTCTGAGTCTGTTCTAAGAACAGACTTTGTGTCCTATGAACAAATAGACTTTGTGTTCTGAGCTTGTCCTATGAACAGACTTTGTGTTCTGAGTCTGTCTTATGAAGAAACAGACTTTGTGTTCTAAGTCTTTCAGATTTTGTGTCCTGAGTCTGTCTTACGAACAAACAGACTTTGTGTTCTGAGTCTGTCCTATGAAGAAACAGACTTTGTCATAGTACAAAAAAACTTTAATCTGGCATGTAAACCCGAGGGTCTGAGTTTGTCTTACTGAAGTTTCCAATGTAGAATAAGCAATTTTACTGGATTTTAGTCTGCCCTGTAGCACATCTACAATATGTTAATCAATTGTGCTCACCATTGGCACAGACGTTCCAAATGCCATCAGCAAAGCCGAAGAGGCTGGTGAGGACAATGATGATGGGGATGGAGTCTGCGTCAGGCTTCCAAAATCTCATGAAGATCAGCAGTGCGATGTTGATCAAAGTGGCTGCACAACACACAAAAACATACACTCCCATAACATACAGCCAGCCCAGCAACGCGCGGGGCCATGCCAGCATTTTTCGACAACTGCATAGCTGCCATCATTGACAGGATGAGGACATTGCGACTGTTTTCTCCCCAAAATGGACTAGTTCCTATCAACAATCCTAGCGCACTATTTCTGACATCAAAACTATCACTAAAACAAAACTGGGTAAAAGCATGCAAATTAAACAAAATACACAATATTTTGAAAAAACTATGTAACACAACTGGTATCAGTTTTCTGTTGGTGACGTCATGCTTCCCCTTAAACTGTAACTCGAACAAAACCACGAAGACAAATTTGTGATCGATAGACGAAGTTTTCTCCTCTTGTTGAGTTTTAACTTTTTTTTTAACTGACAAGTGTCTGGCCGGTTAAAAAGCAAACGAGCCTCTCTCTCTAACACATCGAGGATTATTACCTATCGTCATCTCATGATGGTCCTCATAGATATATACCAAGGCAAGGCCTGCGTCGTCTTTATCATACTAACAAAGAAGGTCTGGAACAAAAAGCTGACAGTATGTATACACTCAACAAGAAAAAATAACAGCTTTTATATTTTACAGCACAGAAGAAACACGAAAAAGACACAAAGTATCAGTTATATAATATCAAAAGACACAGGTGCTCCTTTCTTGTTACTCCTTTCCGTAGCTGTATGTATCCTAAAATGAGTGCAGCCAGGTCGCTTACGGCAAAAGGCCGCCGATGGTGGACCTCAGATACTTGCAGGCGTAACCTAATCATACACCGCCACATATTCATAGGAAATCAGTTTTGACCGTACAGACCTACATAGACTGAAGTTTTGGCCTGGTCTTTTTTCCAAAATTCTTTTTTAAGTTTCATTTTGGCAAGAGGCAAAAACGAAAACCACAGCAGTAACAGTGGTGCCTGATCTTCAGTAGAACTGGCGCAAAAATCACAGAAAAAGACGGGTCAAATTCCCAGAAAGATCAGGCAATATACAGGAAAGACTTTACTTTCAGAAGTACAACATCCAGCTGTGCCAAAAACTGTACAAATATGGTTTCTACGCTTCCACCTGTACAGACACAATAGATGATGTGCTGCAAACACCCAGACACAAAAAGGTGAAGACTCGTAGTTTTATTTTCACGATCCTTACTGGTACCGAAGTAGTTGGAACGAAAAAAATGCATTTTGCTTTTTACTGTTGCTTGCAAATTTAGCATGCTGAATTATATGACACACAGGCTCATGTCTGCTTTTTTCCCACACACACAGATCATCAAAAGTTTCACACTAAAGAAAAATCAGATAATTCACCTATCCTTGAAGCGACAGTCAATTTACTCCATTTACACAAAAGCCAGATAATATACATATACACAGAGAATCAGTTTTCCATGAGTAAACCAGGAGCACAAAAAAGAATATTACTGACAAAGTCTGAAGCCATGACAGTAACATTAGTATTGAAAAATGATACTGAAATGTATCAAGTTATCTTTGATTTTTCCTCATTCACAGTGCTATGAAGTGTTGAGTCTTAACATCTCAAGCTTCTTATGACTGTAACAGACTTATGGATGCTTCCATTCGTAAACTTCTCCTTGTCAGTCAATCTTGCTTGATGATATAGCACATGACCCATTCCTTTTCCTTCGCGTGTTGCCCATATTTTACATGCTCTTGTTAAGTATGTATGGAGCAAGTATATCAGGGTTGCAAGTTGATCGTCATTTGATCATAAGTCCTCTCGGTGCGCAGTCTAGCCAAAAGAGTAGGCATTTAACTCGGCTGACGTTTGATCAGATTTTCTGACACAGCTCGATCGTAGACTTCTGTCCTAGAACCTAGAAAAAAAGATCAAGAGCTATTTTGTAGTTAGCGGCCTTTGGTGGGAGTCCACGACTGCCTTGATGCAGGTGAAAGGATGTCTACTGTGTTGTGGTGTCTTGATGTTGTCTGGGTAATCGTTTATGTCCGCCTTGCTGTGTGTATGTTGATATCATGTCCTAACGGTCAGTACTCTATACTGTTAATCTTGATGTAGTGATAATTTTTGTCTATTTCACTCTATACTGTTAATCTTGATGTAGTGATAATTTTTGTCTATTTCACTCTATACTGTTAATCTTGATGTAGTGATAATTTTTGTCTATTCTTCATGTAGTTTTGTCGGTTCAGTAAAGGTGTGTGTCCATGTTGTGGTGTGGTTGTAATTCGCTATATCTTCAATGTTGTGTAGTGGTAGTATTCTGCTTTGCGTTTCATTGTGTAGTTTTGTCAGTCCTGCTAGATATGTGCATGTGTTCATGTGGTATGAGTACTTTTTGTCGTCAACTGCTGTGTTGTGAATGTGTTCTGTTTCCAGCCTTGTTGTGAAGCTTGGTACCTGATATTTGCCTCGTCACAAGTGGGTAGATGATCTTGTTGCCTATGGAGAAAAAGATGTGGATGGAGTGTGCTTATATGCGTGGAAATATTATTTGCTCAGGGGTATGGAGGCAAATGATGTATTGATGTTCATATGCCTTTGCTGTCCATTCAATTGTCTGTATGTATGGATTGTGTGATATTTCATGCATTTTGGCAGGATTACAAAAAGTAGTTTGCCATTGCTTTCTGGAAGCGCAGTGCACGCACTATACGGAGATCCTGACTATTGTTTCAGAAGAAATCCTCTGCCCGCGACTGTGAAGACAAAAGCCGGTTCAAAAAACTTCAATCGCCCTCTAATTTCACCTATCCCCTGCTGCCAGGATTTCTCCAGAGCTCTGTTGGTCAGCAGTGTTTCAGGGCGACCACGGTCGGCCATCACAGCTAACGTAGCGTCTCAGTGACAGAAAGTCGTACCATACTTTGCCCAGACCCAACAATCCCCTACCTTGTCCTCTGTCCACCTCGCAGGACGTGGACCCAAGGTTGCGCTTTGAGCAGATTACCCACGTTCTATAAGAAGAATGTCAGCTGTTTTAGGCTTCTGGCAGACCACCTATCTCAAATATGAACAGCATCACCAACGTCAGCTGTTCAATACAGAAAAGTCAGGACCAGAGTGAGTGGAGGAGAGTTGTTGTGACGTCTGCTGCAGCGGCTACCATCAAACTCGATGATGCTGACATGTGACGGGTGGCAGATGATGCGTATGGAAGCACACACGAGATTCATAGATGCGTGGGCGCTGTGTCAACTGTTGGAATGTTTACATTGTTAACAATAACTCATTTGATTGATGATGTATGGCGGGAAAACTGGACATATGTAAATATGTTGCTGTGGCGTTAACAATGATTTGTGTCAATAAAGTTTTGTTTATGCTTGTAATATTGTGGCATGATAATCTCATCAGATGAGTTGAGTAGGGGTCGTCTGCACATAGTTAAGAGAAGACTGTGAGTGTTAGACATGCGGCAGTGTTCCTGAAGTATATGTTCTTGAAATATTAAGGGTTATGTTTTTATCCCTTTGATACCTTTGTAGGGAAAGATGTTATTGGGGTTTATCTAATAAATGCTTCATTGTTGGGTAGACGGACAAGTCGTATTCTAGAAAGAGGAAATGATCATTTTTAAAGGAGTAAACTATTTCGTCAAACTGGAAGTTCACTTTGCTTTGCTCATGGGCTATGCCTGTGTTAGTTGTATTGATTCGTGAACAATATGTCGTTGTAGAAAACGCAGTTTATATTGTTTTTCTATGGCACAAGAAGGATATGTGTGTTTACAAGGCGTATATGAACATGTGCTCTATCTTTGGTGGGGCTCAGATCCTTCAGCCACAAGGATGGATATCCACATTTTGGGAGCTGTGCACCTAGCAATGTGTCGTAACTTATTAAACATGCCATACAGCTCACTTAATGAGCTGAACTACAACTGTTAATAGATAATTCTTTTGTCGACTGCTACGGCTATTAAATCAAAAATAGGGTGTTGCATTCAATCATCTCAGCTAATACACACATTTTTAAGATCTGTTCATTTGGTGAGGTTTGAACAGCTAATTTCACGCCTACAATCTATTAGTAGAGACATTAAATGTTAAAAGCTATGTTTCTCTCTCTGGAGTATGGAGGAGTTATGGCTTGCTGTATGTGACACGGTGTGTTTGCCTGTGAGGACTACCGCCTGGGGCTCCGGTGTCAGCAGTCGTGATGCGGTCGTTAGAAACAGACCGCTGACTGAAGGGGTGTGGGTTTGAATCTCATCAGGTCATCTGAGGATAACTGCGGTATTTTTCGACCCCCACAGGTTCCTACCTCGGGTTGAATGGGTGTCTTGTGGAACAGTATTCTTGCTGCTGCATTAAATCGTGAATTGTGAAAGTAGTGAATTATAAATTATAGAAATGTAAACCATCAAATCTGGGAATTCTGAAATTGTGAATTATTAAATTATAAAAATGTGAACGATGAAACTGTAAATGATAAAACTTTGACTAAAAAAAACTTAACTTCGCCGCAGCGTACCGCTGCATGAAACCTCTGTAACTTAAAGAACAGTGCGACGCCACAGCAGTTTGCACATGGTGATTAAAATTGGAAATGCTGAATAACACATTCATTTTTTTAAAAAAAGATTGTACCACGACCGCTACCTTGTTGCTGCGCTGGTAGCTAAAAGGGAAAATACTGACTAACGTATTTTTATGTAAGATTAAACCGGAACCACTATCTTGTCATTGCACCGGTAACTCAACATATGATATACAATATCCATAAACTACATGTGGTTTAGAGCTCGGCGAGAATAGGAACACTGTTGTTGCAATGGTAATTCCAGATAGAACTACCGGGAAGCAGAGCCTGAATAACATTTGACTTGTGGCTTGGAAATGGAAATGATGGTTGAATGTGTCTATAGCGTCAGGCTGTCTACTGTCTGTAGTGTTCTGTGGTTGTCCTGGCTTTATTCTACATTGATCTCTTATTTGCTTTCCTGCGGTGTCCAGTAGAAGTGCGCGTCGTTGTTGTTTGTTTTCGTCAAAATCCTCGTCAATAAATAGTCCGACACTGTCTGCATATGATTCAACTCTTCCAGCCATGCTGTGAAGTTGAGCGATACGGTTTGTGCGTCACCTGTTGTGTTGAATGGCTGTGGTCTCCCCAACAGGTCATTCATGGTTATCCTCGTCGCCATTGTAGTGTTCTGTCCTGGCTTTATTCTACATTGATCTGACTCCACTGAGCGCTCCTAAACTCATTCACGCTAAGCAGCAGTCATACAACGGTTCAGAGTCTTGCTCCATTTATTCCCAGAATGCCACTGACTATTTCCATAGTAACTGTCGTTTTATGCTATGTGTGTGTGTGAAAAAAAAACTGTAAGGAGGAGGGGGGGGGGTGGCCAAGAAGCGAATCAAATTCTCTTATTTTGTCAACTGTTACATCAGGTCTCGATCTGGTATGTTGTTAGCGGCTGCAGGGTACTAGGTGGGATTATCTCTTGGGAGGGTTTGCTTTTGGGTTTGTTTGTTTGTTTGTTTGTTTGTTTGCTTGTTTGTGTCCAGACTTTAACACGATTTGACAGTGACTACTTCAACACGCTAGCAGGATCAGGAGAAGCTGAGATGTCACTTTTCTCTGATACGCAGTTCTTTGACTGTTTGGAAAACTGGTTCTTATCAAGCAACGTCCCGTTTCTCTGTTTCTAAAAATCAAACATTCATAACATCTCTGATAACAAGAACAACTACTTTAACATTTGCGTAGGTTTTTTTTCCATACTGTGCAAACGTTTTTCCTACAATAGAAACCCTTTTCATTTCGATTTGAACGTTTTCTGTTTAAATAATCTGTTAAAAAAAAACAATGTACACTCTGCATGAAATACATTGTATAAGACCGAGTATCAGTCGTTTTAAGTTACATGCCAGTGAAGCTTAACTGTCAACGGATCTTATTCATACACATGTTACACAGCGTGCAAATTTTCACCGATTATCTGTGTCTTATGAATCAGCAAAATGATCTTCCAATACCCACAGCAAACATAAAGGAAAATGCTATACATGAAAAAATCAAAAATAGAAAAAAATTCTTTATCCACTTGATATGTTCTGCATATCATATTCAATCACATGCTGCAACATCGCAGGTGAATATATAAAAATTGATATGAAGAAGATCAAAAAATCCAGAAACGTCCATTTACTTCATGTGACTGAATCCAAATTCGCATCAATCGTAAAAAATACTAAATACTACAGTATCTGACAATCTCATAGTATATTTCAGTAAAACAATGACAATATTCATCCAGCAAAAGTTGTAACTCCAAAAATGGCAAGCACAAAATACGAAAATCCACAAGTATCTTGAAGAAAAAAGAAACACTGGTAAACAAATAAGAATCAAGATACTTGTTTAAGAAAAGAGCTTTCCTTGTAGTTGTGCAAAAAAAGAACAACCTGGTCTGGGAACAGCTGTATCAGATATGATTACTCATATAAATAAAATGTTCTTTAGTGCTGAATTTGAAAATGGAAGTTTGAAAATAAAGCACGAACTTCATACATTGTACAGCTTTTTAAAGTTCATTTGTATGGAATGGTCGACTTGAAAACCCTCAACCATACACGACATGGCAAGTGTACTTCTGGAAAAGGTCTCCTAGTAGTCTCCAGCTGCTCTTCGGTGATTTTTACAAACGTAACTTTAACAAGCTTTACGTGATCTGAAGACTTCGGAAATTATGATGAAGAAATGATTTGAGAAGTGGGGAAAAAGTTACCGGAAACACGGGATATACTGATTCTCCTCAAGTACAGCATTCAACACGAAAACAGGTGAAGCTCATTCTTCAGACGTTCTGGTTGCAATAAAGGATGACTATACAGTCACATTAGATGATACACCACAAGCACCAAAGACACGATTGATGGAAACCTTGCGTTGAGATTGATGGATGCCACGGATGCCCACTACTTCTCTACATCACATTGATGAATGAAACTCTGAGATTTTCAGCAGGCATGATGCAAAGTAAACGAAAAATGACTGTAACCTGTACAGTGGTTTATATCTGATCTCTGGTTGGTCTCTTTTTGGAACACGAGAAAGGAATTATAGATTAAGAATTACATCTTTTGTTGGCTTCTTTTGAAACAAATCAACACAACAATGTATCCAATGTTTATGACAATGCATCGAGATTCATTACAGAGCACAGTTTAAACCTTCAAACGTGGATTTCTTGTAACATAAAAAAGAAAACAATTATGGCTCATTATTCAACAGAATTTACATATCATCAATGCATTGATCCCATACTGAAACTCAAATGCGTCGTAGTTTTTAAACAAGAAAGATGGAGGAAAATACCTTCAGAAGTCTTTTTATAGTTTTAAAAAACGTACTTTCAAACTGTGCTCTGCATTACTTCGTCGCTTCAAGAATATTTCAAATACAATAAACATGAGTATATTTTTACAGCAAAAAATGAATAACTGTCGTTACATCATCCCAAAATGCAGAAAATCAACGTAATGGATATTCGAAACAAGCACGGATTTTTCCCAAGCCCAGGTAGCAAATGCAACTGGCCAGTATTTTAAAATTCTTCACAATTTGGAACACAAATCGCAATGTCCTCCTGTTTCAAACAGTACAGCAGCTATGCCATAAAACAAGTAGTCTCGAACATGCTGAACACAACAGAATCTACTACTTTTGAGGCACAACATTGCCCCCGCCAGGCTTACCTCTTCCTGGTCACCGGGTAGAGACAGAAGACCATACTCACCATACTAAAATGGTGAAGACATTCAGCAGACGACCCACATGACACCAACACAGCCAAGCCTACTCTGGTTTGTGAAAGACCAAGCAGTCTTTATTAGCCTGAAAGATGAGAAGACGCCAGGTATTCTTTGCGCCTGCGCCACTAAAATTCTGCCTGCGCCATCTGCCATCTCGCAGGGTAGTGCAAGACACTGTGTCATCATCTTTTTCTGTCTGCCTAGGGCACTGCCACTGTCCCTGAGGTCAAGTAGTAGCGACGTCTTTCCTTCGTAGCCATCACCCACTCAGACCATTACTTTCATTTTTGGAGCTGGTTGAAATAAGAAATCGAGAAAATTTGGCTTAGAGCGTGTTCCGATTACTTGAAGACCCTCAGTTACAAAGTACCTAAAAATGTCTCTATAGAGTTCACACACACACACACACACACACACACACACACACACACACACACACACACACACACACACACTCACACATATATATATATATATATATATATATATATATATAATAATATATATATATATACAACCATGCACGCACACGCAAACATGTATACACATAATACATACATACATACATAAATACACTTGAACACACGCACACACAAGTAACAATACACACAACACACACTACACACACACACATACACACACACACAACACACACCCACACACACACACACACACACACACACACACACACACACACCACACACAACACCCAAAAACCACGCCTCAACAAAAATTCTTACCTGCGGAAGTCGTTGCAGGAACTTGAAATTAAGACAAATAATTTTCTTTGTCTTCGTCTATTTCGATATGTTTCGTGACATGACTCGGCTTATATATCTTTGTTATGTATACTTACACACCCACGCCTCAGGGAGAGAGAGAGAGAGAGAGAGAGAGAGAGAGAGAGAGAGAGAGAGAGAGAGAGAGAGAGAGAGAGAGAGAGAGAGAGAGAGAGATGTGTTTTATCCATGCTGTTCTGTTGAACTCAAAATGCACGATTCAAACCAAATATAGACCTGAAACCTAGTCTTGCACTATACGATCATGGATATATTTATATACTGATATACTCTCCACTGATACACTGACTGGAATAAAACAACCCTGTACTGAGCTTAACAATTCAGTCTATTTCTAAGGCGTTCTTTTTCAATACTAAAACACCAAACAAAATAAAATAAAAGCAAACTGGATGATAAACTAGACAGACAGATATAAACAAACAAAACAAAAAGCGATGTGCTCTGGAATGTGAAAAGACATAACAAAGGAAGAATATGTCATGTATTAATTAACAGAATCTGAGTCGTGCAGATTCCATTCTTCATTTGTTACATCTGTAATTCCGCAGACTTCATCCAGACATTTTCCTAGTCCCATACAGCAGTTTCAGCTCTGTTGCAAAAATGTTTGTGAAAGCCCAATTGTTGGTTACAATGAGTATTCACGAGTTTCTGAACTTAATCTGAACGTTCACCATACACAGTAACATAACTACGAACTACCACTCGTATTGCTCAATCTTTATTTGTCTGCTTATTAACAGGATCTGCCACTGACATTTTTTCTTTCACACGTAACAGAATTAATTGTGATAATAAACTAAATTGTTAACGATAAACGACATACAGACGACAGTCGAAGGAGGTAACGATGTGGACAGACCCTGGGCCTGGTAAACTGGAAATGAATTGTACACCGCTTACAACGTAAAAGTTCGTGTTGCCTCAAATGGTAAGTGTCAGATTTTCTAACTTTATTTCCGTATCTTTCGTTCATTTCTGGGACGCAGTGGTATCTGCAGTGCTAGCCTATTTGACTAAAGCATTCTTGATTCAGTCTTGACATTACTGCGATACCAAACTGATCTGTACGTGTTCATCACCGATCGGACTACCTCAAGATGCGAACACATTAAATGGTAACATATTTCCGAGATTATACCATCGCTACAGCTAATGTTCGAATTATGCGTACAAAACAAATACTCTACGATGTAACTAACGGCTCTATAAAAAAAAAATAGTGATGAAAGCAATACTTGTGAATTTCGCTTTTCTTTTACTCGTCAGACCTTTAAATATCACCCCCCCCCCCCCCCCACACACACACACACACACACACACTCTTGTTCCCTTGAACTGAAAACGAAGATTTCTCCACTCTATAGCCTACACTCCCTGCCCCTCCTGTACTTTTAAGTTTCATGAAAGGGACACGATTAGGATGCAGTGGAACAAAAATAGAATAAAAACAAGCATGAAAAACCACAGGCATGGTATAAGGACAGAACTTTTACAACTCACTGGCAACCATTCTATGCACATCAACAATCGACACAACACGTCTGCTTCGTAAATAAAACACTAAACGTGATTTCGACAAGAGAAGAGACAAAAGGGAGACGACTCACCTAAGAAAATGAAGAATAAACGGCCAGTTTTGGGCGAGAGGGCCTGGCAGACATAGGACCCGATGCTGCAGAAAGCCCCGTAGGTCATCATGGCATAGCCCACCATCCACACCCCAATAGGACACGTCACAAAGGCCTGCAACAACACACACACACACACACACACACACACACACACACACACACACACACACACACAACCACACACACAACCACACACACACCGTATACAAGTGAGCGATTCGATCGATTTTAACACACACACACACACACACACACACACACACACCACACACACACACACACACACACACACACACACACACACACACACACACACACACATACAGCTTAAAAATAAGTTAGCGATATCGATCTCTTCTCATACGCATACTCATACACACAACAGACGCACACAGATCTGTATAATTATAGCCACTTCTGGCTTGTCAGATTTTGTTGTCTAAATTGTAGGTCTGTAATGTGATCGCGCGATGCTTTATTAGATGAAACAAGATTCATATGTATTTGCCAGTGTCAATCACATCTGTGCTGCGTCTTTGATGTTTTCATTAGTCGTGAAAATATCATTTTGTTCTTTCGATAAAATGTACACACACACACACACACACACACACACACACACCACACACACACACACACACACACACACACACACACACACACACACACACACACACAACACACGAAAGTAATAGAATCATGTTTGCACCAGGTTAATATTATAAACTCTCTCTCCCCCTCTCCCCCTTGAGGGGAAGGGGGAGAGAGAGTTTAATGGGATGGGAGGGAGGGAGGGAGGGGGAGAGAGAGTTTATAATATTAACCTGGTACAAGCAATATATCTTCCAGTCTGTACATAAACAGATGCATTGTTCGCCGTTGTTCTTTTTTGATGTGAGTGTGTGTGTGTGTGTGTGTGTGTGTGTGTGTGTGTGTGTGTGTGTGTGTGTGTGTGTGTGCGTGTGTGTGCGTGGTGTGTGTGTGTGGTGTGTGTGTGTTGTGCGTGTGTGTGTGTGTGCGTGGTGTGCTGGTGTGTGTGTGTGTGTGTGCGTGTGTGTGTGTGCGTGTGTGTGTGTGTGCGTGTGTGTGGCGTGTGTGTGTGTGTGTGTGTGTGTGGTGTGTGGTGTGTGTGTGTGTGTGTGTGTGTGTGTGTGTGGTGTGTGTGTGTGTGTGTGTGTGTGTGTGTGTGGTGTGGTGTGTGTGGTGTGTGTGTGTGTGTGTGTGTGTGTGTGTGTGTGTGTGTGTGTGTGTGTGTGTGTGTGTGTGTGTGCATGTGATTTTGTGTGTTGTGTGTGTTTTTGTTGTGAGTTTTCTTGTTAGTGCATCTTGCTCGCACCTCTCCCCCCCATCCCCCTTTTTTTATTTGTCCCCTTTTGTACGCCATGTTAATGATCACAGAAACTATAAATACTTTTACAATGCCATGATGATGATGGTGATGATGATAACCATGATGCTATGGAGTTCCTCCGATGTTGGTCAAGAGATTTAAGCAACACGCTCAATGATGCATGTGTGAAATGGATGAGACTCGACTGTTTGGTCCCACTCTTCCCAACAAGCCCGTAGCACGCCCAACTCTGGGTAGGAGCCGGTTTGGAGCTGAAAAACCCTACTGATTTTGAAAGGGTTGGTGGGGATTCAGACCCACAACCTTCCAGTCGGTAGTCCGTTGTGCAAACCACTACACCACGACGACTGGTTTCAGGAGATGGTTATCTTCCCATTCGTTAAGGAAATACGTACACTGTATACCCTACGGTCCCTTTACGAGCAACAGCAACAAGATAAGCAAAATGCCCGGTGCTTACCACGGTGATTTCAGAGCTGACAAAGCTGTACTGCATGACACTGTACAGCAGCAGAGGCAGCAGCAGGACGAACTTCTTGTTACGAGAAAATCTGGCAAGGGACAGCACCTGGTTCTTCACGCGATGCCAAGCGGAGGCTCTGGAGGGGAAGAGGTGAGGAGAGAGGGGCTCCAGCAGGAACAAACCCATGAGAATGCAGATGACAATTAGCAACATAAAGATGCCGAACAAGAGGAAAATGGTGAACTTTGATACTGAGGACGCGCCCGTTTTGATCTCGTAATGGTGACAAAAGTTAGCTCCACATATATTGTAGTGGGACTCTTCACTGGGATTGAAATTTCCGGCAACGCTGCTAGAGTTGGTGACGTTTAGTAGAAAGCTTGTGGCTATGTCATGGTGTAGAGATGAGTTTATAGAAGCGGCGTTCACATCGTAAAAAGCTGATATATTTGCTGTCGTTGAATTCAAGAGTGTGCCATTGAGAAGGGCGTCAGAGGCACTGTCTGTATTACTGCCGCCATAGGAGAGAACGAGACCAGCGATAAGGTTACCGATGACAAGGTTGCTTTGGTAGATGAGGCAAAAGATACCAAAGTATCTGTCCGCTACACGTTCATAGGGTTTCTGTAGAAACTGAGACTCCCCACGAGCCAGCATGACGACGTAAGTAGACATGGCGTTCCAGATCAGCGTGAGACTAGCGCCTCCTCCCATAGAGGCAGGTACCATCAGCCACATCTTTGGATGCAGGTTGGCCGCTACATACAGCAGCTGACACAACAGACCACCAACAATGCAGCGCTTCACTCCCAAACCCTGCACCAGCACAGGGCTCAGCAGACTGCCTAAGATGTAGAACACGAACATGACGGCCAGGCAGATGACCCCTACTGCACCGTCCTGGTTCAGGCTGCTCTGCAGGTTACGCGTGGCGAAATTGGCCACGAAGAAAATGGTGATCAAAAGAGCCATGGCTAGCAAGTTCCGCATGTGTCGGCCACTGGCCACGCTGGGCTGACCTTTGTGGCTGCAGGTGTCACTCAAAGCTTCCTCGTCGCTGGGCGGTTGTCCATCGCCCACTGCCAACAAAGAGGGATGCTTTGCGCTCTCTCCCACGGACATCATGGAGCCAAATTCCATGTCTGACCGTAAGTAGCTGAGGGCTTTCTGGCAGACATGACCCAGATTAGCCACAGAGGAGGAGGTGAGGTGATGGATGTTGTCCATGGTTTTGGAACGCCAGTTGTTGACAGCACGTAGATGGACATTGTTCATACTACTGGAGTAGCCTTGTTTTGACAGTTTGTAGGCGTGCAGACTCTCAGTGCTCTGCAAATTGTTGTGTTGTAGAGGAACGGTCAGCTTGTTTATCATTTGCATTGACTCCGATTTGCAATCGTTTTTGGCTTATCCAACACCTCCACTGTGATGTCAGTCATCTCACTGGGATGATGTTCTGCTAGCTGGTGCACCAGACTCTCTAGAACTGCATCTTTCTGGAGTGGAGTGGTGTCTCCGATATTGTCGTCACTTTCATCCTCCTCCAATGATCCACTAACTGTGTCTTGAACTCCGGTATGCCAGTCCTGATCCTTGACAGCCTTGCTGTCATTATCCTCTTCATGGACATCGCTAATCTTCTTGTCCTCTGAGGACTGAGGAATAGATTCTTTACTTCCGTCCTTGCTGAAAACCTGATTGGTGTAAGAAGTAGGTGCTTGGTCTTTGTCAGACACCAAGACCTCAGGGAGATGATGGTTGATCTTTATTTTGTCTCTACTGTCACTGTTGTCTTTCAGAAGTAAGGCGTTGCTGCCTGTGCTGTCAATGGTGTCCGTGTAGTCGCTGTTCATGTAAACGTCTGAAGAAGAGTCTGAGCTGTAATCTTTACTTTCTTTAGACATGTCCTCCCTGTCAGCGACGGTCAAGGTATGCATTTTTGGAGCGTTATCAACAACCTCCGGGT
>CM060305.1:117173741-117196241 GCA_030674185.1 Monoplex corrugatus
AGATTTTTCAATTTTGAGAGCAGGTATTAAAAACGCTGAGCCTGCTTTTCTTTCAATTACTGATCCATCAGTGTAAATTTTCAAATGATCGGAATATAAGTCGTCTATATGACATTTAACCTGACTTGCCAGTAAGTTTACATTGTCTCCTTTTTTTAAGTTAGTGTGATGTACGTCAAATTGTGCTCTTTGGAGTTCCCAACTGGGTACTGGCGAAAAGGAAGGTCTTATAGATACAGGATCTACGTGTAGATCAATTCCTGAACCTTTCATGACGTCAGATGTGTATGTTGCAAGAGTGACCTGTGAAGATATTGATTTAGCTCTTTTTGGAAAGTCGATATCTGATCTCAGTTTAATTTCTGTTTCAGAGATGTTTTCTACAGTGGTGTGTCTTAACAAAAATTTAGTAGAAGCGACTTTCCTTTGCTCATCAAGTGGCAACAGTTTGATTTCAGTATATGTGCGAAGACAGGAAGCATGCATTGGAAGACCCAGTGCAAGTTTGAAACCTTTACAATCTATGCTCTGCAGTTTTTTCATTAAGTGTTTCGGTGCACTGAAGAAGATTTCTTGGGCATAGGTTAATTTAGATCTAACAAGCGATTTACAAAGATGAACAAGTGTTGATGAATCTTGACCCCATGCCTGTTTGCGAACTATTTTTAAGAAATTTAAACTTTTTTGAGCTTTGGTTAATAAGTATTCAATATGCTGATTCCAAGATAATTTTGCCGTAAGAAAAAACTCCTAAGAATTTAATTGACTCATTAAACTGAAGAAGAGTATCTCCCAGTTTGAAAGTGGGAAGATTTACTGGGTTAGCTCCATTATTAAATAAAACTATTTTCGATTTTTCCAGGGATAGATGTAACCCATTTTCTACCATGTATCGTGCTATTTTATCAAGTTCTAATTGGTAGCATTTGCGTGTATAATTAATACAGCGCAAAGGAGTTTTCCTTTTCATATTTACCTGCATCCACATGCATAAATCGTCAGCATATTGAGCTAAAACTACATGCTTAGATACTTTACTGGGTAAGTCATGCATTAATATCATGAAAAGAAGGGGAGCTATAACGGATCCCTGAGGGATACCCATTTGAAGAATTCGTTTCGTGGAATATACATTTTCAATCCTCGTTTGAAATACTCTGTTTTCTAAGAAACACTTAACATAGTCAAAAATGTGACCTGTCAGCCCAATACTTTTAAATTTAAATAACAATCTGGAGTGCCACACTTGATCGTATGCTTTCGTTATATCAAAAAATGTAGTTAAAACACATTGACGTCTTGCAAATTGTTGTTTTATGTTAGTAGTTAGCTTTGTTAGGATTTCTACTGGTGACCTGCCTTTTCGAAATCCTGCCTGATTTACTGGTATTATTTTATTCTTTTCACAATAGTGCATCAGTCTCTTTAAGATTATTTTCTCCATTAGTTTACATACGTGTGATGTTAATGCAATTGGCCTGTAGTTTTTCAGATCGGTATTACATTTACCTGATTTTAGTACAGGAACCACTATCGTTTCTTTCCAGTTGTTGGGCATTTTCCCACTATTCCAGCATTTTTGAAATATGTCATGTAGCAAAATTATAAAATTTTCTGGTAAATTTTTCAGCATCTCATTGGAAATTGCATCTAGTCCAACTGACGTTTTTTTACTTGGAAGGGACTGAATGGCATCTTTTAATTCTTGAAGTGTGAGTGATGCATTCATGTAGTGAGTATTATCAGAGGCAGGATCCTTATATACATCTTTCTTTTCTTCTCGTTCCCTATAGTCTCTACTAGAGACAGGAAGTCCTTCTACACGACAGGTCTCAGCAAACACGTCTGCAAAAGCTTCTGCTTTTTCCAGTGAGCTAGGAAAAGGGTTATTTTCTAGCTTTACTGGAATTGATGGCAACTTAATCCCGTTTTTCATTAATTTTAGTTTTTCCCAAATCTTTATCATGTCTTTGTGGTCATTTACTTCACATTTACAAAAAGACGTCCAGTGTTGTTCTTTGGCTTGCTCTATGATTCTGTTACACTTAATGTTGGCACTTTTCATCGCTGTATGATTTTCAGGTGACCTGTTTGCTAAATAGATTTTGTATTTTTCTTTCTTTTCGTTCACTGCCTTTTGACAATCCTCATTCCACCAGACATTTCCATGATGTTTTCCTATTTTCGACACTGTAAGTTTTGGAATTGAAATGTTAGCAGCTCTTAACAGTGAGTTACAGAAAACTTCGTACATGTCGTTTATGTTCATTGCTTCAGATAGATCTGTTCTTGTCTTTTCAAGGATTGCCTTAAAACTGATCCAGTCTGCGTTTTTATAATTAAACTTGGGTAAACTATCTTGTGGCATGGCGTCTATTTTAGTAGTATGGTTTAGGGTAAGACTTATGGGGATGTGATCTGATCCCAACAAGTCATCCTCTGTTTGCCACGTGGCGTTTGGGGCTAGGGATGGTGAGATTAAAGTGAGGTCGATAGCTGTGGGTCTGTGGGTTGGTATATCGGGGATCCGGGTAACGTGTCCATTGTTAAGTAAATATAAATTGGAATCTACAATATTTTCGATCAACCTGTTGCTTGTTATGTTTGTGCAATACTTTTCCCAAAATGGGGCATGTGCATTAAAATCACCTCCAATTATCCACTTGTCATCCTGATCTTGAAAGTGTCTTAACCATTCAGTGTTCACAGAATCTGGGCCTCTTGGTAAGTATACAGAGGCCATATTCACAACTAACGATGAGGAAAATTTTATAATGATTGCACATGATGAAATAAATGCGGTAGATTTAGGTACTGGCGATGTTCGTTCACAATAGGTCAGTCCTTCCCGAATGTATATAGCTGTTTGTACACGGCCACCGTCATTTACAGAGTCACATATTGGTGGATAATAAAAACCGGATATTTTAGGTAATTTGGTTTTGATGGTATTCAGCGACTGTAGAAGCATGACATGGACGTTTTTAGAAGAGAGATAGTTACTCAAATATGAGATGTTTTTAACAATGGAACGAGTGTTCCACTGAAAAATGTTGATATCACTTACTACACACGTCTTCATGAGGAACGGTTGATAAACTTTAGAACAATATGGTAAGTTTAGATAATTCAATATTCATTTAACTTGGAATCAAAAGGTACAAATAGCATAAAAACGAAGTAGGTAAACAAGTAAATAATTAAGTAAAACAATATAGTTGAGAGCTGAACGAAGAGGAACTGAATCTGGGCTGAATCTAAAATGACCAGGGAGAGAAGAAAAATTGAGAGTGGAAGCCGGGTCTTTGTTGATGTCGTTGCCGGTTTGATCTCCTCCTCGGTTTTTCCCAGAAGAGCTGATGGATTTGCCTCCCTAAGTTTCTGGCCAGAACGCTTGCCCCTCTGGTGGTTGGATGGACGTCGTCCTGGCTGACTTGAGTGTGACTGATAGTTTGGAGATTATCATTGTTGACATAGTTGACACTTGCTGCTTTTAGGAGTCGCGCTTTTGTCAGGGCATTAAGAAGCTCTCTTTTTACGTTTAGGTGTTTGTCCCTCACAGGAGCGACCTGACTGACCACTACCTTTGCTTTCGGAAATTGTGTGTTGATGATTTTCACACATATTTCTAGGTTTATGCTGCATTCAGTGGGTTCCTTTGTTTTCAAATCTGTAATCCCCACATGTAGAACAACACAGTCAGGTTCAGGTGTCAGTTCTTCTTTCGATTTTTCAATGGCTGTCTTACAGTCGTCGATGGTACGGATTTTTCTCGTTGCCACCTGAAAACCGTAAGAACAGCCCAGTCTCTTTCCATCCACTTTATTTAGGACGGAGTCGTGGATGATAAGGACACGTGGAAGAATATTAGATTTCAATCTGGAATGTGCAGATGATACCGCTGTTTTGACGTCACGGTGAGGTTTTGTAGAGGCGTCTGGTCTTTGTTTGACGTCATTTTTCCTTCCTTTAGGTGTTTTTTCCTGATCTTTCAGTTTTGGAGGTTGAGCCGCGCATTCCGCATAGGAGGTGAATTTGTCCATCGGTGACATGGTGGAAAAGTCACCGTGGACCGCGGAATCAGTTTGGCTCGCAATGGTGGTCGTAAGTATTGGGCACTTATTGTCATCGCGCAGCTCCTTTAACGTTGTGTTGTTTTCTAATAAGATTTTCCTCTCTGTTTGTAGTATGGTTGTGAGGCTGTTTATTTGTTTTGACAGTTCTTGTATAGTATTTTTCAAATTGTCGATTTCCCTTACCGCCTCATGACATCTGCAGCCACATGATGACATCGATCGTAGCTGTGGGACGTTCGGCTGATTCCTGGATGGTGAAAGGGTCCGACTGGAGGTCTGTAATTCATGATGATCGGAGGTTTCTGGGGTCTCTGCAGGTGGTGGTATCTCTGCCTTGGTGTTGTCTGTCCTACGGGTGGTCTTCTTTGCGTTTTCTTTGTTGAGACAACGTTTCGACCTTGTCATTTTTAGCCTAGTTGATTCCTCTTTGTAAACGTTCAGTTATAATGCCGCCATCTTGTGTGTGTGTGTGTGAGTGTGTGTGTGTTTGAGTGTGTGTGTATGTATGTGTGCGTGCGCGTATGTATGAGTGTGTTTGTGCATGTGCGTGTATGTGTGTGTATGTGTGCTTGCATATGTGTGTGTGTGTGTGTGTGTGTGTGTGTGTGTGTGTGTGTGAGTGGTGTGTGTGTGTGTGTGCGTGTGTGTATGCGCATGTGTGTGTGAATGTGTGCGTGCGAGCGTGTATGTGTGCGTGCATGTATATGTGTGTATGAGTGTGTGTATGTGTGAGTGTGCACGCGCGTGCGTATGTGTGCATGTATGCGTGTGTATGTGTGTGTGTAAGGGGGGGGGGTGTCTTTCATTGTCTTTATTTCTCGCCACTTGTTTTCTTCTGTCGGTTTCCAGCTTCTCTGCAATGATCTGGTCGTTAAAGCAACGTGTAAACAATAACACCCAGTGCACACATGACTGCAAATGGTACGCATGAGGGACCACGCACACTAATGCAGCCTGGGTTTTTCTGTTCAACTGCTGTGAAGTGATGTAATGCGTACGTCATCAGTAGACTGGTATTGCTCGACTTCCTCTAAAAGATGGATGACCGAGTTTCTGGCTCGTGTTAACAGCTTATTTCCTTTTCTTATAGTGTGCATAATCCCTGCAGCAGCAACATCAAAGTATTTTTTTTCCCTTTGTAAAACTTTCTGGATATGTGGTAAATATTCACTAAAAGTAAAACTCAGGAATAAGTTTTTACTTTTTTTTTTTTTCCAGATCTTGAATATGTCTGTATAGTTACGTTGTTGGATTTTTTTTTTTAGGCAAAGAATTTTTCTTTGTAGGTAGATCTGACTTGAAATCTGACTATACAAAATAATGGGTGCTTTGTTATCTGTGCTATAATATTTTGCTGTTAATTCTTAGCGCTAAGTCATGTTTGGTTTGCATTGGGGTTGTTTCTTACGATGTAATCACAGTTATGTTTTGCTGTTTTGTTTTTCGTTTTGCATTTGTCTGCATTACACATATGAATGGAAAAAAAATGTTCGAAAGAAAAAGAAAAGCTTGCGTTTGCGTTTTACGCTGTTGCCAAAATGATGTATCTGAATGTCTGTGTGCGTGTGTGTGCATACATGTATCTATGCGTGTGTGTGTGTGTGTATGTATGTGTGCGTGTGTATGTGTGTGTGTGCGTGCGTACGTGCGTGCGTGCATGCGTGTGTGTGTGTATGTGTAAGTGTGTGTATGTGTAAGTGTGTGTGTGTGTGTGTGTGTGTGTGTGTGTGTGTATGTGTGTGTGTGTGTGTGTGTGTGTGTGCGTGCGTGCGTGTGTGTGTACGAGCAGAATGGTTGCACGTTGGAATTTTCCAACTCAGATAAACAACAAAGGATTGTATTGTACTGTATTGTATTAAATTGTAAGGTTATTGTATTAAATTGGTATTGTATTGTATTTATTGTATTGTATTGTATTGTATTATGTTGTACTGTATTGTAAGTCTCTTTTTCGTGATCAGCTCTTTGCAAAATGTTTGTAATTATTTTTCACAAATCGATTTTTATCAACTGAGTGCGACTAACATTTGATATGTGTACATATAACCTGTTATTTTGTGTTGTTAAGCAATCCAAACTAATACAATTACGTTTTGCAACTTGTTCCAACCGTTTTAGGTTGAACGCCCGAGTGTCAATATTAGGCTGGCTTTTGTTTGTTTGTTTGCATTGTTCGTTTCACTGTGTTGTTGGGTTCGTCATCTAAACAAATAAAGAGGTTTTTTTTGTTTATCTTGTGTGTTACTGATATTTCAAGCTTCTTCAACGTTGACAATAAAAACCATGTGAACTTTGCAAAGTAAGGTAAAAGGAAGCCGATGAGAAGAAACAAGGGCAGTTTGGGGGCTTTAGTAAACCATAGTAAGCACTGTGGATCGTGAGAGTTTTAAAAACATTCATCGTACCACAAGATCTAATTTTGCCATGATTTCATCTGCCATTTTTCTGTTTTCTTCCCATGTCACCTTTTTTTCTGTTCGTTTGTTTATTCGTTCGTTTCTTTGTTTGTTTGTTTGATTGCTGTTTATTTGTTTTTTTTGTTTGTTTGTCCACCGTTGTGGTGCTGATGCTTGAGGCTATTCTGTATGAATAGTATCCCTCCTGGAAATTACTAGAAATTTCCTCTTTTCTGTCACTCTCATTGTTTCTGTCTTACTCCTTTGCTTTCTGTCATTTCTTCCTATCATTTTCTGCCTTGCTAGTCCATTCACCTGTAAGTGTTCGATAAAGTCTTACGTATTTTCTCTTAGGATTAATAATCGGATACATGTATTAAGAGTACTTTTGGCTCTTGGGAAGTGAGATGTGCTGAAGCAATTTTAGGGGTTTGGGCCCCCTTTTGTGTATGCTTTGGTGTCCTTAGTTATGTTTTGAAATTGTGTTCTGGCATGTTTCATAAATCCCATGTGTGACAAATTGAATGGAATCTCAAAGCCAGGGCCGTATCCTTGGACCGTGCGCGCGAATGCATTGATATGTGTACTTAATATTCTTTTCCTGTTGAAGTGTTGTGTGTATTGAAATGTTTTTAGCCCAGGTATGGCTCTGCACAGTCGGCTGGACTTTAAACAAAAATAAACCAATGACTTTTTTCTCTGAAGGAGAGGTGGGGGGCATTTTTATTACTGAGTTCCTGATCGCTTACCAGCCTGTTTCCGAGAATTTCTTCTCATGATGTGGATTCACTTCCACATTCAATTTGTCTCTGTCAGTATTACATAAATTATGCATACCTGGCCTCGGTATAAATAAAACTGACAAAAACGGGAATTCACAATGAAAAAGATTCAAACTGAAATTTTCGAAAATCTATTCACAGATACCCACACCATTTTTTAGTTTCGGTGCATGTCGGTCAGTATGTAGACTATTGAGGTTTCTCTTTTGCTAACGAATAGCGAATTTGCAACAATACATAAGTGAATAAATGTATTAAACTGAAAAACACAGTATACTTCTATAATCAATCAATAAGTAAATCAAACATACAAATAAATAAACAAGTAAAGACGCGCGCGCGCGCGCCACACACACACACACCACACACACACACACACACACACACACACACACACACACACACACACACACACACACATGAAAAAAGATATACATAATACGTACCTACATACATAGGCCTACATAATATATCCAAACACAAAAACAGTTATCCAATCATACATAGACCTACATAATATATCCAAACATAAAACAGTTATCTAAGGGCTGAATTCCGCGTCAGTTTTTTTTTACCAACATAAAAGCAACCTAAAAAGTGCAAGTGGAAGTCATACCGGTACTACATTGGTCTCTCCACTGTACTCATGCAGCCACTCATGCGTATCCCAGTGAAAAAAAGCCGAAGTCAGTGGTGTACAAGCACGCACACAGACAGCGGTTCCAACGTGGCCCACGGTCAGCGTCAGCGATCAATAAGTACATGTACTTCGAGGCATGATATATGTACGCTCATACTACTGTATTATACAGTTTTTGTTGTTGTTATTTTTGTTTAAAGCCCAGCCGACTGCATAGAGCCATATCAGGGCTACAACTGTTTCAAAACATTCAAAACTTCAACAGGAGACAAAAAAAGTTAATTAAGTACATATATCAATGCATTCGCGCACATAACCTAAGGAGATGCTCCTGGCGTTGATCACTCCGTCCAATTTATCACACAGGGGATTTTAAAAACCAAACCTGAACACAAATATAAATATAACTTTGGGCACCAACAGATGTATAAAAATGGGCCTAAATTAACTAAAATTGTTTCCGCATATTTCATTTCCCAGGAGCCCAAAATGCACTTAATACATGTACCCAATTATTAATCCTAACAGACAGTTCGTAAGACTATTGAACTCATACAGGTGAATGGGCCAGCTGCAAGAAATGACAGAAAGCAAATGAACAAGGCAGAAACAAAGAGAGTGAAGAAAAGAGAAAATTTCTAGCACAGAATTTCGATACTAGTATTACTGAAAGAGCCCAAAGGCATTCCCACGGGGAGAATTATATAGTTACACTGGTCCAGAACTTTCGCTGCTGCCCGACGTGCCAGAGACGTAAGGAATAGTAAAGGAAGGCAAGAGTTGTACGTGTTTCGATGGTTCACAAACTGAGCACACCAACATACATACTATAAAACGCAAGAAAATGAATAAATGGATAAACAGATAAACAAATCCATACAGTACATATATAAAATTTAATGTGAAAACCACTCTACCTGTCATCTTTTCTGTAGAACTAGCACACAGATAAACAAATGAACGGATTAATATATAAATCAATAAATAAAGGAATAAAGAGAAGCTGAAGCAACCGTCATTTTTCAATCTACTCGAGAAGGTTGCGAGTGAGAGAGAGAGAGAGAGAGAGAGGAGTGTGTGTGTGTGTGTGTGTGTAATGTGTGTGTGTGTGATGTGTGTGTGTGTGTGTGTGTGTGTGTGTGTGTGTGTGTGTGTGTGTGTGCGAGGGCACATGTGTGACCGAAGTGTTTTAGCAAGATTTTCTTTGCAAATTCTGGAAGTTTACCAAAATTTTAGTCAAATATGTAAAACGTTCAAAGTGAAGGTGACATAAAAACCAAAACAATGTCTAAAATCAGCACTTTTTTTCTTAGAAAGGCGTGTCAACAAGCGCCTTCTTGGAAACTTCTGACGATAAAATCACGTAAAATATGTTTTCGGTGTTTGTAGCAGTCTGCTATTATCCACGACACGCGTCATGGTTTTCTTCAAAAGAAGAAATTTGAATTTGAAGCGAGGGAGAGGGGATGGGCGCCGCCCTCATAATGCTGACCCCGGGAAAAATTGAGGTCTCTGTCACCTCGCACACCTACGAACTCAGGGTTATGGAACTATCTAGGTAGGGCCTCAGGACCTGGCCAGCTCTTGGGTGTATGCGCAGGCTTAAGGCGTGTGCCGTTACCATTCTGGATTTTCTCCATCACATGACACCCGTGATGATAGTGCATATGGAATTCATTCCGAGCGCGGAGACGTCATCTTGAGAAAATTGTAATTGCGATGAAATTGCAAAAGAAGCTTCTTCAATGTAATGGTAACCTTGAGAAGAACAAAGTCAAGATTGTAGGTAATAATTTTTCTTTGTATAAAACGGAAGATTTTTGGAATGGCTCAACCTAACAGTTTTGTTTCGTTTTGTTGCCAAAACGGCGCCATCTGCACGACGCAGCTGCAGTTACTCCCAAATGGTCATTTACAGTTTGCATAATTGTAACCTATTACAATGCTCCCAATGTCTCTAAAACCTACATCACACTATATCGTTACTATAATGCTGATAATGTGACCCAGAACATAGTACAGGTCAGTTAATAAAACACCTGACACATTTTATACTCAGCGTTTTCGCAGTTAGGGTCAATGAATAATGAAGGATAAGCATTTAAACGTACTCATTTGCGACTTCCGGTGAGGAGAGAACTCTTGACCCCAGTTTGGATTATACCAGATGAGAAAATCTTTGCTGACCTTTTCACAGGAAATCTTGTGTGTGTGTGTGTGTGTGTGTGTGTGTGTGTGTGTGTGTGTGTGTGTGTGTGTGTGTGTGTGTGTGGTGTGTGTATGTGTATGTGTGTGTGTGTCGGTGTGTGTGTGTGTTTGTATCGGTGTGTGTGTGTGTTTGTGTGTGTATGTGTGTGTGAGAGAGAGAGAGGATCAAACAAAAAAGAAAGAGACAGAACAGACAGCAGACAGCAGACAAAGGACAGACAGACAGAGAGAGACAGAGAGAGAGGGAGAGGAGAGAGAGAGAGAGAGAGAGAGAGAGAGTTTGTGTTCACTTTTCATTCTCTAATTCTAGAAATACATTATTTTTTCTTCCTCTTTTAAAATCTACCTTTACTTTCATCCGACCACTTGCTAGAAATACATGCACAGTAGAAACTGCATAATTTTAAGTGCTTTGGGAAGTTCATATGAGTTCAAGTTAACCGAATTTGAATGTATCACACACACTGCTTATTTTTAAATGTTTTGTCTCCCACAATCAGAAATTCAAGTTATCTTATCAAGCTTCGGAAATGTCACGTCACTTCAAATCAAATACAATCACTAGATGGAGATTAGATGCACTACACTAATAAAATGATGAAAACAAAATTTTACGAAACAGATGGTTTGGAAACATATAGAGACGTCTCTTCACAGATACATAGACATAAAGCAAACGGATAAATATATATATTTGTTGTGCACAGAATTCTTGAAACATAGGTCATCTTCCAAAAAAATGGAAATTGGAAATAGTTTCTGCGGTGAAATTTGCATGGAAAAAAAAGATAGCACTGATAATGTATTTGAACATGTTTGAAACGATTCTATGCAAAAAAAATGAAGAAGAAATGGCAGAAAACAGCTTATGATACCTGTACAAATCTTAGATTAACTAAAAACATGATACTGTTTGGTGTTGATAACAACGTACACACAGATATGATATTTGATTTAATTATCCTTGTCGGGAAAATTTACATCTATAAATTCAAAATTTGAAAAGATTTTTCCAAACGCAATCTTTTTAAAAAAAAAAAAAATTTCTTACCTCAAAGTACTACACTGAAAAATATAGTGCAACGTTCGCGTGAAACGTACAAGCTTTTACATAGGAATGACCTTCACACTTATAATTGATTACAGCTGAAACTTGAACCAGTTCCTGTTTATAAGTAGTATTTACATATCAAAATATGCCGGAAAAATCAACAGTATCTCTGAATTTATGAATGACTTACTTCCCCCGTGCATACTTTTACCTATCATTTCATTCACCATTTATGATGGGTTGTGGCGGTTATTATGATTTATTCAAATGCGTCTATTTTGTTATGAATTTGTGTGTGTGTGTGTGTGTGTGTGTTTGTGTGTGTGTGTGTGTGTGTGTGTGTGTGTGTGTGTGTATACGTGTGTGTGTGTATGTATGTGTGTGTGTGTGTGTGTGTGTGTGTGTGTGTGTGTGTGTGTGTGTGTGTGTGTGTGTGTGTGTGTGCGTGCGTGTGGTACGTGAAATTTAGCACTGTACGTTATAACTGCAGCAACGTTTTGTGATTTTTGTCATGTGCTTAACTTTATGTTCGTAAATGTACTGTTAAGAATGAATTTAAATATGTTCGTAATTGTACTATGAAAAATTAGTTTAAAAGTATTTGGAAAAAACAACAACATACATAATAGCTTTCGAAACAAATTATTAATAACAATATAGAAAACTCTCTATCTCTCTCTCTCTCTCTCTCTCTCTCTCTCTCTCTCTCTCTCTCTCTCTCTCTCTCTCTCTCTCTCCCTCTCTCTCTCTCTTTCTCTCTCGCTGTCCTATTTGGGAGGGGGCTGGATGGATGCGGGACTGGGATGGGGACGGAACTGTTTGCACTGTTGACATTGTTTTTACAGAACGGAAGGTTTCAGAGTAATAGGGCATTAACAAAAATGCTAACATATCAATCATTTGTGTGTACTTGCGTGTGCTTGTGTGCGTGTGTGTGTGCTGTGTACGTGTGTATGTATGTGTGCGTGTGTGTATGTGTGTGTGTGCGAGAGCAAGAGAGAGAGAGACAGACAGACAGAGACACAGAGAGAGCCAGAGAGAGAGACAGAGAGTGAAAGAGACAGACAGATAGACAGACAGAAGGACAGAGAGAAAGAGAGAGAGAGAGACACAGAGAGAGAGAGACAGAGACAGAGACATAAAGAGGGTGTTCCTGTGTGCGTGCTTGAGTGTGTATGCATGAGTCAATGCGTGTCTGTGTATGTGTGTGTGTGTGTGTGTGTGTATGTGTGAGAGAGAGAGAGAGAAAGAGAGAGAGAGAAAGAGAGAGAGAGAGAGAGTTCTTGTAAAGCCTCTTTTCTTCTGACACACACGCCCTTAATATGCATAAACATTCAGTTCTGTTGATGTGGGACCTGTTCGTTATGGTCTGGTTTCTCGTAAAAACGAACGGGGAAAATGTCAAAAGCACATAGCACTACTTGTTTTTATTAACACTCTCACACACCACACACACACACGCACACACACGCACGCACACACATATGCACGCACACGCACGCACACACACATACACACAAGCGCGCGCGAACACACGTGCATTTCTCATTAACATAAAAACAATATGGCTGACTAACCCTTGGCTCTTTCCTAGCACAGCCTTTGCAACATAACAAAGAATAACACTCCCCTTACGACAACAACAACAACAAAATGCATGTGACACAAAAACAGATTTTCATGGAAAACAGTCAGTAAGCCATCTAGAATTCAATTGCCTGTAACTTGAAGACTGATAGGTTGAGTTTGTAACAATAGTACAACACATAAAAATAAAACAGAAAAAAGTACATAAAACTAACATTAATTCCAGCTACTTGAAGATCGAGCTGTTTATTAACAGCTTTCGTTATGTTTTGTTAGTCATCAAATACCAAGATTCGGCGTTAAGTTAGTGAGCACTGGGAGAAAAAAATGTCGTTGCAAAGGTCTGACGTCAATGAACTTTACAGGTGATTTTGAACATTTGAAGATAAGCGACAGTAAAATGTCGCTGGGAGTATAGAAATCACTTGAAGTTATCCGATTTTTGAAGTTATCCGATATTTGAAGTTATCCGATATTTGAAGTTATCCGATTTTTGAAGTTATCCGATATTTGAAATTATCCGATATTTAAAGTTATCCGATTTTTGAAGTTATCCGATATTTGAAGTTATCCGATATTTAAAGTTATCCGATTTTTGAAGTTATCCGATATTTGAAGTTATCCGATATTTAAAGTTATCCGATATTTGAAGTTATCCGATATTTAAAGTTATCCGATTTTTGAAGTTATCCGATATTTGAAGTTATCCGATATTTAAAGTTATCCGATATTTGAAGTTATCCGATATTTGAAATTATCCGAATTTAAGTTAACCAGCTACCAGCACTTTGTAACAGAGGATTAAAAAAGGAGAGACGGGGAAGGGGGAGGGAGAGGGAGGTTTGGTCTGGACCCAAACAAATGCTTGAAAATAAGCGGAATTTAAAGCTAGCCACCTCGGAGTCAAAATTTGTTGCTGTAGTGAACTGCATCAAATCTGCAAATTTCATCAAAGAATCAATCGACTATTTTTTTTTCAATAGTCATTTCTTCCAAGTGTGATGAAATGCCTTACCATTGCTGGCATGTGTGTGTATTTACGAACGCACGGAATAAATGGTTTGAACCAAGAGGAGGAGAGATAAACTAAGAAAAACAAAACTGGTGGAATTTTTTTCTATGAAAAAGGACAAGTAAAAAATGTGAACAACATTGTCTTCTGACCGTATCGTTTACTTATTGCGAAAAATACTGAGGACCAAAACATCATGAGAACTGACCTGATGAACAATAGCCACCGACCTGAACAAACCGAATTTGGTCACTGGCGTTAAACATCAATGCGTGTTCGTTTGACAAAATAAATAAATAGAAAAGTAAGAAAATAAAACTCAACGTAAACAAAACCAGCCAAAGACAAAACCTTAAAAGTTTTTCCATCAAAAATATTTTTTGCCTCGTGTTTTTGCCCCTGGGTCCAGTCCAGATGACAAAACAATTCTCTATTCTAAACATATGTTTATGCATTCAATCATCATGTTGATTCGCTCTCAAAGTTCTGTATACTGACGGACAAACAGACCGACAGACAGACACATACAGGCAAACAGATAAAAAAAATCATCTTTAATAGATAGGCAGACATGTAATTAGACAGATGATTAGGTACTTAGATAAATTGCAAGGTATTTCGATATAGTTAGCTAGGCATAATAATTAACAGATAAACAGACAGACCGATAGATAGATAATTATACACTTAGATAAATTGCAAGATATTCAGATAGACAGACAGATAGATAGATAAATAGATAGATAGATAGGCATACCTCTCGGCCAAGTTTGTAAACAAAAACAACGTGGCTGGCACACTTCAAAGTTGAGCGCAGCGTTCAGCGAGTCGATGTGTTCAAGCCAACACCCAACAGTCAGTCAGTTGTTGAGACTTGCCGTCAACCAAGCCCCCACAGCCTGCCGCAGTCAGCCGTAGCCGGCTTCAACTGGTTTCAACTGGACCTGCAAACAGTTACCCGCAAGTGCAGAGAATTCATCTCTGTGTGTGTGTGTGTGTGTGTGCGTGTGTGTGCGTGTATTGCCGCACAAATGAACCCTTTTGGAAGTGATTCTCTGTATAGCAGGGCACGTGACGACAACTGTGGCAACCTAGATTGTCTATTGATCTATTTATGTACACGATATGTCAGTACATCTGGACCGGAACGATGCGTGAAGGTAAGGGAAGGTGGGGGAGGGACGAGGGGGGAGAGGAATACATTTCATGCGCCGTTGAAAACAGACGGCTTCGTTTCTGAGGTCCGAAAACGAAAGCATACTGCTTGCACAGTTACTTATCAGTTTGGGCTATCAGTGGACCTATAACCAATAGTTGGGTCATAGGGGAAAGAGGTGGTAGAGGTGTCATTATTCTCAAGTAAGCTTTATAAAGGTGGGCCCGCCTCCTTTACTTTCCCCAACCCTGAATAGGATCAGGTGATCATTCAAAGATGAATGAACTGAAAAACTGAAGTCTGCAAACATGGAGTTCCTTGAGCCAGAATCAAACTCATGCTCTCAGACTGGAAAGACTAGAAGAAGACTACACCAACCGGGCCTATACATGATTGTTAATCAGTTCTGTCACCACACACACACACACACACACACACACCACACACACACACACACACACACACACACACACCACACACACACACACACACACACACACACACACACACACACTTCCACCCAGAACACACACACCCTCCAAGAAGAAAGTGTTCATGCGGGCCTTACTAAGACTACATGTACATCAATAATGCATTGATGAAATGGTCGAACCAGCCTCATCAGCTTAGCACTCATCGATCTCGAAAAGATAATGAAACTGCGGACTGGAGAGGGTTGGGGAGGTATAAATCCTGATTTTTGCATCACGTCCTCTTCATCGCTGCTACCTGGACCCTTTCAGCCTTTCAGCCTTTCAGTCTTTCAGCCTTTCAGCCTTTCTGCTTTTCAGCCTTTCAGCCTTTCAGCCTTTCTGCCTTTCAGCCTCACTTCTCCTTGCTGCACTTTTGACCTCTGTATCCAGTGACCTCTCTCACTGGCGCACTCCTCTCGCTGGTTGGCAATGGACTTTACGCTTCGCTTGCACACATCTTTCTCAGTCTCCTATCACAGTCTTAACCCTTTGACTCCAGCACCCTATCAACCAAGTGCAAAAACACTTAATCCTTTGACTCCTTCACCCTATCCACCAGCTTCTTGCACAGGAAGCTGGTGGATAGGGTAAGGGAGTCAAAGGATTAAGTTTTTGCTTTGTAATCATGGTTGACAATGCAGGATGCTGATGAAGAGGGTGCGGGAGTCAAAAGGGTTAAGTTGCGACGGTTGAGTCAAGTCCCTTATGCATAGCCTTTAGTCGACATTTTAACCAGCTGACTTTTATTTCACGTACGACGTTCTAAACAAAATGACGTCCTGGCGAAAGGGTTAAACATACACAGCAATAAGATTGTCGAGTCAGGCCAGTAGGTACTCCCCGTTTTACCAGAAAACAGAACTTTCTCCAGTTTGACCCAGGCGTAACCGGGATTAGGAAAAGGACCATGCTCATTCCAGTTTAACCCTTTGACTCCGGTGTCGTCGGTCAACCTGCTTCCAGAAGCTAGAGGGTGTTGGTATGGACAATCTGGCAGAATACAAGGGGTTAAGTCCTTGAAGAACCAGCTAAAAAAAAGTGCTGATAGTTGTATGTATTTTCTGAATAATTGGAATCTTACAGGACCGACCTAGGCTCTTCATTGAAACATAAACTTGCTTTTTTCAGCTTTAAAAACATGATTCAAATTTCTATAAAAAAATATCCTCAACACTTGGCAACAAAAACAATGGAACAATTGGGATTACTTCAACATGTCGTGCCTTTTTCCTTTGTGGTTTGTTTTCTTTTCTTTTCTTTCTTCTGTTCTACCTTTTGCGCTTTCTACCTCATGACCTCAACGTCTCTTTTCAGTGGTTTCAGATCGCCAAAACATAAAGTACACACTAGTTCATTTCGTGTTATTTGCCGTACAAACAGTTCACAAGAACTACTATGTACGTCCGGTTACAAGCTCAGGCCAAGCAGGATTACTAACAGCAGTCCCTAAGGCTATAACAATAATTGATTACCCCTGGACCAGTGTTAGTGGAGGTCGCCATTACGTCCCTATGGTGAAAACCGCACGCGAATTATCTAACTCAGGAACTTTGGTAATACTCCAGCAACGGAAATGACTGGAGAAGTCGCATATAAACATCTGAAACAATAATATTATTGATCAAATCATTTGGATTTATAATAGTAACCGCTCAATCGCGGGGTCAGAGAAAATATAGGTCGCCCTTTAGATTTCTCTGAACTTTTACGCGAATCTGCTGACACAGGATCTGTTTTTAATACCCCAAGGAATTAAGTGACTAGAAAAGATGTATAAACATCCAAGCAATGATAATGTTGTTTTATTTCATTTTATTTTTATTCTTTTAGGATCATTGCACTCAGGAGGTTACCTTTGTGCTCATCTTTTTTTTTTCGTCCCATTTTCTACACCACTTTAATGGCCACAAAAACTGGTCCAGGTTTTACAATGCGATGGTGATGATGTCGATGAGGATGATGATCATGACGCTATGGAGTTCCATCTAGGATTGAGACTGCATGACAAGGCTGTACTCTTACGCTTACTATTATAATGTATCCATGCGTCAACCAGGCCCGAGAAATACAGCCACCTGCGGTGTTGGTCAGAAGATTTGAGCAACACCCTCAATGACGCATCCTTGAAGCGGATGAGACACGACTGTGTGGTCCCGGTCTTCCCAATGAGCACATAGCACGCCCAACTCTGGGTAGGAACCCGTTAGAACCGAAAAATCTCACAATGTTTTTGAAGAGACTGATGGGGATTTGAACCCACAACCTTCCAGTCGGTAGTCTGTTGCGTTAACCACTACTCCACGGCGACTGGTTAGCAGTAATTGTATTAAATTGTTTTATCTACAACATTTATAAAAAGAGAATGAATGTCGGAGGACCGATTGTCAAGTGAAGTAAATGTAAGCACATCGTTGCAACCTCTAGAGATGGAAAGGAGTGTTGCCTCTCTTAACCCTTTGACTCCCGCACCCTGTCCACCAGCATCCTGAATTGTAATCCAAGCTAGCAAAGCAAAATCAAGAAGCTGGTGGATAGGCTGAGGAAGTGAAAGGGTTAAGCTTTTTCGCAATTGATGGATAGGGTGCGGGAGTGAAAGGGTTAAAATGGTACGAACAGACAGAAAGGCAAAAAACAAACAGACAAAATAGATCGTTTACTCGATGGAATAGATTTTGTCTGATCTAAAATACAACACTTCAAATGGTTAAAATAGTACGAACAGACAGAAAAGCAAAAATCAGACAAAATTCATCGTTTACTCGACAAAATAGAGTGTCTGATCTAAAATACAAAACGAAACGTACACATTTGAGGAAGACGATGTAAGAAAGTGAAAGTAATAAAAAGGTAAAGAGTAAAGAAAAAGAAAACGTGAGGGGTTGAAGAGTAGCCTGGAGATGCTCACAGAGCGCTCTGTCAGTATTTAAGTCCTTCCTAAGCAGACGTCGCCTTTCGTTCGGTGTAAAATTCATCACACCTGCTGCCTGGGATAGCACACAAGACACACATTTTTTAATTAATTGCAGAATTCACCTCACTTCCCCTCTGACATCATATTTGCCTGCCCTCTCCTCAATTCTTACTATTACTCATAAACACATTATAATTTCATTTTAGTCCTTTTCTCCAACTGGACGAAGCAGCAGGGAAGATTCAGTCTTTTTCTCCTATTTTTTTGTATTTGGTGTTTGCTCGTTTGTGATCTTACATTTACGCTTGACAAAGACCAGTTGGCCGAAAATTTGTGCCTGTCTTTTTGGGTTATATCAAATACGTGTTGTGATTCTATTTGTGTGTTTGTTTTTTTTTTCTGGTTCCAAACAAGTTTGCTCTTCCAGATTAAAACAATATATTTTTATACTTTTCTTTCGTGTTATTTCTTTTGCCTTCACTGGTTGTTTTGTTAGTCGTTCAGGTGATTTCTCCACACTTTGTGGAGTTATACTACCTTAGACTTGGTTGGCTGGCTCTACATACATGTGGGTGTCCCTTCTCTCCTGATGTTTCAGGCAACAGCACTGATGAGTTCTATACAAAAGAAACGCGCCATCTGCTAGATTTTAACTGTCAACTGCTGGCTAGCATTCTTTTTGCTGTGTCTAGACCATCTGCCTGGAACAAACTTCCATTCTCCCTTCGTCTATCCCCTACCCGTTCTGCTTTGAAATCCACTTTTAAAAACTACCTCTTTTCCCGACAATAAATTCTGCAACTGCCTCTTTCCATCAGTTTGTGTGGATTTTTTTCCCGCGTATTGTGAGGTGCTCTGCGTTGATCGCATGCATATGTCTGGTGCGTGGGTGTGCCTTGATTTGAATTGTCAAGTTTTGGCGCTATATGAATACTTTAATTATTATTATTATTATTACTATCATCATCGTCATCATCATCATCATCATCATCATCATCATCATCATCATTATTATTAACTACTGACAGACGCTCTGACAGTGTCTCCCAAGCTGTTCCCTAGCCCCAAGCCGTCTTTCTTCTTTCCCGATTTTTCCCCATGTTTTGCGTCGTCTTCCTCAGAGGTTTCTGTTTTGCTGTGTATTTTAGATCAGGCAATTCATTCTGCCGAGTAAAAGGTGTGTGTGTGTGTGTGTGTGTGTGTGTGTGTGTGTGTGTGTGTGTGTGTGTGTGTGTGTGTGTGTGTGTGTGTGTGTGTGTATGTGTGTGTGTGTGTGTGTGTGTGTGTGTGTGTGTGTGTGTGTGTGTGTGTTTGAGTGTGTGTGTGAGTGTGTGTGTGTGTTTGTTTGTTTGTTGATTTGTTTGTTTGGGTTTTTTGTTTTTTGTTGTCTGTGCGACCATTGCAAGAGAGACAACTTTCTTTTCCCTGTCTTAGGGCTGTAACAACACACTTGGATTATTTACTTCACTTGCAACAATGAATGCCTAGTCCTGGAGTCAGCATAAATGGAGTCCACCATTTCCCACCTCTCTGGCACAGTCATGCGTTAATCCGCTGACGCAGGAACTCGTTAATACCCCTGGTATGCGAGTGACTGGACAAATATTTATAATCATGCAACCAATGTGACCCAGCATGGGGAAAACCCGATTAAAGATGTGGTCAGCCAGGGCTAAAAATAGCTGGACAGGGTCGCAGTTGGGTCAACTGAAATTTTTACATATTTCGAGTCTTAACATTTGATCTGCAATTTCCTGAAGTTTTATCATATCTTATATCTGAAAGTGCCCAAACATGTAATTCTTCGTAAAATATTTTCTATTCAGAATTTTATGAGCGTATTCATTCCCTTGTCAAAATAAACGCTTACAACGTTTAAACACTTTATATATATATATATATATATATATATATATATATATATATATATATATATATATATATATATATATATATATATAAAAGAAACTTCAATAGGTAAATTAATCCTGACTTTTTTCATAGCAATTTGCAAACTTTGAAATGAGTTGAAAACTCAAAACGAAAATCTTACACTTAGGCTGGTTTTTCCATCCTGGGTCACACATTATTATGCTAATTTTGGAGTTTGTTCAAGAGGAATGTATCGCATTCAAACAAATCAGTACGCATATGCATCCGTCCAGATCTGCCGGCTTTTATCCGGCAATTTTCTTAAGTCTGCATAAAACTATGTACAGCAAGTGTTAAGATGGGAAAGGAAATGGAACCTATGAAACACTACGCTGACATCACCAAAACGACTTGGAGCATTAATCCTCTGACTCCCGCATCGTGTCCACCAACATCCTGCATTGTCAACCATGCTAGCAAAGCAAAACCTTAACCCTTTGACTCCCTCACCCTGTCCACCAACATCCTGCATTGTCAACCATGCCAGCAAAGCAAAAATTTAACCCTTTGACTCCCTCATCCTGTCCACCAACATCCTGCATTGTCAACCATGCCAGCAAAACAAAACCTTAATCGTTTGACTCCCTCATCCTGTCCACCAACATCCTGCATTGTCAACCATGCTAGCAAAGCAAAACCTTAATCGTTTGACTCCCTCACCCTGTCCACCAACATCCTGCATTGTCAACCATGCTAGCAAAGCAAAACCTTAATCGTTTGACTCCCTCACCCTGTCCACCAACATCCTGCATTGTCAACCATGCTAGCAAAGCAAAACCTTAATCGTTTGACTCCCTCACCCTGTCCACCAACATCCTGCATTGTCAACCATGCTAGCAAAGCAAAACCTTAATCGTTTGACTCCCTCACCCTGTCCACCAACATCCTGCATTGTCAACCATGCTAGCAAAGCAAAACCTTAACCCTTTGACTCCCTCACCCTGTCCACCAACATCCTGCATTGTCAACCATGCTAGCAAAGCAAAACCTTAACCCTTTGACTCCCTCACCCTGTCCACCAACATCCTGCATTGTCAACCATGCTAGCAAAGCAAAACCTTAATCGTTTGACTCCCCACCCTGTCCACCAACATCCTGCATTGTCAACCATGCTAGCAAAGCAAAACCTTAATCGTTTGACTCCCTCACCCTGTCCACCAACATCCTGCATTGTCAACCATGCTAGCAAAGCAAAACCTTAATCGTTTGACTCCCTCACCCTGTCCACCAACATCCTGCATTGTCAACCATGCTAGCAAAGCAAAACCTTAATCGTTTGACTCCCTCACCCTGTCCACCAACATCCTGCATTGTCAACCATGCTAGCAAAGCAAAACCTTAATCGTTTGACTCCCTCACCCTGTCCACCAACAGCTGAGGGCAGGATGAGGGAGTCAAAGGGTTAGGATGGGCAAAGAACACGCCAACTTTCATGTTGCGGGATGGGAGTGAACTCAGGACATGAAATCTTGAGTCCATGGCTCTGTCAACAGCGCCAGGCAGCACGTGTTAAATAACGGTGGTCCCCCCACCTATGGGTGGAATCCACGACCTGTGTTTTATCAGCAATGCGTTCTAACCAGCTGAACTAACGAGCCACTGAACACTGTGCCTGTCTGAGGATCAAACCCACGACCCCTGCGTAGTGGCGTTCTTACCAACTGAGCTAACGGGCCACTGATTATATTAGGTCTGACTAAGAGGTTTTTCTCCAGGGACACTGGTTTTCCCTTCAGCCCCTTGGCTGTTGGTTTAGGACGTTTTTCTTTCTATTCCAAGGTCAGACCGGGTTCGTTGCACTAGGCACGATCCATTTACATCACATCTCTTGATTATGTATTTTCCCATTCAGTCGATCATATGCTTATAATTTCTCTTATGCATTATTTAATAGTAGGATCCTTTGCATTCAAAAAACTACTCTTATGTAGCGTATCATAGTTTTAATTTTAGTCCTGAACCCTCTTCAGAATAAAACAATATCAATGTGGTATGACCACTTTCCAAATTGCAGAATTCATCCCAATTCCGCTCTGACATCATATTTACTCACAAACACAATGTCATTATGATGTCATTTTAGTCAGGTTAGTCCTTTTCTCACACTGTACAAAGCAACAGGGAAGTTTCAGTCTTTAATCCTTATTTTTGTATTTGGTGTTTGTTTGCTTGTGATCTTCCGCTTGACAAAGGCCAGTTGGCCGAAAATTTGCGCCTGTCTTGTCTGGTTGTATTAAGTACGCGTTCTGATTCTTTTTTCGTGTATTTTTTTCTGG
>CM060305.1:117203741-117211241 GCA_030674185.1 Monoplex corrugatus
ACACTCCCTCCTCGGTAGGCATGCATACCGGTTTTGTTGTTGTCGTTGTTTTGTTGTTAGTTGTTGTTGTTGTTGTTGTTGTTGTTGTTGTTGTTTTTCCATAAACAGCCATTGACATGGCTTAGAGGAACTCGATAACATGCTGATTTGATATTCTGTTTCCACGAATTTGATTTAGGCACTGGCAGTGTGCACACAATGTTTGACCAGGGAGATGGAGAAAAATCTCCACCTTTCACCCACTGGCACCAGGCAGGGGTGTCTAGGTGAATCGAACCTAGGGCCTTCCTACTGGAAGTCTGACGTTTACCCACTTGTCTACCACGCAATCACATACACACACGCTCATGTATTCACACATACACACACATGCACACACACACACACACACACACACACACACACACACACACACACACACGTGCACACACACACTCACACACAGACACACACACATACAAACACACATACACACACATACACACACATTACACACACAATGCACACACACATGCACAAACACACACATACACATGCACATACACACATACACACACTCATGCACACACACGTACCATGCACACGCATTGATACGTTGACACATGCACACATATACACTCATACGCACGAACACACAGGTAGATAGCTACCTAGCTAGAAATAGATAGACAGACAGACAGACAGACAGACAGAGACAGACTGATAGACAGATAGATAGATAGATAGATAGATAGACAGACAGACAGATAGATAGATAGATAGATAGATAGATAGATAGATAGATAGATAGATAGATAGATAGATAGATAGATAGATAGACAATAGATACATAGAGACATAGATACATAGACAGAGAGAGAAATGGCCTACATTTAATTAAAAAAGCACATACACAGCTTTGCAATGTAAATATTTCTACTCTTATTACCAAAATAAACAAAAGTACAAATCTTTCAACAACAGCAACGACAACAACAACAATAACAATGACCAGAATTGTTCTATCCGGGTGAGGTTGCACGAATACGAGCGCACGCACCACGCACGCACGCACACACACACACACACACACACACACACACACACACACACACACACACACATACACACATGCACGCACACACACAACACGCACGCACGTACATGCTCACACATGGCACACACATTAAACATTGTCTGTACTGTAGATACTCTACGCTATCTTTCTAGACACCTCATTTCATACTTCAGTACCACCGCTTTGAAGTGCATCAGAATCTTCGACGCTAGGAAGCAGAATGTCTATTTTCAAAATAAGAGGAAGAATCTCCTTCCCCTTCTCATTCCAGAGATTGTAAAGAGTGTACCACTGATGATGGGCTAGGAGGTAACCGCGGTCAAAACCATTAAGTCGACCGCTTGCAAGTATCAGGAACTACGCGAAATGGTTAAAACCAAAGATTTCTGTACGTGTGTATGGCGAACATATCTTGTTTGTATATGTGTTCGGTGACAGGGAATATAATTGTTAGGAAAAACAGCGAATTGTTATTGAGGTTCTTGTTTGTTTATTTGTTTGTTTGTTTATTTGTTTGTTTGTTTCTTTGTTTTTTTCTCTCTCTCTCTCTCTCTCTCTCTCTCTCTCTCTCTCTTTCTCTCTTTCTCTCTTTCTCTTTCTTTTTCTCTTTCTCTTTCTTTGTCTCTCTCTCTCTTTTTTCTTTCTTTCTTTCTTTTTTTCTGTCTTTCTTTCTTTCTTCCTTCCTTTCCTTCTTTCTTTCTTTCTCTCTTTCTCTCCCTCTCTTTCTTTGTCTCTCTCTCTCTTTCTTTCTTTCTCTCTCTCTGTCTGTCTGTCTTTCTTTCTTTCTTTCTTTTTTCTTTCTTTCTCTCTCTCTCTCTTTCTTTGCCTGCTTGTTTGTTGAGTTCTCTCAGAACGATTCAGATGATTCCGATCTGTATTTGCTACAACCACTAATTGCCATGTGATGGAAATGATCCAGAAGAGTCTACATGGCGTACTCCCTAAGCCAATGCATTTTGTAGTTAAGCGTTCGGATTCTTCTCGGATGCGTAGACATATTTTGTTCTGCCGGCACTATGCAGGCGGTATGTTGCTGTGCAGGCTGCATACTTCGTTTTCGGTTGGCTTTCATGCTAGGTGTTTTCATGTGTCCATAAACCACTGGACACTGATACGACTTACAGGATCTTTAACGTGTATATTTGATGTTCTGAATGCCAGTAAGCTACAAATTAAGAGAAGAGTTTGGAGTGTGTAGAGGGATTCATCGCACCCAGACAATTCCATTTGTGCTCAGCTCTACCCAAATCTGCCAACAATTATCTGGTAGACTCCCTTAGCCTGAAAAAAACAAACAAACAAAAACTTATGCGCTAGGAAGGTTTCGAAATTGGGGAGGGAAGAAGAGATTTTGAACTTACTTAGCTGACACCACCAGAATGATGAAACACTATGATGGGCAGCAAACAGGACAGTATTTAATGTCCCAGACTGGTGTTGAGCTCGAGATATCAGATCTTGAGTCCACGGTTCTATGAAATGAACCAAACGAAGGGGGTTTAGGCACTAATAGGTCTGTACATAATTGATCAATCAATTAAGGGTTTTAGGCACTAATAGATGTGTACATAAATTGATCAACCAAATCAAGAGGGTTTAGGCACTAATAGATGTGTACATAAATTGATCAACCAAATCAAGAGGGTTTAGGCACTAATAGATATGTACATAAATTGATCAACCAAACGAAGGGGGTTTAGGCACTAACAGATCTGTACATAAATTGATCAACCAAATCAAGGGGGTTTAGGCACTAACAGATCTGTACATAAATTGATCAACCAAATCAAGGGGGTTTAGGCACTAACAGATCTGTACATAAATTGATCAACCAAATCAAGGGGGTTTAGGCACTAATAGATCTGTACATAAATTGATCAACCAAATTAAGGGGGTTTAGGCACTAATAGATATGTACATAAATTGATCAACCAAATAAATGGGGTTTAGGCGCTATTAGATATGTACATAAATTGACCAACCAAATAAATGGAGTTTAGGCATTAATAGATATGTACATAAATTGATAAACCAAACAAAGGGAGCTTAGGCATTAATAGATCTGAACATAAATTGATAAACCAAATCAAGGAGGTTTAGGCACTAATAGATGTGTACATAAATTGATTAACCAAATTAAGGGGGTTTAAGCAGATCTGTACATAAACTGATCAACCTAATTAAGGGGGTTTAGTCACTAATAGATATGTACATAAATTGATCGACCAAATTAAGGGGGTTTAGGCACTAACAGATATGTACATAAATTGATCAACCAAATTAAGGGGGTTTAGGCACTAATAGATCTGCACATAAATTGATCAACCAAATAAAGAAGGTTTAGGCACTAATAGATGTGTACATAAATTGATCAACCAAATAAAGGGGGTTTAAGCAGGTCTGTACATAAACTGATCAACCTAATTAAGGGGGTTTAGACATTAACAGATATGTACATAAATTGATCAACCAAATTAAGGGAGTTTAGGCACTAATAGATATGTACATAAATTGATCAACCAAACGAAGGGGGTTTAGGCACTAATAGATATGTACATAAATTGATCAACCAAACGAAGGGGTTTAGGCACTAATAGATATGTACATAAATTGATCAACCAAATTAAAGTTTAGGCACTAATAGATCTGTACATATATTGATCAACCAAATTAAGGGGTTTAGGCACTAACAGATCTGTACATGAATACAGATCTGTACATGAATTGATCAACCAAATAGAGGGGGTTTAGGCATTCATAGATCTGTACTTAAGCTGATCTGTGACATCTGAAATATCCCCACCCTCTGCTCATCAGTAGGGAGAGAGTCAGCAGGATGGAACCTAGACCCTCCCAGTGGAAGTCTGACATCTTTCCCGTGGTGCAGAAGCCCTGTGGCAAACGTACTGGCAATGTGTTGAGAGTTACGTGCATAGACCAAAGAGTTGTATAGGCCTAGAAGACTTACGAACTGCACGAGATACCAGATCGTGTCAAGTAGGCACGCCTGCGCACTGGGATCTGGCAAATACATGCGTAATACAATTTGTAACACGGTGACTGACTTTCCAGTTGCTATAAGCAGATTTTTTTTAAAAAATTACATTTCACAGGATTTCGGAATACACACAAAGTTCATAAATAGGTCCAGTCCTCGTGTTTAAGAGACGTAGCAAAATAAATAAATAAATAAAGTAAAATAAAATAAATAAAATAAAATGAAATAACACAAAGTAAAATAGATAAAATAAAATAAAATAAAATAGAACAAAATATCAACAACAACAAAATAAAATAAAACAAATTAAAATAAAACAAACGAGGCAGAGCACGAGGAAGGTACGCCTGAGTAAAAGCGACAGTTTACAGATCATAGACAATCTTTGAGAAAAAAAAAGTGCGCTTTAAGTGTGAAAAATGGCCGATAAAGTACTTCAAAATGCAAATACACTAATCTATTGTATCTATTAAGCAATACTAAAAATCATGTGCTAAATTAAAATTTTGTCCTATCACCATCCCATCCACCATCACCAACAAAGCCCTGTAATTGTTTTTTTTTCTTTCTGTTTATTCGTTTTGATCTAGTTGTCTATTCATTTCCCAGGCATAATTTGCAAACGAGTTAGGTGTTAGAACGCCCGAAAGCAATCATAAATTGTAACTACGTGTTCATGAAGCAAACTTAACACTTCAGATTTGAAAAGAAAAATTCGCAATGTACTTAACTCTCCAGACTTGAAAAGAAAAATTCACAACGTACTCAACTCTCCAGACTTGAAAAGAAAAATTCACAACGCACTTAACTCTCTAGACTTGAAAAGAAAAATTCAAAACGTACTTAACTCTTCAGACTTGAAAAGAAAAATTCACAACGTACTTAACTCTTCAGACATGAAAAGAAAAATTCACAACGTACATAACCCTTCAGACTTGAAAAGAAAAATTCACAACGTACATAACCCTTCAAACTTGAAAAGAAACATTCACAACGTACTTAACTCTTCAAACTTGAAAAGAAAAATTCACAACGTAAATAAAGGGCCATTAATTTTCCAGTAGCATTCCATGCCACTGGCGTTGTATCAACTAAAGCTTAGGAGGATCACCTCTGTTACGTTATATCTGTTCACAACAAACAAACAAAGAAGCAAACATACAAACAAACAAACAAAACTATGTAAATAGCTTGTCTGTCTTACAGTAACATCCCGGTCAGACAGTTGTAATTCTGTGCCAGTTGACTTACCGACCGAACGAATTTCTCGATAGTATACAGTTCAAAATATTGCGGCACGTGTAAACACGAAGAAAAGAAGACAGGATCATGTAACTCTATTACGCAAAGAATTACATTTTGATGGATCTATATATCGTTTCATTTGTTTAGATCACCTTTGCGTGTAAAACACACACACACACACACACACACACACACACACACACACACACACACACACACACACACACACACACACACACACACACTCACATACACATCACACACTCTGCGGTCCTCCAAACGAAGGCTTCTGAAGATGCCAAAAGGCAGTCTTAACCCTTTGATGCCTGCACCCTGTTTACAACTGCAAAAACTTTACCCTTCGACTCCCTCACCCTATCCACCAGCTTCCTTGTGTGAGGGAGTCAAAGGGTTAAGTTTTTGCTTTGCTAGCACGGTTGGCAGTGCTGGATGCTGGTGGACAGGGTGTGGGAGTCAAAGGATTAAATGAACCTGTGAGCGTGTGCTTTCAGTGTTATCAAATCATCTGTTTGGGACTCACTGTCAGCTGGATCCGAGGGGCATCTGCCCATTCTTTTGCATTTCATGTCACTTATCTGCTCACCCAGGCCTTCATCTGTGATGTCATAGTTGCTTATCCACTATTGAGTACTTCTAACTGTGTGATGTCGTAGTTGCTTATCCACTATTGAGTACTTCTAACTGTGTGATGTCGTAGTTGCTTATCCACTATTGAGTACTTCTACTTCTAACTGTGTGATGTCATAGCTGCTTATCCACTATTGAGTACTTCTAACTGTGTGATGTCGTAGTCGTTTATCCACTATTGAGTACTTCTAACTGTGTGATGTCATAGTTGCTTATCCACTATTGAGTACTTCTAACTGTGTGATGTCATAGTTGCTTATCCACTATTGAGTACTTCTAACTGTGTGATGTCATAGTTGCTTATCCACTATTGAGTACTTCTAACTGTGTGATGTCATAGTTGCTTATCCACTATTGAGTACTTCTAACGGTGTGATGTCATAGTTGCTTATCCAGTATTGAGTACTTCTACTTCTAACTGTGTGATGTCATAGTTGCTTATCCACTATTGAGTACTTCTAACTATGTGATGTCGTAGTTGCTTATCCACTATTGAGTACTTCTACTTCTAACTGTGTGATGTCATAGTTGCTTATCCACTATTGAGTACTTCTAACTGTGTGATGTCGTAGTTGCTTATCCAGTATTGAGTACTTCTACTTCTAACTGTGTGATGTCATAGTTGCTTATCCATTATTGAGTACTTCTAACTGTGTGATGTCGTAGTCGTTTATCCACTATTGAGTACTTCTAACTGTGTGATGTCATTGTTTTTTATCCACTATTGAGTACTTCTAACTGTGTGATGTCATAGTTGCTTATCCACTATTGAGTACTTCTGTGTGATGTCATAGTTGCTTATCCACTATTGAGTACTTCTGACTGTGTGATGTCATAGTTGTTTATCCACTATTGAGTACTTCTAACTGTGTGATGTCATAGTTGCTTATCCACTATTGAGTACTTCTAACTGTGTGATGTCATAGCTGCTTATCCACTATTGAGTACTTCTACTTCTGACTGTGTGATGTCATAGCTGTTTATTCACTATTGAGTACTTCTGATTGTGTGATGTCATAGTTGCTTATCCACTATTGAGTACTTCTGTGTGATGTCATAGTTGCTTATCCACTATTGAGTACTTCTAACTGTGTGATGTCATAGTTGCTTATCCACTATTAAGTACTTATAACTGTGTGATGTCATAGTTGCTTATCCAGTATTAAGTACTTCTACTTCTAACTGTGCGATGTCATAGTTGCTTATTCACTTTGGTGGGTGACCACACGGCGGTTTGACATCTCTGGCTCCGGTGAGTTCTTCCCAGCACTGGCATTTCGACTGAATAAATTTGGGTTGGTGGTGTGTTGGGTTGTGAAGCGGCATCGGACGAAAGCCACTGAACCGGCACAGACCTTGGGGGGGGGGGGGGGGGGGGGGAAAAAAATGTAGCACGTTTTTCATCACTCCTCAATTCACGTGCTAAGCCACGTGTGGCCTCCAGCTGTGACATGCGTGACCTTGACCCGAGTCCTGCCCGGCCACTTTTTCAGTAGGAATGTTTCAGCGATGGTGGTTTGTTCGCTTTAGTAAGTGCACTCGTCCTCGATCT
>CM060305.1:117216241-117221241 GCA_030674185.1 Monoplex corrugatus
ATGGGGTATGACAAATGGAGAGATTCGGTTTCTCACAGTATAGTCTGATTTTGTTTTCAACGATAAATGAGTTCAAGGAGAGACAACAACATGCAGAACCTGCCTGTCAGGTAGAACCTAAAAACCTTGTCGGCACGCAGGGTATTATGTGTACGCATAAGGCATACACCATGATTATTTTCGATCCCTTTTTCCCCCCTTTCACAAGTCGCCCATGCACACTGACATATGCAACATTACAAACACTGAGATGCCTCTTGAAAAAAAAAAAAAACACCACTAAAACTGAAATGAAATACGTAGCTGTGAGGCTGCCAGTGTTTGGAGATTTCCTTGTCTTTTGATACCGTGGTTAAGTTTATGAATACTTGAAAGTTTAAAAAATACATATATGCATACATGTAAGTATTCTACTATATCTCGTTTAAACACAATGTGACATACAGTCTGTGTCGTAACGAGATAGAAATAGTGCTGCCATTCCCTAAGTAACGGTTTTTTTTAAAAACAATACAACCCAATGCAGTATCTTTTTTATTAATTCATTTTTTTAAATTAAAGTTTGCATCCACGTGGTGCGTGTCACACACACAAACTTCTAATGACTACTTCAAAAAAAAAAAATATGTATATATATATATACATATATATGTATACATATATATATATATATATATATATATATAAATTTCCACCAGCATAAACCTCTTATTTCCACAATCGTGACATAATGTAAATTACAACCCCTTTAAATTGCATTAAAATTTATCATCATGCGTTGGGACATTGATATTTTGGTGTGAAAAAGGAGGCTGTATAGAAAGAAAGAACAGATCTTTTCATGTTTTTGAATCAAACGTATTTATTTCTCGGTTTAGATAAACATTCATAGAGCCTCCACAGCCCACGAACAACCAGCACGACATGTCAAGCAGAAATTAGTTTCTGACGCATTACCAAAACAAACAAACAAACAAAAACAGCCAACACCCTCCCCTCCAAAACAAAAACAAAAACAAAACAAAAACAAAAACAAAAAACCAACAACAACAAGAAAACACAAAAACAAACAAAAACAAAAAAGCTCAAAACAATAACAAAAGGTAATAAGTTTATCCTGAAGTTCTTGAAAGATCACCTATAGAAATCTCTCTGCGTGGTTCCATTCAGCCATGAAATACACACAGAAAGACCCCGAAATAAGAGCCTAGCCTCTACAAACCACCCCTGGGTCTCGCAGTAAGGGGCCTTCTCGATGGTTAATAATTGACATCGTTAAATTGTATGCGCGTGCGAGTGAAAAAAGACCAGGAGCAGTTAGCTTGAACACGAAATACCGGTTTCGTAATTTTGCTTCACGTAATCAGCTTCACAGAGTTTGTCTGAGCGACATCTGGCTCGAAAGAAAGCAAAACACAACCCCCCAAAATGGTCTCAACAGCTGCAAAATAAACGCCGTAATCAATACTGGGTTTGTCAATGCACATATGCTTGCATTGTGACATTGTGACACACACACACATACTGGGTGATGCAAACGAATAACCCATTTTCTCTTCTTTTTTTTTTTTTTTTTTTTGAAGAAAAGAAAAGAGGGGGGGGGGGGGGGGGGTGACGCGGAGACGGCAACTTCTAACTCGGTCGACGAGTTTTAAATCTCGTTCACCAAGACGCCTGCAGGACCGACTTGAAAAATTTTAAAAATGGATCATTCTCTTGGCATGAATCGCAAGTTGTAGAGTCTGTCGCGCTGTGCAAGAAACTGGCGTGGGGGTAACAAAAAATCAGACGTTCAATGGCCGATTGTAAAGCTTTCAAAACATAGCAGTGCAGAAAGCCAAGCGACAGTGTTGACTGCAGTAACTGTTATTGAAACTAGTGGAAAGAATTCGGAGAACTTGATGGGATAATCGTTCGAACAATGAACAATAACAGTATAATTACTTATTCAGTCAAACTGCGTCCAGCTAAGTGCAGCCTTTCCCAAACAAAAGGTAGGAGGTTTGTACGTGTGTTGTATGTATTTAGAAAGAAATTCAGTAAAATAAACAATAAACAATACACAATGAATGCAATATGGAACTGAAGAATTCCTTTTTTTTTTTTTCGTGTCCAGAGCAATTGCATAAGCATACCTAAGGTACAGAAATATTTAATTGCGTGTAGGGTGTGGGGTGTGTGGTGTAGTGAGAAAACCTTGAAATTTGAAACTTGAAAACACTTTATTGCTCAAGGGTTGAAGCATAAGAGAGAGAGGTGCACAACGCAAATGTTTTAGTTGCACGGCTTTATCTCTACAATAAAGGCTGAGACAGATTATGAAACATACATGCAACTCAATGGACTTCATATTCATAATAACAAATGTGCGCATTCGCGTCCATACGATGATGATGATGATGATGATGATGATGATGATGATGATGATGATGATGATGATGATGATGATGATGATGATGATGATGACGACGACGACGACGACGACGACGACGACGATAATAATAGTTGTGATGATGATGATGATGATGATGATGATGATGATGATGATGATGATGATGATTTGTACAGCGATTCATCTCACAAGTGTCCTGAACGCTTCACAAAGCATTGAGAGACAAGGGCAGACACACGTTAAAGAAACACAGTTCAACCCCTACCGCTGTAATGAAAAGAGATGAACTGTAATTATACAATTGTAAAAAAAGTGAATGAATTATAATCAGGTATCCACTTCATATATCAATTGGTAAAAAGAAAAAGAAAAAGAAATCTCACACACACAATCACGCACACACAGACACACGCACACAGACACACATACACATCATAGCGCACATCCACACATACACGAGTACACATAACAAACCACCCCGATCTTCCACACACTCACATAAATACACAATACAATTGAAAAAGACGACGAGACTTCACAGCTGATTTGAAAAATGTGACTGAATTTGAATTATTTAATCTACTGCAGGAGTCTGTTTCATACTGTTGGACCTTGGGTGAGAGAATCAACGTTGACCACAAGATTTTGGTTTGAAATGTATAACACACGACACTCTCGAATCATACTTTTTTTTTCTGACACCTATTGCTTAAAATTTCTAAAGTCATAAGGATCGATAGGCCACGCTTTCACGGTCTGTATTCGTACTGAAAATCAAAAGCAAGCGAGCTTTTGCCCTTTTACTCTACGTGAGGTTTCCGTCCTCGCTGAGCTCGCCCCTCGAATCAAATGAGGAAGGAAGTTTTATGCGTGGTGTACACATGTAAAGAATGTCACGGAGATACTGATGAGAGTTTGTAACTGATTCTCTATTTAACAGGAAGCCAGTGTAGTAATTTGAAAACAGATATGCTCCTATTTGGAAGAGTTAAAAACGGACTGAGCAGCATTGTTTTGAACTTTCTGGAGCCTGTGGAGAAGATATTTTGGAGGACCAGCCAAATGTGCATTGCAATCGCCAAGTCGAGATAGACCAAATGAACAAACAAAATACTTAAGTGACATCGGTGGAAATATAGTGACGAAAGGCACTGATCTTCCGGAGTTCTAGATTGGCCATTTTGCAAATGTTGGAAATATGCTGTTTAAAGGAAAGTGACCGATCGAAAGTAACACTAAAGTTACTTACATACAATGAGAATGGTTAGTGCCATTGATATACATGGCAGAGAAAGCAGGAAACGTTTGGAGTTTCGATGGAATATTGAGCATTGCTTCTGTCTTATCATCATTTAGCTACATTTTATTTTCATCCAGTTTAGCTGTAATATTTTTGAGTGATAGAAATCATCCAGTCTACGTCTGTCAAGACCCCCCGGTGACAGAACTCAGTATCATCGGCAAAACTTTCATGTCACAGACAATGAGAGGCAAAAAACTAGAAATATGTTCAATATAGAGAACAAACAATACACGTTCAAAACTGAGGCTTGTGGGACATAACTTTGAAACGTGTCAGGAAAATAGAGGTCATCGATTGAAATCTTTTGAGCGCGCCCACTCAGACAGGATTAAATCGTAAAAGCGCAATACTACAGATTCCACATGACTCGAGCCGAGAAGGAAGACTGTCATGGTTTGTTGCATCAAAAGCAGCTGACAGGCCAAGGAGACATAAAAGTGAAATGTTGTCATCGTCGAGAGCAGTATGGAGATCATTCAGGATCCTAACTAAATCTGTGTTTGTGCTGTGATCACTTCTGTAGGCAGACTGGTATGGATCAAGGTCATTGGAACTGACATGGTCACGAAACTGGGAGAAGACAGTTCTTTCAATCACCTTCGAGATAGCAGAGAGGTTAAAAACTGGCAGATATTTTGTAAGGAAATTGGAGCCAGGTGAGACCTTTTTTTGAGAAAAAGGTCGAAAATGGTTACTTTGTGATCTGTGAACAAGGACTCATTAACAAACTGTGAACAAGGACTCATTAACAAACTGTGAAGAAGGACTCATTAATAATCTGTGAACAAGGACTCATTAATAATATGAGTAAGACTTGAGAGCAGTCCATCAAAACAGACAAAACTGAGATAAGCTGGAAATAAAGTTGGCAGGATTTTTGTTTGTTTGTGTGTTTGTTTTAGAGTTTACAATTACACTTTTCGCGTTTTGTTCTTACGCTGGCTGAAAAGAAAGAGGCCGTCCAGAAAATGATTCGTTATCAACAGATACAGATAGTGTAGTAAATGAGGAATCGGGCCTATCACGGATAGTGCTGATCTTACTCTTGAAAAAGTCAGAGAATTTTATATGCAGTTCTGTAGGAGAGAACAGTGAGAAAAACAACAACTAATTTTGATTTTGTTTGACTGTTTGTCACACTGTACAACTTCTTTAAGCAACAATAAAAATAACTGTTTGGAGGTGGAACACTCAATAATCTTAGAAGACTAATGCTGGTTAAACTGTCTGCACATGTTTTGTCAGTCGGTCTTTAGCAGCATTAAATGTTTTAATTTAATTCTAATTTTATATCTATTTCGAGTT
>CM060305.1:117223741-117253741 GCA_030674185.1 Monoplex corrugatus
TTTTTTTTTCCACACTCATATTTGAAGATGAAGTAATACATGTACACATGGACTGAAGACAGGCACTGAATTTATCACAAAGTAGAGTAGAAGGTCATGTTCTACTACAAAGTTTTACATACCAGTGTGCCCAGAAAAACTTAGAAGAAAGAAGAAGAACAACAAAAATAATAAATAAATAAATAAAATCAAATAAAGTAAAATACAATAAAATAAAATAAAACAAAATAAAATATAATAAATTGAATGAAATAATTTTTTTTAAAGTAAAAAGAACAAGAAAAATCCACCACTGATCTGAATATCAAATTTTAAGAAAAGTGGACCTTGATGAAATCAGTAAAATGCATGAAACACTTGCATGAGGCAAAAACCCTGTCTGAAAACGATGATACCAAGCTGTCCGTTCATTATTGAGAAAGTTTATGTTCCTGATGACTCGACACACACAGCTTTTACCCGAACCAAGAACTTGTGAAACCTTTACCCAAACAAGGGAAAAATCGCAGATAAAATAACTCTATTTATCTCATCATTCAAATCGTGGATAAAATGACTATCGTATCTTGTGCAAAATATTACTGAAAAATGTATGCCAGTCGTAACAAAGAAATTAGCTAAAGATGTAGAAGATTGAATAACATGCTTTCTCCATCAAGGTGAGTTTACAAGGGGGAAAAGTACATGATTAATTCAGCTGCTCTTGCCGACGAAGTTTATGAAGGATTCCAAAATAAAGATGAAACCCTTGCTGTAACTATTGACCGACTTAAAAAATGCTACAATGAAGTCTTATTCACACTATAAATGGAACTGCTTCGGCGATATGGTACCAGCATGACAATCGCAGGACGAATTGACTCTTCAATCTAAGAAAGACTGGTAGTTCTACGACTTGGAGATTGATGTTCAACTTCCGTAAACTTTTCCACAGGCCCCCTTTAAAGATCACTGCTCTCCCCACTCTTTACATCTGTATCAAAGGACTTACTGATCTGCATAACAATGGACCATCCCGAATGCTCACCTTTGCCGATGACAGACTCTTTAATAAAACAGGCCGATATGCACTAGAAAAAAAAGCAAAACAGTCCAAGAACACTTCAACAATGTAGATCAATAGTGCCAAAAAACTTGTGAGAAGAAATATTAGTGTGTAGTTGTATGTATGTTGGTCTTTCAGGTGGGATTAAGTAGATGGGCTTGAAGAAAATTTGTGATCATGATGGGGTGTGAATATTCTGGTCTGGTAGTCAGGCAGTGATGGGTTTGTCGTTTTGGTGGCTCTCCTTTTCTTTTTCTTCTTGGAGTGACTAGGAGCTTACGACTACGCGGAGAAAGTTTGGTTCGAAAACTCGTTTCGGTATGGTTTGTACTTGTGATGAAGAGAGAAGGACGATGCTTTGTGGTGGAAGGAGGAGACGCGGGGTTTCGAGAGTTTTCCCAGCATGTGGGTAATATATATATATATACCTTGTTTCTAGTAGGCTTGACGTTTTTGGGCCACCTTAGGACTTTTCATGTCAGTTTTGAAGAGCCTCGTAAGGTATTTGAGACAGACTAAGTTTCTTTCTAAAACAGACTGACACAATCAGACACAACAGTATACAGAGCCCATAAGTAAGGTACATTCAACTTCAAAATCTTGCCAATGCATAGGGTTTGCGCATTTTTACGCTTATTTTGAGCCACGATCATTTTGGATCCTTTTCCATCATACGGCATTCGTAGAGTTGATGTAAGTAGATTTTTTTTCTAGTGCAGAAACGTTCTCCTGGCAAAATTGAAAACATAAAACTCAGCTCATCCAGGTCTGTTTCCAAACACAGTATCTCGCTCTCTCTCTGTCTCCCTGTCTCTATCTGGCTGTCTACCTGTCTGTCTCTGTCTCTCTCTTTCTGTATTTGTCTGTCTGTCCGTCCGTCCGTCTGTCTGTCAGTCTGTCTGCCGTCCGTCCATCCGTCTGTCTGTCTCTGTCTCTCTTTCTCTGTCTCTCTCTGTCTGTCTCTCTGTCTCTGTCTCTTTCTCTCGCTCATCCGCGCACGCACAAATAATCATAATGGTTTTAGCACATGTGACAGTTGTACATGGTAGCAACTGGTGCAGGGCATCATGCTTCTACCCAGAGCTGTGCCAAGTCTTGCCAATAATGACAGTAAATCTTCTGCCTCGTCAGTTTCTTCATTACCATCATGTGGTTAAATGGTCTCCCTTTGTATGTTATCTTATACCATCTTCGCGTTCTTCTTCTACACACACACACAACACACACACACACACACACACACACACACACACACACACACACACACGGAGAGAGAGAGAGAGAGAGAGAGAGAGACAGACAGACAGACAGAGACAGACAGACAGCGAGAGAGAGAGAGAGAGACAGAAACAGACAGAGACAAAGAGAGAGAGAGAGAGCAGGGAGAGAGAGAGAGAGAGAGAGCAGGGAGAGAGAGAGAGAGAGAGAAGGGAGAGAGACAGACAGACAGACAGAGACAAAGAGAGAGAGAGAGCAAGGAACTCGGAACTCGGAACTCGGAATTTTAATGAATTTAGGCCAACAGCCCCTTTCATGGGGGAAATCTTAAGACACATTTCTATACAACATTACTTGATTAATTAACACACTTCAATGTATTTACATGGGATATTCAAAGGTACTAGTGTAGAAAACAAATGTTGTTTCAAGTACGTACGTTCAAAATACTTTTTTCTCATATTTTAAAGGCAGCGACCAAAAACTTCGCCAGGTTCACTATGGTTCCCGCAGAGTCATCCATCATTTTTCTAATGAAAAGATCTTCTAAGTTATCGCCTTCAGTGACCTCTAAATGATAATATTGTCTGACCTGGTTGTACAGAGGGTATTCAAATAGAAAATGTATCTCGTTTTCCTGCACATTCGGACAGACTGGACATGAAGTGTTGGCAGTCGTAGGCGCAAAGCGATATCTGTGAACGTTTAACTGGGACACGCCCATCCTAAATTGTGCCATAGCGTTCCTAAACACCTGCACATACAGTATTTCAATATATTTTGCTCTTGCAAATAAAGGCTTAAATTTGTCATATAGTGAACAGCGTGCACTGGTATCTAAGTGGTTACGCCAGCAATGACAGAAACTGCTACGTAATCTTTCTTTCAGTTCTTTACTGAATCGTTTTTCGTCGCCACACCCAAACATCTTCAAAACCATTTTCACATAAAATGCTTTTTATCTTAGACACCCAAGTTACATAACCTTTTCCATGCATACTGAATAACATTTTATATGCTTTTTTTGAATACCTAGTCTCTGGCTGTTTCAGTAATCGAAACCAGTATTTAATACATCTAGCAACAGCAGTTATCCAGAGAGGAAAGCGTCCCAATTCTCCGTACACAATATCATTTATCGTTTTGTTTCTTACGTGTAAAAATCTCTTGCATGCGTATAAATGTACCTGTTCAAGCTGATAACGTCTTTCATAACCCCAAATTTCTGCACCATAAAGTAATAATGGAACTACCTGAGCATCAAACATTTTAAAGAAAATGTCTGGTGAATTACATTTAATCTTTCTCAGTGTACTTAAAATAGCATTAGTACTTTTCTTACCTTTAACTTTAGCTTCTTCCATTGTAGTTACAAAACTATGTCTAGTTGAAACAGTGAGGCCTAAATACCTGTACGAATTCACCACTTCCAAATTATTGCCATTAAAATCCCATTTTTCCTTTGAACCAAGAAAACCACCCTTTCGAAAAACTATTATTTTAGACTTATCTAAATTTACTGACAGTCGTAGCCGCTTTGTTTCTTGTTGAAGAATGTTAAGTTGATGTTGAAGACCTACCGCGGTTGAAGCCAAAAGAGTAAGATCATCTGCAAAAAGCATGAGAAACATTTCTGTTTCATCTGAAGTGAATGTAACACCATGTTTTCCATTTAAAATAATTACGTTTGCAAGTTCATTTATCAGCAGAGAAAACAGTATAGGACTTACAATGCAACCTTGCCTTAGGCCTTGAAGGCATTCAAAGAAATTGGAATATCCATTTTTACTGCGACATAATACACATGCTTGGACTGTTGCGTACATTGCTCGGATCGTTTTGAACATCTTGCCCTTGATACCCACTCGTAGTAAAACAGACCATAAAACGTTTCTGTTCACTGTGTCATATGCTTTTTTAAAATCTATAAAGGCAACGTAGAGTTTTTTATTTCTGAGTAAATACTTTTCAATTATTGCATGTAAAGTGAACATATGATCTACTGTAGACCGATCCTTCCTGAATCCTGCTTGCGCTTCGTTTATGACGTTGTTTTCCTCTGCCCATACTGTTAGAGAGAGCAGGGAGAGAGAGAGAGAGAGAAGGGAGAGAGAGACAGACAGAGACAAAGAGAGAGAGAGAGAGAGAGAGAGAGAGAGAGAGAGAGAGAGAGAGAGAGAGAGAGAGAGAGAGAGAGAGAGAGAGAGCCGAAAGACGAGCTAAAATTCCTCTGTTCACCTGAGTGAACATTATTATAAAGTTAATGTTTTAAATCTTCCGACAAACCAAAGGAAGACAAAGACGTAAACCCTACAACGTGGTATCCAATTTTAAACCCTTCTATCCCTTTTTGTTAAACATTTTAGTTACATGTCTGGTCTACTATGGATGAAGGGTAGGAAAAGATAAGCAGACTCAAAAATTTCCACTATGGATGAAGGATAAGAAAAGATAAGCCGACTCAAAAACTTTCCACTATGGATGAAGGATAAGAAAAGATAAGCCGACTCAAAAACTTTCCACTATGGATGAAGGATAAGAAAAGATAAGCAGACTCAAAAACTTTCCACTATGGATGAAGGATAAGAAAAGATAAGCCGACTCAAAAACTTTCTACTATGGATGAAGGATAAGAAAAGATAAGCAGACTCAAAAACTTTCCACTATGGATGAAGGATAAGAAAAGATAAGCCGACTCAAAAACTTTCCACTATGGATGAAGGATAAGAAAAGATAAGCCGACTCAAAAAACTTTCCACTGTGGATGGAGGGTAGGAAAAGATAAACCGACTCAAAAAACTTTCCACTGTGGATGGAGGATAGGAAAAGATAAACCGACCCAAAAAACTTTCCACTATGGATGGAGGGTAGGAAAAGATAAACCGACTCAAAAAACTTTCCACTATGGATGGAGGGTAGGAAAAGATAAACCGACTCAAAAAACTTTCCACTGTGGATGGAGGGTAGGAAAAGATAAGCAGACCCAAAAAACTTTCCACTATGGATGGAGGGTAGGAAAAGATAAACCGACTCAAAAAACTTTCCACTATGGATGGAGGGTAGGAAAAGATAAACCGACCCAAAAAACTTTCCACTATGGATGGAGGGTAGGAAAAGATAAACCGACCCAAAAAACTTTCCACTATGGATGGAGGGTAGGAAAAGATAAACCGACCAAAAAACTTTCCACTGTGGATGGAGGGTAGGAAAAGATAAGCAGACCCAAAAAACTTTCCACTGTGGATGGAGGGTAGGAAAAGATAAACCGACCCAAAAAACTTTCCACTGTGGATGGAGGGTAGGAAAAGATAAACCGACTCAAAAAACTTTCCACTGTGGATGGAGGGTAGGAAAAGATAAGCCGACCCAAAAAACTTTCCACTATGGATGGAGGGTAGGAAAAGATAAACCGACTCAAAAAACTTTCCACTGTGGATGGAGGGTAGGAAAAGATAAACCGACTCAAAAAACTTTCCACTGTGGATGGAGGGTAGGAAAAGATAAACCGACTCAAAAAACTTTCCACTGTGGATGAAGGATAGGAAAAGATAAGCCGACTCAAAAACTTTCCACTGTGGATGAAGGATAGGAAAAGATAAACCGACTCAAAAAACTTTCCACTGTGGATGAAGGATAGGAAAAGATAAGCAGACTCAAAACGCTTTCCACTGTGGACGGAGGGTAGGAAAAGATAAGCAGAATCAAAATCTTATCAAGTTTAAAATCTTTTCAAGTATATTTCATTTCCAATGTGGTAAGGACTCCCCATACTCCACTTAGCTGTTGTAACAGGATAAAATGTTTCCATTAAGTCCAGTCGTTAAACCTCCCACCTGGGATGTAAGAAAACCCCGGGTTCATCCCTGGTTCAACAGGGAATTATCTCCCGTTTTTTGTTTAACCTTTTTTGTTTGTTTGTTTGTTTTGGGTTTTTTTCTGTTTGTTTGCTTCTTTGTTTGTTTAAAGTCCAGTGGACTGTGTAGAGCCATATCAGGGCTGTAACCGCTTCAAAACATACAAAACTTCAACAAGAAAAATAATAGAAAAGAAAATTAAGCACACATATCAATGCATTCGCGCACTTAATCTAAAGACATGTCCCCTGTGTTGACCAATTTATCACACAAGGGATTTAAAAAACACACCTGAATACAAATATAGGCATACCCAAGGACACCAAAACATATACAAAACAGGCATGAATTACCTAAAATTGTTTCCGCATATCTCACCTCACTGAGCAAAAATGCATTTAATACATGCACCCAATTATCAATCCTAAGAAAAAGTACGTAAGACTTTATCGAACACATACAGATGAATGGACCATTAAGGCAGAAAATGATAGGTAGTAATGACAGAAAGCAAAGGAACAAGGCAGAAACAAAGAGAGTGGCAGAAAAGAGGAAATTTCTAGCACAGAATTTCCAGAAGGTGGGGATGCTATTTATACTGAAAGAGTCCCTGGCATCCTTTGACGTGGGTACTAGTTTTCGGATGAGACGACAAAGCAAGCTCCAATGTGCAGTATGCGTTTAGCACATGTGGAAATACCATTGACAACAAAAAGGGTTTTCTCGGCAAAGTTGTGCAGAGAATACACTCTGATAAGTAAACAAAACACAACAAAACAACAACAATAACAAAGAACCCATAAACACACACACACACACACACACACACACACACACACACACACACACACACACACACACACACACACACACACACACACACACACACACACACTCACACACACACACACACACACACACAGACAAAGAAGCAAACAAACAAAACAACTAAGATCATCCAGTCCAATATATGGCTCGATAGGGATCAAAGTTGCAGCGGACCTAAGGTACCAAAGATTCCAATTTTATTGTTTGCTGAACTTGTTTGTGGATTAAATACGCGTTCTCATTCCGTTTTTGTGTGTTTCTCATCTGGCTTGCAAGCTGGCAATCACTTTGATTCAGATTTCAGCTTGTTGTTTACTTAACTAGGTTATACCAACAACAACACAAAATGTTTAAGTCCTAATACACTTTATGGAGCATACGAAATATGCAGCACGCAACAGATTATCGCGTGCGCTTTCAATAGAAAGAGAGAGAGAGAGAGAGAGACGGACAGACAGACAGACAGACAGGCAGACAGACAGACAGACAGAGACAGAGATGAAACGAAACTTTACATTTCAACCGTAACCTGTAGGCTAGATACGAAGATATAGGCCAACCCACATATTCACCGCTGGCAAACACACAAGAGAGAATGAGATAGTGACAGACAGAGAGAGAGACAAAGACACAGAGAGAATGATGAGAGGGACAGAAAAAAAAGAGAGAGGGGGGATAAGGCAATAACTTGTAAACAGAGACAGGGTGGGGTGCGGGAGTGGTAGAACAATAATGCATCATGAAATAATATCACGATGATCATACTTATAATCAACCTTCAGCCTGTACTCCATTTCCATCAGCCGCTACGTCTGTGTGTGGCGGGAGAAGTGAGAACCAGGGCAAGTTCATGATACTTCCTGTAACAGTAGTCTGGGCACCTCCTGTTTTCAACAGTCTACACGTGCTTTTGGGTCAGAAAAAAAATCAGATTTTTTCATATCAAATCTTGTTTTGGCGTAGATGGGAGGATCAGGATTCTTGACTAAGATTTGCTGCACATTTTTGTTTTATTTCTCGTTATTTAGACTGCCCTGACCATATTTTGCAATACCGCCACTTACCGCAAGTTTACAAACACTCTGAAACCGATCATGGACGGTCACAAACGGTCTGTGGCACTTGAAAACCTCACAACCAAAACTCATGGATCAGTGGCAAGAGAGAGAAGATCCCCCCACGAAGTTTCCAAGGGCAAACCAAAATCGAAGCCAATTCGATGGGACAGGACAAAGAAGATCAGAAAACACCACAAGGACAGGGTCATGCCAGTGGTTGGCCACCCTCTGTCTCGGAACAGAACAATTAGATTTGAAATCTCTAGTAGGTAATGCAACTGTTAAAAAGTCCTCATTATTTTTTGCAACGGAAAATTTACACGTCGAGAAATCAAAATAAAAGTATTCATTTTTACAACCATAGAAGACACCTCGCTTCATAGCTGGAAAAAAAGTCAATGGTCTGTGTCAGAAAACCTTGCCTATTAACCTTCGTCAGCTGACCGTAAGCCTCACATGATTTCCCTTGAGGATGCAGCCTCTGTCCTACGAGAACCTTTGCTCTCAAAGCCGAGGTTGTAGTATCATGGCATTTACTGCATACATACTTGAAGGTTTGTCAGTGACGGGCTGTACCAACTGTATGGTATATGAATCATCCGCGGAAACTCGTTAAAATGAACATCCTGCCGCATTTGCTTCACTGGATCTCTTCCAGTCAACGAAACCTGTTGAAAAATTGAGGCAGCCTCTTCGAAGTAAGGAACTGATGAAAGTGCTGCAGTCTCTGACTTAGCCTCACGTTACCATTTTCACGATCTGCAGCAGTTCTGACAACGCTTTAAAACTACATCATGCAACGTCAGCATCTGTTTCAGAATATAAGCTCATCATTCCAGCCCTCCCCTATGTATTGCAGGCCTATGTATGTATATATAGATGTATGAATGTAGCACATGCACGTATGCTGTGCATGTGTTTCTCTTGTGTGTGTGTGTGTGTGTGTGTGTGTGGTGTGTGTGTGTGTGTGTGTGTGTGTGTGTGTGTGTGTGTGTGTGTGTATCAGAGACAGAGAGAGAGACAGAAGAGACAGAGAGAGACACAGAGAGAGAGATGGGGATTTTCAAGAAAACAGGCAGGAAACACCGCTGTTTCATGTACTTTCTCCGCACACTGACCCACAATGATATTAGAATGGACTAATTGATCTAATTTTACTCCTTGTGCTTAGTGATTATAACAGTAGTGTAAAATAACTGTAGTACTTCAGGCCTGTCACCATACTGACCAATTCAATCCAAGGGAGCTAAGTAAATCACTATTTCTTTGCAATAGGTATCCGCTGCAACAAGTCTCTTTTTTGATATAATTCTTTCTGTCTCGCGTACTATCCGATCAACCGGTAGGCCAGAACACGATGGGGAGAACAGCGAGGGGGGGGGGGGGGGGATTTCACTAGAAGCAGCTGCAACTATTCTACCTTTGTTTGAAATTAGCACTCAAGTTGGCTCCTCGCTGTTTAGGCTCGAGAACGGTCGTATTGGTGGTCACGACCCCAAAAAGAGGGTTAATGGCACTCACTCGCCGGTCCACAGAGGTTAACTATAGTACTTTTACTATACTGTCACTTCCAAATCTCCATGGTGAAATGTTCCTACTGATGATTTGCGTTCAAATTTGACACACAGAGTGCTTTGTTTGGTTTCTGTGGGTTTTCTCCCCAGTTTTTGTTGGATTCTGTCTGTTGCTGTTGTTGGAATTGTTCGTGTAACAAGCATGCACATGCGGATTTTCTTGTGTTTGGGAGTGTTTGTCTTTTTCTTACTTGTCAGTACAACGAATAATAAGCTTGTGATGAGAATAAATTTTCTGTGACTGGTACGACATTAAAACATCAAAGAGGTTCTCTCTACTGGAAGTCTCTCCCCCCCCCCCCCCACCACCACCTCTGTTTTGTTTTGTTTATTTTTGTTTTTAAAGCTGCCAAATTGACGTCATTCCCATTAACACAACGAGCAGCAATGTGGAAGAAAGCATGGTTCAGAAATTCTCCCTCTCTCTTTCCCTTAGTAATTGGTGACCGTTACGGATTTGCATATCCGACAGCGGAGAGAAAATAGGGGGTCGAGAGGGTGTGGGTAATAGAAAAAAAAAAAAGAAAAAAAAAGAAAGAAAAAGAAGAAGGCGTAATCAAAGCGATGACAACAATCACCACAGTCATATACACAACATCTAAACCAGCTATTCAACTTTGAAAGAGATGCAGGACTTATCGACCAGATCAGTAATGAGACCATATTGTGGCGATAAAGACTTTAATTCAAGAGTAGTTAGTGTTCTGGCAGACACCCCAAAGAAATGGGACAATGTCTGGCGTAGATGTAAATGTAGGAGGCCGATCAGCTACGCACTGAATCATGACTGTTCAATAACCGAGACGCACACACACACAAACACAAGCACTCACACAAGCACTCACACACACACATATATATATACACACACACACACACACACACAAACAAACACATAAAGTAATGCATTGACAGACACACACACACACACACACACACACATACACACACATAGAGGAAAAATGCCAATGAACAGCGGAAAAAGAGGGAGGGGGTTTCAAATGCACATGGTGCACTGATATTGCAGACAGAATGTCAGGGCTACTTATAGCTTGGCTGGCATACATTCCGATGGTTAGTGTCAGTGGTTTCAAAAGCGGCAATTGGAACACGACAACACTCAAAAGCCAGGGTAATCTTTTTGAAAACAAAGATTTGATTACCTGTTGACAGTAATTTGACCAACTCACATTTCATCTTGTTTCATCAAGGGCAGTAAGGATACCGATTGAATGCGGGTGTATGTCAAGTGGGATAGAATTGCCTGTTTGTACAGCGGATCCCAGTAGCTCAGTTGGTTGAGCGTGGGATTCACATGCTAGTGGTTGCGGGCTCGAATCCGGGGGTCCGCTACATTAAAACTGGCCTTCTCATTGTCCCATCTTATCATCATTGTTGTTCTGGTGGTGTCAGTATTGGATTGGATAAGTCCCCCTTCCCCTACTTTCCTGGAATGGTTATCCCCGTCGGCCTTATCACCTGAGGTGGGCGTCGACGTAAAAACTGAACCAAATCAATCAATCAAAATTTCCTGTTTTGTTGTTGTTGTTTTCATTCAGGAAGTGTCAGAATACGCTCTTGCATCTGTTAAGAGAGTTGAGGGGACACTAAGTTTCTTGTTTTGTTATAAAATCTCCCCACCCACCTTTTTGTCTGCATCAGATTAGTTGGCGCTCTTATAACGTCTCTTTTTGTTGTGAACATGTCAGTGACTGTTCTTTGTTTACTGTTTAAGTTGTGTTATGGAAAAGTTAACTGTTGATGAACATCCAGCTTGCCGTTACGGTAGTATCTAGAAGACATAGTAGGAGCCTACACATATACTGCCATTTCTAGGAGTTAATCTCAATGCCATAATATGACTATATATTAAGTAATGAAGAAATACTGGTCAAATAACGGGTACTGCCGTAATCACACACAGGCAACAAGCCATCAAATGCCAGCTTCAAAATCTGACTGTGTGTTCTAATTAATTGTGTGTGTCCAGCGTTGAGATAGAATAGGGGTATCTATCTATCTGTCTATTCATTATCGTCATCATAAATATTATCATTTTGATGCCAACGGCCACGAGCGTTCCCAAGGATTTACTCATCCAAATGATGACCGGGCCTGACAGAGGTTTATTTCAGACGCCAACCGGTGTTTTCAACGTGGCATGTCTGCGGCGACAGAATATCTGACACTTAAGCCAAAAACAAATGATCAACATACACACATGCACGTGTGTGCACACGCAAGGCAATAATATTACTAGTCAGATCAAGCCTTACACATAAGCCAACGAATAGCATACATCATGGTTCTTTTCGAACAATGGTCAACGTAAAGGTTGTTCCAAGTCGTAGGGGAGGGGAGGTGGTAGAGAGCTTTTCTATTCTCTGGGCCAGAACGATGATGACGCCCATCTCTTCCCCCTCCCTCGTTATTTTACCTTCCCAACTCTGAACAGATTCAGACACTCGTCATAGTTTGGCTGATGGAAAATTACACGCACAAAGTGTTTCTTCTGCTAGATTTAAACCTGCGCAGTCACAATGGAAGGCAGGATATCCATCTACCAGGCCCGGCAACATGAACCATTTGAAAACCGCCTAGAGACTGACTGCTTACCACTGATTTCAACAGTCACTTAACGTGCCTGTGTAGAGTGCAAAGTGAATTATGCTACACCTTGATCACTGGCATTTTGGTACCTCTTCTACGTGGTCTTCCAGCACAATAGTGCACCGGTGCTTGTTGGGCGTAAGCCAGCAGCAGTTTCCAAATGTATCAGACGTGTTATGTATTCGTCATTGCTGAAAGTAAGTGTGCTCCAGAAAAGAGATCACTAGGGAGTGGGGGATGACGATTAGCAGGTGGGGGTATGCAAATTATGAAAACACTGATTTCCATTAAAATTTGATATGTAAAGCTACTATATTCTTTTCTAACAAATCCCTGTTTGTTTCAAAAAGGGAAAAGAATCAGGTTGACTGGAGGTAAGATCATGTTTGTCTCCGAAACACATACGGGGGATATGCAATCTTTTTGTGGGGCACTTCTTCTTCAATCTCCGTTTTTTTGTCTGGAGATTGTTTTTTTTAAAGAATATTGCTCCATAATTATGGACTGGAGGGTTGAGTGTGCGTGGGGGGTGGGGGGGGGAGAGAAAGAGAGAGAGAGAGAGAAATGTGTCAACAAGATTTTCTCCGCTATTTCTAAATGTGTTTACCAAATTTGGGTCAAAAGTGGCACCATTAAAGAGCCGCAAATGTAACCGTTTGGGGGTCATGGCGCCAAGTCCCAGGTTACACGGACAAAACAAGTGCCTAAAATCAGCACGCTTTTAGAAAGACATGCAAACAGCACTTTCTCAGGATTTTTGACAACGCTCACATTCTTTTTCCATTCTTGTGATAGTGTAACACTAGTCGCTTCATGCAAGTTTTGTTTTATGTGAGGCAAGTTCAAGGTCACAGTACAAAATTTAGATTTCCTGGAATAATGTTTGCACGGAGAGCAAATTGTTAAAAAAAAATTCAACTAGTTTTGAGCCACAGCCTAATGAAAAAATAGAGACTGCCTAAGTTGGCAGACCCAAAGTGTTTTTAAGTACAATTATTTTAAGATTGATCTAGGAACCAAAAGTACTGCATGAAAAATAATGATTGTATACTGACAGAAACCTATCAGAAGACACACAAAATGGCATTGTAGCTTGACCATAACGTTCCCTATTGTATGAGCGTGCACTTTGAAACTTGAATTAAAATTTCAGTCGTATTATCTTTCCTTTGAATATTGTGCTTCTAAATTCAATTGGAATTTTTGTAGTCACAGATCAACTCTTAAACCAAATTCATTTGCATTTAATTGTACCTTTACACTATATAGGGGCCTACGAGTATTGCATTAATATTTTTTGTGTAGAACCAAACTGGAACACTTTTGTTTACAGTAAAATGTTAATGGCGTGATTATGGCAGTGCGAGGAAAGGTCACCGACACTTGGGTGTAGCTGCTGCTTTGCCAAGTGCATTCCTTCACAAATCTTATTTGCATTGCGTGTATTTCTTTCCTCAATGACAGCTGTGAAATAGGAACTTTGGACTTGTTTATGTTTGACGTGAACGATGCCTGTAATCTGTTTGTCTGAAGTGTGTGTGCGTGCGTGTGTGCGTGTGTGTGGAATGCGTGTGTGTGTGCGCGCGCTCGCTCGCTCGTGCATGTGTGTAAAAGAGAGAGGAAAGCGAGTTTCTTGGCTTTCTTCCGCAAGTCTGGCGTGTTCTTGACAAATTCAGAACGTGTATACATTCTATTATATTAAAAGCTTTAGAATTTTAAGTTTGATCGAGGAAGTGTATAATGAGTGTATATGCATTCTAATAAATGTACGCACATCAAACGCATTCACGTTCCTCCCACTGCCATAGTCCAGACACAAACACAATTTGGTCCCATATAAAAGAAAATATTAATTCAGAATTAAGTGTCGAAGTGTACATAATCTGGTCATAATCAGAAAATTTACAATCATAAAATGAAAAATGTGTTGTTCTGCATGGGTATGCATTAATCTTGTAATGTTAATGACAAACAATGTCTTTGAATATTTGGGTATATGAAACACGAACTCCTTGGTTTCATTTCTTTCTGAGAAACCTTGTGTAGCTCCTAAATCGTTTGCGTACTCTTAAACAAACAAACAAAATAAGTCGAGCTAAACTGCAATGCGTTTAGTTCTAAATTACAGTGTGTTCAAGCTGGGCTAAAATATGATGTGGCTGTGGTTGGATAAATTATGATGGTTGATTTGTTTGAGCTTAATTGCAATGTGTCTTGCAGCGAGAAAAAAAAAGTTTGTCTAATGATTTGATTACAATGTGTGTAACATACCAAAGTGACACCAAAGACTATGAGGTCAAAATGCACTTCTTCTGACGTAGATTGTGCAGGCCTTCTGTTGCTGAGAAAGATTGTCGTCTGACTCACTAGAGTTCTTCTAAATGGACACGTTGTCTACTCAGCGGTAACACTTGCGGGTTTAGAATGATAAATTTATAGTCGAGGTTGACTAACTGTAAGTGCTGGTTTAATGGTAGAATTATCCTTTCGCTTGGATATGTTTTTTCTGGCCGTCAGCTAGCTCTCTCTGTCTACCTCTCTGTGTGTGTGCGCGCGCGCGTGTGTGTGTGTTCGAACTTGCATTGTTTTTCGCCACTGCAGTTGCGGCGCTCGAAAACCCTGAGATATCCTTATCGAATTGATTCATATTCCTGCACTCCCTCCTGAGACAAGTAAAGGTTAATTAGTAAATTCACATTCATACTGATACTTTCTCGATTTTTGGTTGGACGTATTGTATGGCTTGACCAGATCTGAGTAGGATTCTTTATATATCAAAAAGTGGAGACTGAAGACAAGATTTAATGCAGTTTACCCATGGTTCACGTCAGAAGGGGCACGTGTGATTATCAAAAATTAACCTAAAAAATCTGAGCTCACTATCATAATGTCAGTATACAATGTGACTAGGACATCGAGACTCCCGACATGATTTGTAGGCTGTGCAAACAGATACCCAAGCAGTTCCAGATTGCTGCTTCTGTTTTAGTGGCCAACATACATGACTACCCTCTTTCTTGAGCTTTGGAAATGTAAGCACGTAAAATGACTTACATACCGCTCTACGCTACTGGCTGTGACCTAATTCTAATATGCTTGCAAACGTTCTTGCCAATCAATCGTATATTAAAACAAAAGATTATTAACATGAATATCATAAAAAAAGGACTCAGCCTGTTTAAAATGATTGCAACGAATGAGTAGAGGACATACGAGTCGGTTCTTAAACATTACCTAAGCAATTTACTGATTATACGATAAATTTGAAATAATCGTAAAGCGGTACTAGCATAACAAATGAATAAACAATATATCAGTAACATAAACAAATAAGTAGAAAATAAATAGACAAATAATGAAATCAAAGCAGCAAGATGCGAAAGAAAAGAAGGTCAACAGAACTGTGGTAGGCCAAAAACTGAAGGTTGGAATCAAAATCACCGCACCTGAAAATTTTTCAAGAATTCTCACTCCTCTTCGATAGGAAAAGGAATTAGATTATCGAGACTTGTTGCAACGTACAGGCGAGAACGTTGCTCATGTGGATTACATGTACTCGCGTTTATGTTTTAAACGGGGAACAAGGGATGAGTCATGCGCTTCAGGAAATGTACCGGATTTTCAACTGGTTAGTTTTCTTCTTGTTCTTCTGTGTTGCGTTACGACCAGTTCTAAAAATGAGCTCAAATCGATTTCATAAACAATGAAACTGATGTTGAGAGAAAGGTCACGAATGACATCGATACAATCGGGGCTTACATAAATTTGTCCGTTGCCCAAATGCACATTCATGCATGTCTCTTTCCATGCGTGTTTGTTCTTTAGTTTTGGCAAGGTACACATGTACCCCTCGGCATGGTCTACTATTTGACCGCAATGCTTTCAAAAGGCATGTCGTTTTCCACCACGAAAAGGATTAGGTTGTTCCTTTTGATAGTTGTTTTCACTTTTGTAGCGCATGTTCTTACACAATCACACAAACGCCCCCCTTCCACCACTTTTTATTTTTTGCGTCCTCCTTTTTCCCTTGGCGTCACAGCTGTTGTAGTTGGTGTCAGGTCAAATTGACACTCAGGGTTCAAAAGTTCATCGAACGAACGTACAAGACGCCAGACCCGGCTTTCCAATAGCATTAGAACGCGGCCGGCCTGTCAAATCATTCACCCCTGATCTTTGAGCTGCGCTGCTCGACCAACACAGTGCTAAGCTTGTTGATTGCTTCTTCGCCAGAAAGAAATGTTTAAAATGGGACACTATCTCGTCAAATTGTTTCCTGCGTTTCGTTCAGCGGGATCTTTGGAAGCAACGGGGGGGGGGGGGGGGGGGAAGACATGATTTTCAACCTCCTTCTTTCAAAACTACACATAGTTTTATGTTTGTTTGTTTTTTTCCAAGAGAGGGTCTCTCCGTTCTCAATATTTCCATATGTACTACCACTGTAAATGCCAAATGAGGAAAAGAGAATTTCAAGATACTTACTGCATATATGCCTAAACCCTGCGCATAAATCCTATGCACTGGCAAGGTCTTGAGATTCCATCTAATTTATGATTATACACAATTGTGTATCCTTGTGTCTTCCTCTCCCACAAAACATCACTTTATGCCAGCTTTTGTACCGTCAAACTAGCCCTTATCGTTTATATTGGAATAAGTCCTTCCATCAGCAACTCAACGTGATGCAAGACCCAGGTGTACTGTCACTAACAAGAGAGGGAACAGGGGTCTTAATGTAAACATATCAATGTCAAAACTAAAACAAAATTTAGGAACAGTCAACTCACGGGACGGCAGATGCATATTAGAAATATCCAGCAGAATTGGCTAAGATAAAATAACATTAAAAAAAATTAAAAGCGTGTTTAACAATAAATGTCTATCAATCAACATCAGGAAGAAAGTTCTTCAGTGTTATATAGAACCAATATTGTTGTACGAATGCGAAGCGTGGACAATCAACACGCAAAATCAGAAGACTGAGGCAGCTGAAATGTGGTTTCTAAGAAGATTGTGAAGAATTCCATGGGCAGCACAGAAAACAAACTAGACATTCTTGAAAGAGGCAAACACACACACACAAAACATTAATGGAGATAGGAAAAGACAAGCAACATTTATAAGGCATTTCATGAGGCAAGAGAAATTTGAGCATCTAGTCACAACAGGAATGCTGGAGGGGAAAAAAGTATCAGGTAGTCCCAGCGAGAAGATACTGGACGGTTTTGCGAGGTGGATGAGGACAGAAGGGGTATGAGATAACCTTGCAGAAACGAAACAGATTCGTATGGTGGGCCAAGATCGCCACGCTATGCAAAAGGCACATGATGATGACGATGATGATGCTGGTGATGTGAACAAAGCTCTATGTGTTTGCCGAAACAAACCTTCTCGACGCCGCCCTGCCTCATAAACCTTAAATTCCACCACTCCCATTATGCACCGTCATCCTCTGAGCATGAATAATTATCGCCTTTCTCTCCTTTATAAATATATAAATTCTCTGTCCAACTCTCTTTTTCATTTTCCTTTGATTTGTCAATTTCATCTCTTTTTATTTATGTGATCTCTGATTCAAGAAATTCCAGAAAGCTTCCCTTCCATGATGCAGAAGCCTATGCATTATTACTTTCGCAACAGCACTATTAGTTGTCTATGGATGATAATTCTCATTTTTCTCTTCATATTGAATTTACAGCTATTTCTAAAACCATTCCTTTCGAGTGAGACAATTGATGGTATGATAGTCCATTGTTTGTCCGCGACTTAAGTTTCTGAGCATCTCAGATCTTCGAATACTCGTCACCTGCTAAGTTGCATTATTTGCGAGTTTGTCGGCACGTTTATTTCTCTTCACACCAGCGTGTACAGGAGAGTAGATCCATGTGAGCTGTTGCAGTGTGATATAGCCTACGTACCGCTTTGTGCTATTCTGGCGTTCAGATTCCAATGTCCACTTTCTGAAGCAGGTGTATGGAATCAGTCAGGGTGAAGGGCTGACCATCTTTCAACTCATGTACTGAAGCAAACCATTTTAGGGCATGAGTGACTGTCTCGACTTCTATCATTAACCTGGAGTGAAAAAGATAAAAAAAAAATGCCCACAGCCAATTCTTTTTATTTCACTGGCTGATTGAAAGACTTGTTAATGTGTTCCATCAATTCTACACAAGAAGTTTTTTAAAAATGCTTTCAGATCATCACTTGTGCTATCCAAAGGAGAGAGAGAGAGAGAGAGGGGAGAGAGAGAGAGAGAGAGAGAGAGAGAGAGAGAGAGAGGGAGAGAGAACAAAGACAGAAAGAAAGATACGACAAAAGATGGGTAGTAGTTTGCCATTTCTCGCTCACACAGAGTCAACCACACAACCAATATTCTCCAGAGGAAGGCCTCAGTTGGAAGTAAAAATTTAGATGACAACTCTATGAACAACTGACACTGATAAGTCTCGAGTCATTTAATAAAGTAAGGCAAAGTCACGCATCAGTCTACATGCCCTAATGTCGAATTACATTTACATGTACTTACATCATTCATGAATTGGCCTGTCAATAAGTTACATTAGGTTCAGCTCCTCGAGTCTGCTTTGCAATGACGATCTCGAAACTGAAAACAGGTACATGTATTTGAAATGGACAATCACTGGACGTGTAGACAAAAACATGAGAAACGACAGAAAGAACACTGTAAATCTGACTATTCAGAGCCGACGATCATTCTCAAAGGAAACTGCGAAAAGTCGGTCTCAGTCTTTGCCAGTCTGTTATGACAACCACAATAAAACAGAATTTCGCCACCACTAAGTCAACAGTACAAAATCAGAATTCAACTGGAATTTATCTGAAAGGCACTCACGCGTCAGCCAGATCGAATTCTCGGCACTGAAATCTTCCAGAATAAGTAATACGAAAAACCATTTAACTTACGCAGCATCTTGTACGCGGACTATTTCTGGAAATGGAACTTAATCTTTAAATCCAGGCTTATGCATACCCTCTGAAGCAGATTACTAGAAAGCCTGCCACAGCATTTTTGTTTCACACTAATACTCCTCAAGAACGGATTGTGTTTTACACACAGATTTCGTACACCAAAATGTTAGCTGTTTAAAGGTTGGACTCTCCTATTGATCCGACAGATGAGTAGATACTAGATATACTTCATGTAGTCTTCAGCGACTGGCATGGGTCTTCATAGTGTATAGAAAATCAACCCGAGGGCTCATATTCTTCAACAGACACTTCATGGGAAGAAGTCTTGGGCACTGGGTCCTGGTTCCACTGGTCTCTCTTCTGTTGAATAACGACTGTTCTGCTCTGGACTGTATGCGCTATTGTTACCAGTATGCTCTGTAATGGGCAGTGGCTTCCCAGATGATAGTTTTAATGCCTCAGATGGCAAATTTGGCCACTAGAGTATTCGTGCATCACTATATTAATAGGTCTTCCCTAGTCAAGATGTCCTTGCTTCAGCTCTATGTACATGATCGTGTTTAGAATATCTTTATACAAACAACGTGTCCAGTCCAACGTGATGACTAGACACTCCTTCAAAACTGATGTACGGACACTCGATCTTCCCACGTGATATTACAGATCTTGTGCAGACAATTTTTGGTAAAACTATTCCAGACGTTGAAAGTTTCGCTATCAGGTAGTTCAGGTCTCGCAGTACTACGTTCAGGACCACTTTTCTGTGGCGAGCCTGACGTCATGGTCTTACCACAGCCTTGTGGTCAGCCTTCCAAAGGCAGAGCTGGCCTTGGAGATACGCAGCATCACCTCTGCATCAAGAGATCTATTGCTGCTCACTGTACTGTTAAAGCAGCAAAACTTGATTACAGTACTGATCTGCTTCTTGATGACAATCAGAGGTGATCAAACACGAGATACCCGAATGGTCGTAGTTTTAATATAGCCTCTGTCAGAATGTTAGCACATTGTGACATTACAATAGCGAAGTAAGACCTGTATATTCTAGGATGGATCTGAACTAGATACCAGATGATGTGTTCACTGCCAATTAAATCAAACCGTTGACTCAAAACAAATGGAATCATGAACAGTGCATCGTCTCTGTGCAAAGTCACCCTGCCAAAACTCATGCCTGCTTTATCCGAGACAAATGTGTTCAAAGTTGTTAAAGATGTTATCACTGGAGAAAAGAAAAACTGTAAGTTGTCAAGCAATCTATATCAAAATCCGTAAAATGTTTACCCTAACACCACCCTGGTAACCACGGTGTAAAGAGAAGTAGGCTACACATGCATGGCTGTTTGTTCAAGCATAACGACATCGCCCAGAAACCTTTCAGGATAGCCACGCAGTGAACCGTTCTATACCGCTTGGATCTAGTTAAAGCCGGTTGGTGGGCAAAATGGCGATCTGCGAGAGATAACAGAAGCAAGCCACTCGTTTCACACTCCTGCCCATACCTCCCGCTGTTCATACAACACGTGTTACACATTTCGTGCCGCAGCTGGCAAACACTTTCAGCTTTATACTAAGTTTTGTTTGTTTGTTTTCGTGAATAAACTAAAAAAAAAAATAAAAAAAAACTGACAGCGAACGAAAAAAGATTATTATAAATCGATTGGAGTGTGTGTGTGTGTGTGTGTGTGTGTGTGTGTGTGTGTGTGTGTGTGTGTGTGTGGTGTGTGTGTGTGTGTGTGTGCAGAAAACGTGTCTGAAAAAACAAACAAAAAAAACGCTCCATAGTTTAGTCAGATTTCACTCGCTCACGCCCCTCTCCTCCATTGAAAAAAGTTCGGATTGACCAGAAGTCCTGAATGTAAAATTACATTTGAATGCACATGATCCGTACTTGCATCACGGTAACCAAAAATACAAACAGTTTCACGGGAATTTTCAACAATCTTTCGAAATTTTTTTACACATGAAGATCATGATAAGAAGCACGTGTAAAATTCGTATCGTTCTGATCAGTATAATCAAGGAGTAACCTGTATCTACTGGAAGTGAAATGATAATTGAGGTAAAGCGTACAGATGGCTGCAACATAATAACTGGCTAACAACAGGAACAGCAAATGCCACGCTACACTGAAAAATGAAAACAAACATTTAAACAAATAATTAAAAAGGACAAAGACATATGTCGATGCAAGCAAAAGAACAGTAACATAATTATTCTTTACATTGTAATTTATATCTAAATCATAACAGTGAGCATAACTCAGGCAATGAATTATGAATATAATATCATGGATATGTTTCTGTCAAGTGATAGATATGTTTATTAACAATTTTTACGAGGTGTGATCAGTTTATGTGTACTGTGATGATTTCATGAGCACGCGTAGATTTCAGTTTGTCGCGGTCCAGGTTTAAATGAACCAGTGAACACAACCAGATTTTGTGTAGGTTTTGTGCTATGCCAGTTCTTTCCTCTTCATTGCCAAACATTTTTATGACAATTCCAATGTGCTTTTATATTTTGTGGCCATTAAACGATGTTCTTGCCTGACATAACCAGGCAGTTACCTGATTTGAAGAATAGCACTTATTATTTGAGAAATGTCGTAGTTTAGGTAGAATTGATCGCAATATTTTTGGTTCTGCGCATACGCTGCTCCTATCTTTTGACTCACTGCTAGAGAGAAGTCCGGTAGAAAAGAATTTTTTTCTTTTCTTTTTATTTTTTAGGTAGGGCGGATGATTGTATTATGTCGACCGGAGAGATATATGTCTCTCTGTCTGTTTTTGTATGTAGCGTAACAAAAATAGATCGGCGAGATTTTCTCTTCTGGACGGATCTTCACCAAATTTGGGTCAAAGAGTGGGTTGTCAAAGAATCGTGAACGCACAAGTTTGGAAGTCATGATGTCATGGACAAGGTCACACAGACGTAGACCGACAAGTTGTCTGTATCAGACCCTTTTTAAGGAAGATGTGAATAACGACTTCTCAGGAACTTTTGACTATAACTATCTGCAGTCTGTTTTCACTGTTGTTTCAGTCCACTCTTGTCCTCGCTTCACCTGAAATCTTATTCGTCTAATGCTTCTTTAAAGTCACAATGACCTTGAGAAGCACAAAATCAGGATTTTCTTGATTTATTTTTGTATAAAAAGAGATCTTATTAAAATGGCAAGATCATCTTTTTTCTTTCCTTTATTCCAAGCTTGTATCAAAACCAAGTACGAGTGGATTTACTACAATCACTCTCTCTCTCTCTCTCTCTCTCCTCACAGACACACTCACACACACACGCACTCACACACACACACACGCACACACACACACGAACGCGTCCATGCACACAACACACACAGAGCAGTAATAATGATATACTTTTAGACGTGCGCAAGTTTGCACACCATCAGCTGACCTCCTGGAAACTGTTTACACATATCTCTAGAGACAAGTTTAGATGTAAATTGTTAAACAAGTAGATTCGGCGTTCTTGTTACCAAACTTTTAAGTTGGATCAGACACTGGGGGATAGATCACATTTACAGGAATAACGACTAAGGGGAGTCGCCGATTTTTCTAAAGCGAATTACAGACATTCAAAGCACAAAAAGCAAGAACGAGAGTGGCAAGTAGAAAGGGGTGAAGTCTCGATAGGTGAAGGGATTTATCTGAAAAGTATACACGGCAGTGAAAAGTACCAGAGGCATTTTACTTCATGTAGCAGTGGATTTATTTGAAGTCTATATTTCATTATTCTTACAACTTTTTGAACAAGTTTAGTGTTGGCTATAAACAAAAATAAAAACAATAAAGGACAACAAATAAAAAAGACATACTTGAATTATACTTTAATTATGGTTATATGAATATCCCAAGACTAGCTGCCAAGGACTCACACCGCTTCAAACACTGAAGTTAACATGGCCCATGAGTCTTGCCAACAATCACGCTGGTTATGGGGCCAGAGGGAGAGGGTACCTGCCCATCCTCTGTAAAGCAAAGTAACGTTACTGAAATCTAGAGCTTTGCTGGTAGAGGCTGGTCCTTGGGGATCACTATGGTAACATGCTTGCTGCTCTAATGAAGTTAAGTACATTACCCTTTTTGCTTTCCTTTGATGTGTAAACCTCGGTACTGATTTTTTTCCAGATTGGTCTAGTTGGAGATTCGAAAAGCTAGTGCTCTTTTTCTGTCTCTCTTCTTTATTTATTTATCTCTTTATTATTTTCTTCAGCAGTCTCGTTGAAATATCGTAAATAACATTATTTATGTTTCCGAAAAACAGTGGAAGATAAAACGTACAACGGATGGATAATAGTTCCTTCTATGGTGGTATTAGTTATAGGGTCGACAAGTTGAAATCTCAAATGACACTTAACGTGCGCACCAGAAATCTGATCTGCATGACTGACATCCGACCAGGCCTCCGTACAGGGTTTAATGTTACCGCGATATCAAGCTGCATGCTTCTGTTCGTTATTTCATCTCCACGCCAACGCCGAAAGCTCTTGTCGCTGTGAGTCCGTTTCATGTTGTTTATGAGCTTACTCGCATCGCATTAACTAGCAAAAGCTTTTTCCAGATGTGAGATGTAGCCTACCGACCAACCCCAACAGGGAACATGTAAGTGTTTTAAAAGCACACACACACAGACACACACACACCAGTTCAAAATTAATGCAAGTCAACAACAACTCGAAATCAAAAAATTGTGAATCAAAGCAATGACGATATGAACCAATCAAACATTTAGAAAAGAAAAATAACCACCGGACACTCTGCATTCTAATTGACCAGTTGTTCATTCATACACACATACGTAACAAGTCAAGCACAAAACTAACTACAAACAAAAAAAAAAGAACCATCCCACAAGCTGCATTCCAAATTGACCAGCTGTTCACTCACGCACATAACTAACAACAAATTAACTCGAACAAACAAAAAACAGAACCGGATATGTTGCAATCTTGATCAATATGTACAAATCTAGATCAATCACTTGTTCACTCATATGGGTTCACACCACTTTAACCAGCTTGTACAGGCACGCGTGAACGTACGTGCACATGCGTACAAACACATACGCACTCATGTACACGCAAACGCTGTCATATGCACAGCACACAATGTACAATATAATTTCGTTATGATGTACAAGTAAACTTACTGTAATGTCATAAACATTTATGTCAATAGGAACATTTTTCTTGCAATGTTCTTTTGCTATGCCATCATCTCCTTCCTTTCCCGAAACAATTTTAAGCAAATTATATGATAAATAGACCAAAAGAAAACTGATTGTCGGGTCATAGTAACAATGTTCCACTTATAATGCAATTGCACATGTTTCGGAGTTTTGGAAAATCAAGATCAATTTACCAATGTCTACTTAAATTTATAGGTCATGAGTTGCTACAGGACTCGTTACCTTTTTGAACATTATACCCTCATTTAGTAACGATTACTCCCCAAACTAAAATAAGGAATCGCGTGTGCTTTTAGCGTGAAGTAAATATGAACAAGTGGGAGTGACCCGTCCAAATATATGTTACCGTTGCTGATACATCTTTCAATCTCAAGGTCACTGTACCTGAAACAATGGAGGATATCTGTCCAATCTTATTCATTCACGACTACAAATCGCTGAGACAATTTATCGCTTGTCGCGGATTACAGGTAATGGAAAATCCAAAACAAGAAAAATCTATGAAAAAATCTAAATAACTCTCAGTCGTGTCTAACGACAAAGTACACACATTCACCTCCACAAGAACGTGTGTGTTTGTTCACTGATTCAAGAGCTTTGATCAGCAGGACAAGATGTGTCTTGCCTTTGCCACGGTTTGTTATGGTTGAGTCGTGGATGTTTATGATGATATGTTTGTGCTTGGAGACCGACTTCTGTGAACCTTTGTCTTGAGACAGATTAGAGAACTGTCGTCGTCTGTTCTCGCCGTGATGTTGTTGGAGTTCACTCATCTCTTGGATACCAGCATCTACACATGGACTTTGCCTATTGTTACTGCAACCTTGAGATGACTGGTTTGATACCTTCTTTGGCTGGACAAAATAATCCTGACTCTGCCTAATTGCTGACTGTGGTTTCTGGGTGATATCCAGCACTTGTTGACCACGCAGTGTGCCTGAATAACGTTGTGGGTTATCTGCGTGACATGCCTGGTTGGTGTCTGCAAATCGTCGTTGGATGTGAGGCAGAGTGGAAGGATAATCTTTCTGATATTCCGGAGAGCGTGTATCAATCTGCTGTCGCTGGCTGGGCAATGGGTCTTGTGGGTATTCATTTGAACCTGACTGTGTCAAATGTTGCTCTTCTGCTTTTTCCATTCCTTTGCCTGTAACTTGCTGAGTGACATGACTATGTGTTCTGTGTTCATGTTGGACAGGTGGTTCAGTCCGATCAGTAGCACGTTGGCCTTGGTCCTCGCTTGTATTACTGTGTTCCTCTCCTCCGTCATCAGAATGCTGCCTAAGCTGACCAAGCTGTTGCTGGTGTAGACTGATGAGGTAGCTTCTGAGACTGTGCTCCTCTAGACGTGAATTGCGAGCCAGCTGCAGCAGCTTGGTGGCCAATTTGAATACAGCTCTTTGTCGTGATACCTCAGGATCCACAGCCTGATTCTTCTGCACATTCAATGCCAATAGTTATGGAAATGCAGAGTTTGATAAACTAGTGCAGAGTTTAATAGACTATCAGCCTTTCTTTTTTATAGTACGGTTCACACAAGTATGCACCTGTACGAGGGTACTTTCCAGTAGAATGAGACCACGTCTGTATAGCTTGAAAACGCAGTTACAGAAAATGGAAAAATAAGTAACAGAAAACGTCAGTCTATGATGTAATTCTGTGCCAAATTTCGTTATTCATCTTTGATCCGTCTTACGGTTCTGACAGTGTATGTCAAGGCCCTGTCAGACACTGATTTGAAAAATGGCAAAAAAATGGCGTTTTCAACAACGGATTATCGCAGCTACATTAAGGTACGTGTCGCCCTCGGAAAGAATGCATCCGAAATACTTGCGGACATGAGAGCTTTGGGACAACCTTCTGCTCCTTCGAAAGCAACTGTGTTCAGAAGGGTAAAAAACACTTTGCAAGTGGCCAGGCCAGCACTGAAGACAACAGGGGGAAAATGCAAAAAAGCAAAAAGTGCAATGAAAAGTTAATGGCTAGTGTGAAGGCAATGGTTGATGCTGATTCAAGAGTCATCCTTGAAGAGATCGCTGATTGTCTCGACATTCATTCATCGACTGCATCGAGGATCCTAAGAAATCAGCTTGGCTACAGGAAGGTGTCATCAAGATGAATCCCTCAGGTTTGCGGGGGGGGGGGGTAGGTTACGTTTCTGCCAAGATATGCTGACAATTTACAAGAACTGCGACCTTAAGCGGCTGGATGAAATTGTGACAGGTGACGAAACCTGGGTGTACATGTATGAACCTGGGAGAAAGTCACAGAACAAGGCCTGGATTCCTAAAGGTGGGATTCCTCCTCAAATCGCTCGTCGTCAACGTTCGCAAAAGAAAGTATTTACACCATCTTTTTCACCACAAAGGGGATCGTGCTACAGAAACCACGCAAACAAGGACAGACCATTACCGGAAAGTTCTACAGAGACTCAGTACTGTATGACATCAAGAAGTTTTATGCAACTTCCCGCCAACCGCAGGCATGAGAGGAATCAAGATTCTTCATGATAACGCATCTGCTCACAAGTCAAAGCTCGTACGAGAATACCTTGCAACCGAGAACATCCATACTTTGGCACACCCTGCTTACTCCCCAGACCTTGCACCCTGTGACTTTTACCTGTTTCCACATCTGAAGAAATCACTGACAGGAAAAAGTTTTAAGAGCCGAGCAGCCTTGGGAACGACGGTTTTCCAGTGTCTGTCAAAGAAGCCTACAGAGCGGGATTTCTACAGTGGATCGAGCGAATGCAGAAGTGTGTGGCAGCAGGAGGTGAATACTTCGAACAGATGAAATGAATGATTTTTTTTTTGCCGGTGAGTCTTTGACGTATTAGTTCGTTGGTCTCATTCTACTGGAAAGTACCCTCGTATTATATCACAATTAACACTTCAAGTTATGGAAGATGTGTGTATCCCATTAAGTCCAATGCAACTTTAGTTTTGTGCCCCAGCCTGTTTCCATTCTGATATATAACATATTTTAATGAACTATCAGTATTTCTTTTTCGTAATATGAAATATACCAGTACGCGCCTCTGCTATATTACCATTAATGCTTCAAGTTATACATCTTGGAAGACGTGTTTAACTGCAACTTTACTTTTGAATCCCAGTCTGTTTCTGATGTATCTTATTACCATACTCTATCAGTCGATAACACAGTATTACGTTTCATATGTTGTTCAAGGTAACTGTAACAACAGCACCTTACATATTTGACCAAAAATACTTGAAAACAGCACAGCCTATAGTGATACGTAGCAGATGTCAATTAGGGATGAAACTGCTGAAGAAAATAAGGCTCTGCTGACCTGTCTGAGTGTCTCTAAATGATGAGCCAGTTGTTGTGCATCTTGAAACACTTCTGTTGGCATCGTTGACATTTCCGCTAGTTTCAGACCTAAAGGACAACACATACATACACACACACACACGCGCGCACGCACACACACACGCACGCACGCACTCACGCACACACACACACACTACAATCATAAAATAATAGTTTGAATGGGAAAAAAACAGATACATGGACGACTGACTAAAAATATGCAGTTCATTGCGGACGTATACATTCATATAAGAATAGCTGTAAGCTTAAGTGGAATGTCGAGTTACTTGCACACTCGGAAAATACATAAATGATCTATTGTGATTTCTGAATACCGACCGCTTTTGCGCAAGCAGTACCGTGGACATATGGAATTATCGCCAACAACTGATTTCGAATCTATTACTGGGTAGATAATCAAACAAACCAACAGTTTATAAAGATATTCATGATAGTTTCGATAACAACGATGCCTATCGTAGGACATACAACAAGCACTGCTTATAAAACCATTAGTTTACCGTACAAAACGAATTTTCTCATGAATCATGCATTAAAAACACCAACTTACATTTTATACGAGAATTATCACAGCGTTCTGCTGTTTAAAATGAGTATTTCACAGGTTGCTGCCGTTGAAAATGGGTATCTACCAATCATGCATAAAATTTGCGGATTCCTACTAAGCCTGAGCAGTAAATCGGGAGAAATTCTTGCACACACACACACACACACACACACACACACACACACACACACACACGCACGACCACACACACACACACCAACAGCACACACAATTTTTATATAGAAAATGCAAACCAGGACTGACCGTAGTGTTTTTCTTGAGTTTTCCCGCGGGACATAATGTGTGTATAGGTGATCTTCTCACAGCTCCCTTCTCTACTGAAGGAGCGATGAACTTCAAAGAAGTAGCTGGAAATAGTGGAGATGTTACGACAGTACATACATAAACATAGTAAGCAGCGAAGTTGTTCGCTTTCCATTTTACTATGTTGCACTTCAATGAACTGCACTGTACTATCGACATTGTTGCACTTCACTGCACTGCGTTGAATTGTCCTGATACAACGGTTTTCAATGTAACATTCGTGCTGGTCTCTCTTTTTATTTATTTAGTCTTCCCCTCTCTTGCTTTGTATATATATATATAACACACACACACACACACATATATATAATATATATATATATATATATATATATATATATATATATATATATATATATACACATACATATGTGGTGTGTGTGTGTGTGTGTGTGTGTGTGTGTGTGTGTGTGTGTGTGTGTGTGTGTGTGTTGGTCTTTGATTTAATGTCTATTCACTAAAGTGATTTTAGACAACAACAACAACAACAACAAAAAAGGTGGGGGGGGGGGGGGATAGAGGAGGAGTGAAAAGAATATTTGAAAATTTCAATTTTGAACTTGAGAAAAGATGATCCAGAAAACAACTGTTTTGAAAGGGGAAAGTAAAACTAACAAATAATGTTACCATAATTAACGATTTAAACAAATAAACTAACAAACAAAATTAATAAATATCTGGAAGAAATGAGGAAAAAAATAAAACTAATAATTGACTAACCATAACATAACATTTAAATGGTAATTCGCTATAGGACTTTTTGACAGGCTAACAAAAAATTCATACAGTAATGATGATGAGGCAAATATATCAGAAACTGCACTCATAGATAGTGTTGGAATATGTCGTTTTATCTTAACGCAAGAAAGAATATGACTATGTGTTATCTTTTTTCCACACAGACACATTATGTTCTTGGTGTATTTTGTTTTGAATGCATCAAGTTTCCATCTATACATAAGGGATTGTATAATTCTGCTGGCATGAAGCTGCTTAAGTATTTTGCTAACTTCAAAGTTCATGTTGACATTTATCATACTTTTTCTGTTTTAATTGGAACTGCTTCCAGACGTAATTCTCGTGCAACGAGAGAGAAAGCTGGATATTGTTTGAATCTGGTGAGTTATTAGCTCCCCTTTTGGCAGCCCTGTCAACTTTATCATTATAACGAAAAGAACTATGAGAAGGTATCCAGCAGAAAGTAATATCAGTGCCTCTTAAAGATAAATTATGAATCAAGTGACTAATTTCCAGAATCATTTCTGATCTTGTTTGTAATTTTGATAATTCAAGAGCCTGAAGTACTGATTTTGAATCAACGCAAAAAAGTATTTGAAAAATTGTCCTAGGAAGACTTATCATAAAGTTTAAAGCCATTAATATTGCAAAGAGTTCAGCTGTAAAGACAGATTTATCAATTCCATGTAGAAAGATTTTTCAATTTTGA
>CM060305.1:117256241-117371241 GCA_030674185.1 Monoplex corrugatus
TCAGTTACGACCGAAAGGAACTCCTTCGAGATAAATTACTAAAAATACATTCTTGTGTAAAAGTGTTGTTTGTTCATGCCTTTTGAGAAACATTACTTAATTAACCTACATTCAGGAAGTATCTCTCTGTCGAAACAACTGCAAAACTCGTTCTCTCCTTCATAATGTCTCGCATTGACTATTGCAATTCACTCCTGTCTGGTCTTCCTGCCTCCACCATTCACATCCTACAGCGCATTCAAAACAATGCTGCACGCCTTGTACTCAAAAAGAAAAAAGCTGACCACATATCTCCTCTCCTGGCACAACTTCACTGGCTCCCTGTATCAAACTAGACACCATGTGCTACAAAAGCCTCAATAACGCAGCCCCCGATTACCTGTCAAGCCTACTTGAGATCTATGTTCCCTCACGTACCCTCCGCTCTGCCTCTGATCCTCTGACTCTTCGCTTTCCACGCACTAAGCTCAATACCTATGGTCCACGAGCCTTCTCTGTTTCTGGTCCACTCTCCTGGAACAAACTTCCTCTCTCAGTCCGTCAGCAACCTACTTTTGTCTCCTTCAAGTCCGCTCTCAAAACTCACCTTTTCTCTCCTGCATAAAATCCTAACCTCACTCAACCCTCCCCTCTGCAGCCTGTCTCCGCTCGGAGGGAATCACATGGTTATAATATATAATTGTATGCTATGCTCTCTATAATTTTCCATTGCTTTTATTCTTGCTTTTATTGCTTTTATTCTTTCTCCCCATTTATAGCCATGCGTGTGTGTGGGTGTGTGTGTGTGTGTGTGTGTGTGTGTGTGTGTGTCTGTATGTGTGCGTGCGTGTGTGTGCGAGCGTGCGTGCCTGCGTGTGTGTCTGCTTCAGCGCTTAGATTTGATTTTATCAAGATTTTGCGCTATATAAATATTGTAATTATTAATTATTATTATTATTCTTTTATAGTAGTGTTGTTTGTTCATGCTACCAACGACTCTGTACTCACCTATCCACCAAATGCCAAATATGTAGAAGTGGGAAATGGCCATTCCGAAAAAAAAGGAGGAGGGGGGAGTGAGGGGAGGTGGGTTAGGGGTGGTGGAAGAAGAAAACTAAACCAGTTAACTCTGCCCACCTTTCATTTGTAATGCACGCCGTGTGGAGCTGGGGCGTTTCAAACCGGTTTGAACAAAGGATCAAAGCTTGGCAAAGGCCAGCGCGCTAACGCGTATGATCAAGAGAGAGAGAGGGGGGTGGGCTGGGAGAATGCGGGCGCGCATGTCTCTGTGTGTGTATGCGTGTGCGCGCGCACGAGTGTGTGTGTGTGTGTGTGTGTGTGTGTGTGTGTGTGTGTGTGTGTGTGTGTGTGTGTATATGTGTGTGTGTGTGTGTGTGTGTGTGTGTGTGTGTGTGTGTGTGTGTGTGTGTGCGTGCGCGCACCCGCGCGCGCACGTGTCTTGTGCACATTTGCCTGCCGAGCTAATGAGTCAATTGAGTAAATTCTTGGCTACTATGGATGATCATCTCCATAATATGGACCACATACCCTAATTAATAACAAAAATGTCATAAAATTGAACGCCCAGATTGTATAATTTTGGGTCATAGGGACTGGAAAAGTAAAAATATTTCAGAAACGATTTATCGGCCGTTTCCTAGTGACATTTGAGCATAAAAGTATTTCAGAAACGATTTATCGGCTGTTTCCTAGTGACATTTGAGCACGTTTAATTCAAAAGTTTGCCCAGACTAAAAAGAGAGATTCAGCGCTGCAAATTTGATTGTCGAATTCACTGTAATGTTGATAGTATCAAAATGCGCTAACAGTAAAGCTTGATTATCTTCAGGAATGTGTGTGTGTGTGTGTGTGTGTGTGTGTGTGTGTACGTGTGTGTATGTGTGTGTTTGCATGTGCTTGGGCAAATGCAGGGTGCATGCACACTTGTAACTCTCCTTGTTGTATTTTCTAGCTGCCTTCATAATGGTAAACTGGTAATTACTCAACCTGTTGATTACTTAGTTGGTTCCTGTTCGCTTAACCGAATTATAAAGTCCAAAGGTAAAATGTTTAATGGGGACATAAGTGGCAGGTGTTAGTGGTACAATGACACATATTTTTTTGATTGTGGGGTTTTGCCTCTGTGTGTGTGTGTGTGTGTGTGTGTGTGTGTGTGTGTGTGTGTGTGTGTGTGTGTGTGTGTGTGTGCGCGCGCGCGCGCGTGTGCGCTGTTGTTGTTATATTGTTTATTTTTATCGTTGCAATTGTATACATACAGATATATATGTATGTACACATGTTCATAAATATGTATATGTATATATACATGTATATATAATTATATATATATATATATATATAGATAGATAGATAGATAGATAGATAGATAGATAGATAGATAGACAGACAGATAGATATTGTTGCTATTAATCTTAATAATAATGATAATGATGATATTGCCAGTTTTATATTCCACTCGAGTATGGTCGTACTATGAATGACTTAAAGTTTCAATGGACCGTTTATAGAATTGATATACTGTGAGTTCGCTCTGATTATTACCGTAAGAACTGGATCTGCTGCATACAAAGTAACTCAGTGGCGACAGGATTTTATCGCTTGCAATCCAGTAACTTTCTTTATTTCTCCACCCCCCCCACCCCCCCGCTTTTCTTTTACATATCAAGAAAAACGACGGACAGAGATGAGTGTTTGTGTGTGTGCCTGTGTATCTGTTGCCAAAAATGTGTTGGCAACATTTTCTTTTCTGAGGTGTTGGTTGACAGATCATTATCAAACTTGAGTTTTTGATGCGAACTGTTAAAGAGTCACGAATGCGTAATTTGAAAGTCATGGTGCCAAGGTCACGATCACAAGGACCAACTATAAAAAAGAAACTTTCAATCAGCTCTCTCTCTCTCTGTGTCTGTTTCCCTCCCTCTCTCTTTTAAACACGAACAGCACCTTCTTAAGAATGTCTAACAATGTTAACATTGTTCTGACTGATGTGATGGTCTACAGTTGTACTCGCCTAACATCAAATATTAAATTCACTTCACACTTTTCTAGTGTCACGCTGACTTTGAAAAGTACAAAAATCTTTTCTTTTTTTTTTTTGATGGGGAAAAAACTAAAATTCGGTATTTTTTAATTTCAATTGTTTGTGCTTCAAACTCACATAAGCAATTAAAATTGTCATAACGAAAATGGTCAAGTCTTATAGATGAAATTCTTTCATTCTGAAGATTATGGTAACATTTGACTACACGGCAATATCACCATCAAAGAATCACGTGAAATTAATCGGTTGTATCACCTAGTAGTGCCTTGATTCAGGCTCGCAAATGTCAAAGCTTGGTTGAACTTAGTTTGATCTCATGATTACAATCACAACATCGCTGATGTGTGTGTTTTATGGTACAACTCTCATATCTGTAACCACAATTCTTTTGTTTTTTATTCAAATAACAACTTCCCATTTTAACAATAGTTTTCGTGGGTGGGTGGGTGGGTTGACTTTGATTAGTCTCAAAGGTTATCTGTAACTTCGTGATTACACTATATGAAACAAAATCTGTTAAAGAGATTATTAGAATGGCGTAACTGTCTTTTTTCTGTCCCATTGTCTGTACTAACTTTCTGACCTTCCTTCCCCTCGGTGTAATTGCTTCTCTTTTCTCTCTTCTCTCTTACCTCCGCGAAGGGTCACTGGGGCCCGCGACGCACGAAAGAACCCGTTCATCAGATTCCTTTACCTATATCAAATGTGTGCCAAAGCTAGGGTCTCCCCAAATGGTCAAAGTCCATTCCATAATGTTGTCAGTCCATTTCTTCTTCCCCTCCGTCTCCATCCCTCAACAGTTCCCTGGAGGACAGATTTAGTACGGCCACTGGATCTTGTTACGTGGCCATACTAACGTAGTTTTCTTTTCTTAATTGTTGTCAGCAGATCTTCATATAATCCAGTGTACTGTGCTGCTTGATGGTTTGGTGCACTTATTCATTGTTGATATGATCGATGCATCTGATGTTTAGTATCTTGCGATAACATCTCATTTCAACGACTTGGCATATTCTTTCGAAATTTGCTGTGATGCTCTATGTCTCGTATGCACACAGGAAGATGGAATGCTATTTTCTTTGCTGCCCTTGAGAGAATTTCTGGTTTTGATCCCTCGTTGCTCGAGAAGGATCCCAGGCAAGTGAATTGTTGAGCAGTACCTAGCTCCAGTACATGGACAGCTATATCAGTAGAGATGGTAGTGTTGTGGTTGGCCATCAACTTGGTTTTCTTGGCACTGATTTCCATGCCGTATCTTTTCGATGGTTCATTTAGTCTTCAATGAACAAGTGTGATGAGTTCTTGCTCACTGCCTGCCAGGCTATCAATGTCATATGCGAAGCAATGGTTCGCACTGCTTTCTCTAACACTGGATGTGCTGGCATGATTTGTAAGTGTGTCAGATATGATGCGTTCCAGAAATTTGTTGAAAATTGTGGGAGAAAGAAGACACCTCTGATAAACTCCGAAGTATGGAACCACTCTCCAACAGCACCATGTGTGAGTACCACACTGGTTGGTTTGGATTTTAGTTGCTAGATGGTGTTGATTAGCTTTTGTCTGATACTGAGTTTCTTAACTGTGGCTCATAGTGCCCCTGTCAATTTTTTTCAAACGCCTTCAATTCTATGAAGACATGGTAGAACCCCCTCTGGTGTTGGAGGTGTTTTTTTTCAAAGGGTACACAGGCTAAAGATCTGATCGATGGTATTTCTGCCCTTGCGGAATCGGGCCTGTTCTTCAGCAGTAATGGTATCTGCTTGTGGCTTTAATGTATTCAGAACGATTTTGAGCATTACTTTGCTGGCATGGTTGATCAAACTGATTGCGCGATAGTTCTGGCAGTGTTGGAGATTGAGAGCGTGACAAGTAGTGACCAGATCTACACCGTGATCACTGCCAAGGTCTGCCACTGGAGACATCCTTGTTTAAGCTCTATTCACGCCAAACTTGTCCCAGTTTTTCACAAGAGTATAATCTATTTGGTTGTGATACTGAACGTTTGGGAGTGCTGTGTCCATCGTCAGGACGTTTTATGTACCCAGGAGTGTTAGCAGGAACCAAGTCATAACCACTGGCGAATTCTAGCAGACGCAGTCCTCTTTGATTGGTACTCTCGTTACAGTAGGAGCTGCAGAAATTCCTCCAATCTTCTTTGGCATCTGCATACCAACCTTGGCCACCCAGTACCTGAATGATCAGGATGTCTTTCTTGTCAAGTTTACTGATGACTGAAGCTGGGTTTTGAATTCTTCAATCTGGTCACTGTCATAGTCTAATATGGGGGGTATATTTTCATTACCGTGATGTTGAACGGTTTCACTGGCAGGCGGACGGTCATGGTCCCGCTGGAAACAGGGCTACATCCATGATGTTGTTGCTGACAAAAAAATCCACTCCATGTGCATATTTGTCGTCTTCTTCACCATAGTGCAGGACATGCTCTCCTTCCGCCTGATTTTCTCCGTTGTTCTTCCATCCAATTTCGCAGAAGCCGAGAATGTGCTAGGAGCAATAACGAATCCAGACTAATTCCGTCACAGGTTTAGTGCCAGGTAGTTAACAATATCAATATCAAACCACCATGAGGCCACCCATTACAGAAATTTGCAGTGCAGTTGTGTCGATTCAATAAAAGGGGAGTTCAACGTGCCTGTTCTTATCCAATATACTCTGGACATGATTATAGGTCTCGTGCTGGCGACAATAATGGTTCAGTTGTATAGCCTGACTGAGTGCATCCCGCTCACTCTTATGAGGAAGCAGCCATCACATCAGTCCCAATGGCAGGCCACTCCTCCACCCCCGTTTCCTTAACCAGTGAAACTAAAAATCTTTACATGAAATTGCAGCAGCCATAGTAGCGACAATTTTGATTCAAATGACAGTGTGTGTCAACGACCATACTGGCATATCCATGAACCCTGAGACTGCCTGGGTAGTTGGCTGGGTTTGAAAACAAGACTGACTAAAACTTAACCATTTACCTTTGTCTTGAGAAGGTACTCACACACAGCCCAGCAGATTCCTACACCCTCCTGTGCACTAGTGCCTGAAAACAATACATAAAAGAAGCCGATTTGTATCATGTATGCAGGCATCACTTTGACAATTGTATTTTTAAATCGTGACTTGCCTGTTGACTGCAAGAAACTACATCAGTTTGGATAGGTCATCGGTTCCACTATCAAGGCATAATAATGTTGAAATTGTCAAGCTTTTCAAGAGCTCTCTCTCTCTCTCTCTTCTCTTGTTCATAACTACACACACACACACACACACACAAACAACACACACACACACACACTCACACACACTCACGACTCACACCCCCAAGACCGCAGACGCACGCACGCATTCTCACCCATATACACACACAGACATGCTCGCACATATGCTGTCTGCCTCTCTTCCACTCATCACCCAAATGGATGTAAGGACATTGGAACACCCAACAATGGTTGTTCACTAACTGATGGTTCAGTTGGTAGCATTTTTATCATCGTATGGCTGTCGTTTCGCTTACATCATTTCCTCACACGTTGTTTTACAAAAACAAAAGCGCAGCCCAAACTGAACGCCTACGTAAGGTCGTAATGTACTCTCCCACCACCACAACTGACTTAAATCACCGGCCAACTTTTTTGTTTTTTGCACTCAAATCTTACAGCGAGGATTATCAACCAAATTTCACTGTTTTCAAGCGAGAATTATCAATCATAACAAGCTGTTTTCAAACACATGACACACGATTGTAATATTACCTCTACCCAGCTCGTCTATGATAATGAGCGAGTTGTTGGTAGCGTTCTGGGTAATGTAGTTGATTTCTTTCATCTGAAACGTTCACAGTAAGTTTATCAACATTCAAAGTACAGGATTATTCAATTATCATCATCAAACTAAATTCAAAGCTCATGTCATGTAAAGTACAATATTCTATCTGTATCATTGTGTTGGTCATTTACAACGAATGCCATTTCAGTTGTAATGATAATACAGAGCAATGTTTCATTTGGTTCTCCAGTCATTCTGGCGGATGATTAGGAGAAAACTCATCCTCTAATACGAGTCTTTCATGAGAGAAACATAAACAGTAAAGCACAAAAACATCAACAAATCAGACACTGTATGGGAATGGTGTTCTGTGTGTAGAAGCCATGCTTTCTGTATTTCTTCTAGGATAATTTCTGTTAACTGACAACCCCCTATCCACAGACGACAGACCAAGTATTTAAAAAAAACTAAAATACTATCACTCAAAAATCAACTCAAATACGACAAAAGCATAAGAATGTTCAAAATAGTACTACGATTTGGTCCCAAATAGTTAACATTGCTATTACCCCATGCCAAAAACACTACACAAAATCAAGAAACAGTTATCTTCCAAGAACATGATTTGACATATCTAAAGCAAACATCTCATTTCCTGGTACATATCTCGTATCTTTAGAATACCAGCATCAAGTCATGCACATCAATGACCAGATTTAAACAAAAACTTCTCTAATATTTCCTTGATGTGATTTTAATGTTCAGTCTAACTGAAGCCACTTTTGTATACCTACACACACTATTGCAGCAAAATCTGTAGTCAGTCTCATTTGCACCTACGAGTTCTTCATATTATCCCAGCTCTCTCTCTCTCTTTCTCTCCTATTAACCTAATCTAATAGTATCTATCAACTTATGATTTCTTTACATGCTTCCTGTACTTTTTATGGTAACAATTTATGAAAGTGGTAATGCGAAAACGTTCATATTCTCTCTCTCTCTCTACATCTTAGCACAAACGTTTGCCTTCCCCCTTTTCGCTCACACACACACACACGCACACGCACACACACACACACACACACACACACACACACACACACACACACACACACACACAGACACACACACACACACACACACACAAACATAATTTCTGACTAGTATTTTTCTGCTGCTGTTTCTCATTCTATCTCTGCCAAGCGACAACAAACGCTGTCACTCTTTAATATCCACGTATATCTTATACCATTGATTTATGGATGTACTTCTTTTTCAGAATCTTTATTCCAGGTAAATATGCAAATCAACAACGGCGAGTTAAAAAATGGCTTACAACTAATAACTTCTACCTTTGGACATTGAAGTAGGCTATTATTGTCGTTCCTTGTCTCTACCGTATGACCACTCCCACCCCATTAATCCTTTCCTTTGTGTGTTTGTGATTCATGTTTTCACGTTCATTTTTATTTTATTTGTTTAGTTTTAAGTAATATAGTCCGGTTTTATATCTTTATGTTTTTATGTACTGTAGCAACAACTAGCTGCAAGAAGGTCCAGTGGAACCTAATGCTACCATCCTTGATTGAGAATGTGTTTCAAAGGTTGAAGTTTCTCCTCCTGTGGATGGCAGAAGCTCTATTTCATTCAGAATGCCTGTACTCTCAAATTTCTCTCTGCTCTTTCACTATATTTTCGGAGGCACTTTTTCGCTTTAGGCTGACTTCAAGTCTTTCTATATCTCGAGAGATTCATGATCACCATGCCCCTGCTTAAGATAACCGTACAACAGTACCTTTGTGATTCTGCTGTCTGCTATACAATGTGTTTGGGTAATTAAAGGATTGAAACTGCATCAGCAGCACAGTAAGTCTACAAAATCTTCGTGTTTTTCATTAAAATTCATAATTCACTGGCTATTGTTACAATTTTAACATGAGCAACTCTGAGATGAACGTACAGAAAAGCTTACATTTTCTAACATTTTAAGAGGTATAACCGCTATCTACACTTGGTAAAAGTTAGAACTGAACCTCTCATTTTGTGGAAAGTTAATAAAATCAAAAACACAAGTGCAAGGCAGCTGCATTTCTCAATATCCATCAACCAAATCATCAAAGTAGTAATCACTCTCAAGGACCTCAAAGAGCCAGCTACCTCGAGAGTGAATGTGGAAGAATTTGTTTCCATGTCATCGTCATTGCCCACTCGGGAGAAGATCTGCGAGGTCAAGCGGAAGGAGGCGTATTCTGCCGGCACAAAGCTTCCGATCTGAGCCATGATCTGCAGCAGCGCCACCTGCCTCAGGTATGTCGACTTCCCACTCTGCATCAGCGGTGGTAATTATTTCATTCTGTCATATTTACCTCCTCCTTCAGTCCTTAAAACAACAGTTGTCTAACTGTTTCAAATGCACGTCTGGAAATAGGTGCTCCTTAGAAACTGATCTCAGCACACTCAATCAACATGCAAATGAATAAAAAATAACGCACATTCGTGGTCGCGTGTCCAATCGTACTTACCCCCACTTACATGCTCTCTCTCTCTCTCTCTCTCTCTCTCTCTTGATTTTGTTGTCACACCGAAGGACACGTGAGCACACACTTCGGACATCCAAAAATGCTAACTCATCGCGTTATGCTATCTGGTTCTGGCTATCATCGTAACAATAATGCATCTTACTCATATCAAACTAAAAGCAAATCGAACACATATCATGGGAGACCGCACTGGAAACCAGAAACAGATGCATGTATATCTCTATGTATATTTTTTTCTGTTCAGACTCGTTCAAATTATTAGTAAAACATGCAAAGCAACATATGATAAAAACAAGATGAGCAAACTATAGTAACAAGCCCATTTTTGCGCACTCCTTTACCATGTTTTGTGCAATGTTTACCATGAATTCTTTAAGTGATTTAATAGATCATCAAACATATGACTCAAACTGAATCAAGTCGTCTCATAGGCAGCCGAGGCATAAACACTTAACAGCAATCCAGATACGGGACCAGATTCACTTAGACGTAATACATTTGACATCATGCATTATACAAAATATATGGTCTAAACGTGGTCCAAGTCCGCTAGTAAACATCGGAGGTATCCTTACCGAGATTTACAAAACATGTTTTGAATAGTTGTAAACCCTTCATCTTTAACCGGTGTCACTCAAACTTACAAAAATATCTTTTCCTATAGCGACACACATCTGTATCAAATTTATGTAACATTTTTCCGACCACGGCCAAATAGCTTCAAATGAATCCAGTCCAAATACTGGATCGTTCTCGTCGATACTCGTGTATTCACAACATAGACATGTAGATTAATATCTATTGTTCATAACTATTCAATCTGTTAAAAATCATTCCACCAACAGCTGAAAAATCTTCTGTAATACGTACCTTTTGTTCACAGAGACAGACACTCAGATAGATAATTAAACAAAAACATATCCCGTCATGTCAGCATTTGATTTCATAACCTTTTTTTTAAATGTCAGGGTTTATGGTTTGATTAGATTTACGATAGCTCATTATCAATGTCAGTGATATAAACTGTTATTGTATTGTTTTTATAGTTCTAATTTTGAATACCACAAAAGGAGGCTGTACGCTCGATCATGTAGTATACAGTGACAGCTTCGTATACTCACCATGTTTGGTCCCGTTATTACAACAAAATTGCAATCTTCAGCAGCATACTGAAAAAACGAGATAAATAACTACAGACAAGAGAAAACACAATCGAACACTGAAACAAGCAGTGGACAACGTGAATGAAGCATCACACAAACTGCGGTCGAGAGAGAAGGAAGAAAGTCCTTATGTCAGTATTTCTTTAGTTTAACAATATGATCGGAGTAGCTAAGTCATTATCTGATAACATAATTCATCTTCGTTAATATCAATGCTATGATTGGTTTTAACATCAAAACGCAATGAATAATGAGGTGGAGGTGGAAAAGTGAAAGAGAGAGAGAGAGAGACAGACAGACAGACAGACACAGACAGACAGACAGACAGACAGAACAAACAAATCATTCCACGGACGCAATTGTCCTCTTTCAATACTACTGTCTGCTATTACTGATGGTTGTGATTGATTTTTTTCAGCATACAGTTTATTTTTGTCACTAAATGGGAATGTCTGCTTTAGTCCCATTGTTCTTAGTAATAATGCTGCTGTTAGTTTTATTTTTCTGCACATAATTCAAAGTATCCTTCGATTTAAAGCCCTTTGGCAAAACACATGTAAAAGTCCAGCGTCCAAACGATCATCTAACGGTCTATACTTTTACAATTTAGAAAAAAAAATGTAATCAGACTGCGTACTAACAGTGTTGTTGGGGACCGTACTGCCAGCCCCAATCTTTTCCAGCACTGGGTGACGTCCCATCTTGATGGCGAGCGTATCTGTGAATTCTGGACATACTGTGCACACACATTAAACACACACATTAGACACACACTTTTATATAACAGACATACAAAAATGTGGACCTAATTCGTGATATTTAACCTTTTGAGTGCAGGCCTTTGCTTTGGTTTGTTTCAAGTGTCTGTTTATCTGTTTAATTTAATACGATAACACTTTATCCTCATTATGCCCATGTACGAGTGTAATACGTGCTCACAATAAAGGCACTGGTGTATTATATACTATTTAGTTGTAAATATGCCAGGAGAATAACTAATAATTATTCACAATCACTCTGTTTGTGGTCCTTTCCACTTACGATTTGATACATCTGAGGTCTGAATTAGTAGTAGTTGCGTTTCATAACATCGTATGTATACAGTATAAACATTGTTTGCCTTTTGGTACATAATGCTACACAAACGTCTAATTATCCACACTGTTAATACAATGTATTTCAATGCTGATATGTCTGCAGAGTTTTTCAGCCACCTTGGAAAAATTTGGCACTGGGTTTGTTTCCGCTTCGCCCGCAGTCGCACGATACGGCGTGGCCCGGTATCACAGAGCATGGCACAGTTGCTGTTTTTAGTCTATGATGACTTTCTGGAATAGACCATGGTCATGACCTCATATTCTATCTTTGAAATGAAAGATGATTGCTTCAAAAAATCAACACGCGCTCGCACTGGCGTTCAGGGCAATTGAGAAGGCGGAGAAGAGCACTGCGACTTCGATCAATAACATACAAAAAGAACACTTAAGCAACAATAATTTTAACGAGAACTCACCACTGTTAGTTACCATATTCGTCCCTTGAGAGTCCTGCAGCCTTGAGTTCTGTTTCCGCCGGTCCTTCTTCTGTTGATTAGTAGTTGTTCTGTGCTGTTCAAATCAAACTATGCATTGCATGCACTACTGTCACCAGATTACCTTTATATCAGTTCACAGGTCTTCCCTGATCTGGTGTCTTTGCTTCAGCTTACCGTACAGGAGCATCTCTGGAATGCATTTGTTTTCCAGACGGACCGAGTGTCTTGTCCAGCGAAGCCGCATTTGATGAGTGGCTGTTCTATATTCAACAAGCCATACTGCTTCAGACTTGAATGCTGTACACTCGATCTTGCCACATAACGTAGCTCTTAAGTAGGCATCTTTGGTGGAACTATCCTGTCTGGTGAACGTGTTGTCGGTAGGTAGTCTAGATCTTGCAGAAGTATAGCAGCATGACGCTCAAAACTACTGTACAAAGCAATCTCAGTGACAAGCCCGATGCCATGGCCTTGCCACAACCTCTTATTAACCTTCTAAAGGCAGAAGTAATCTTGGAGACGCGCAGCTCCACTTCAGCATCAAGAAATCCATTGTTGTTACTGTACTGTCCAAATAGCAGAATTTGTCTACAGTCTTAATTTTTCTTGGTTGTTGATCACAATCGGATGTAGAGAAGAGCCAGAAGCTTGTTATTGTTACTGTTATTGTTACTGTTGTTTAAAGCCGAGCGACTGTGCAGAGCCATATCAGGGCTATAACCGCTTCAAAACACAAAACATCAACAGAAAAAAAATAGAAAAGCAAATGAAGTACACGTATCAATGCATTCGCGCACATAATCTAAGGACATGCCCCGGCGTTGACTACGCACAGGGGATTTAAAAAACACACTTGAATACAAATATAAGTGTACCTAGGGACACCAAAACATATATAAAAACAGGCACATATTACCTAAAATTGCTTCTGCATATCTCACCTCCCTAGAGCCAAAAATGCACTTAATACATGTACCCAATTATCAATCGTAAGAAAAGGTATGTTAGACTTTATCGAACACATACAGGTGAATGGACCATTAAGGCAGAAAATGATAGATAGAATTGACAGAAAACAAAGGAAGAAGACAGAAACAAAGAGTGACAGCAAAGAGGAAATTTCCAGCACAGAATTTCCAAAAGGTGGAGATACTGTTTATATTGAAAGAGCCCCCGGCATCCCCACGGGGGGAGCCAGAAGCTGAACTGGTGTTGACTGAAACATAGTCTCAGTTTTGCTGAGGCTATCTGTAAGGCCAAACCGTTTGCAGTAATCCGCAGACACAGACACGTGTATACACAAAGACACACATACATACATCAATGCATTGACAGAGACAGAGACAACAATAGACAAGACAGATACATATACAAATACAGAGGCCTACCATAAGCCGAGAGAGTACAGGCATGAGCAAACGCCAGTAGCATGTCGAGAGTGGACACGATCTCAGACAACTTGTACAGTACCGAGATGAATTCCCGAACCGACATCAGCAGTTCTTTCATCACTCTGCAAACCGCAATACAAACAGCCATCAAAGTTCACGCACACATACGTAAATAAACATAGAAAGAATAAAATAGTATTCTTTATCAATGAAAGGGCAACTGAAGAAAACGTTCATGTACTGCTATACAAAAACGAACTTCATCCTCTGTACGGCATTAGCACAAAGGACAAAATCAACTCTAGGATCGGTGGAAAAGCGTAACTTGTGTCTTCTATCTCTATTATACCTATCCTGGATCTTACAAATACTTCGCTGATTTTCTAGTTGTTTTTTGTTTGTTTGTTTTTGTGTTGTTTTTTGTACAAAGTAAGGCTCGTTCTCGTTATCTTTGATCCCATCCATGTATCCAGCAGTCGGATGTGTTCTCTTTGTACATACGCAGAAACCAGTTTACATCTTGTATGCCTTGATTAAAGCAAACAAAACCCGATCCACACATAATTAAAGGTTCCTGGATATCCGAAACCCAGCAATGTTTGCTATGTGGAAAATGAGCGAGAGAGAAACATCTTCAAATACTCAAATCACATTGTGCCAGTGATATATGACATATAGCGATGCAGGTGAGAAAGACAAGCAAAGTGATAGGTAGGGTGATGAAAAACCAAAACAAAGCAGAACACACAAACACCTAACGCTGCCCATATCATTATGATTTAATTGTGCAAGAATGAACAAGAGTGTTTTCGTGCTCTTACATGTTTGTCATCAAGTAGATTTCGTCCAGGGAATTCTCAACTCGACCTGAAACGAATATTTGTTAAAATCTTCAGCTCTCTCTCAACTCGACCTGAAACGAATATTTGTTAAAATCTTCAGCTCTCTCTCTCTCTCTCTCTCTCTCTCTCTCTCTCTCTCTCTCTCTCTCTCTCATACACCATACACTGGCACCTTTCAATCTTCCAGTCATAACTGTCATCAAACAAAATCTAAAATGATACTTTGCAAACCGAGTTTTACTTATTTGATAAATCACACATATGTTACAGTACAGTGCTATGTGGTTTTGACACGTCAACACCTGATAGTCAATAACGATAATGATAACAATAATGATAAATAATAATAATCATGATCATGATATCATCAACACCATTATCGTCGCCGTCGTCATTTTTTTGTTTTTGACAGCATGGTCTACTTTTCTTGTCCTCTCATAAATTACAAATACCACTGAAGTATTGATGCTGAACACATGTTCAAGATGTTGTGAAAAAATCTCTGTGAATATATGCGTGCATGCATGTGTGTAAGTGAGAGAGAGAGAGAGAGAGAGAGAGAGAGAGAGAGAGAGAGAGAAGAGAGAGAGAGAAAGCATTGTGTGTGTGTATGCGTATATGTGTTTGTGCGTGTGTGCGTGTGCGTGCATATGTGTGGTGTGTGTGTGTGTGTGTGTGTGTGTGTGTGTATGTGTGTGTGTGTGTGTGTGTGTGCGCGCGTGCGTGCGCGCGATAGAAATGTATTGGCTTGATTTTCTCAGCTGTTTGTGAATAGGTATCTACTATGTAGACTGTTGAAAAGATGTGAATATGATTTTACAGGACTTCAGCTGCATGCAATCCATGGAGCACCCTTTCGGTTTTTTTGTTTATTTGCTTGGTTGTTGGTTGTTGCGGTTGTTGTTGTCTGGTGCCGCTGCATGTCCTTCGATGACTTTTTTGTTGTTGTTGGGTTTTTTCTTAGCATGTGTGGCATTTTTTCGCAAAACATGACAATGTAAAAGAAATATTCTATTGTCAGATTACGGACACTTTCACACTGTCGTGAACAGTTCCATTTTGTTCTATTTTGTTTTTCATGAAATTTCTTATGTATATGCGTGTGCAATGCAGACCCACGTTCTGACATAACAACAAACAACAGGAAATCAGAAATAGGTAGTAGTAACATTAGTCCACAAAAAGTCTACAAGGAAGAAAAATGTATAAATCACCCGATAAATAAGTCTTTCAACATTAAAGACACATTAAAAATAAAACCACACACACAAACATACTCACACTTACTGGCACACGCATACTCACACACACGGAGTGGCGGGGGAGCTACTGGGTCCATACATTAATGCAGCAATGTTCCAAACTAGTCGTCAAAATTAAGATTATTTGAACTAAAGTGGATTAGAGAATGGGGAAAGATGGGAGGGGATGGAAGGCGGGAGACAGAGAGAGAGGATCATTATTTGATATTATTTATCTATATCTATACATTTATCGGTGGACGAACATGTAGGTCTACTTACCATTCAGCTTTATCTGTAAACGAAATCATCAAGGCAATGATATAAACCCAGTACTAACTCTACTGTATAAACATCTCTTATTGAACACAACGCTTAATTACCGTGCAGCAATATACAGAAATGCACATAAACTCAACACCACCCTCTGTCTAATTGATCCAGATTTTCGCTAATCATGTACCAGCATATGTTGTTTTTTGTTTGTTTTGGTTTCTTGTTTGTATGTTTTCTAGTTTTCAAACCAGTCTGACCTGATAGCTATGAGACAGGCAATGGAGAAGCGTTTATTTAATTTTCTATAATAGTCTAAACTGGGAGGCAGAGAAAGTCAAAATGGTCATTTCAAAATTTTGGTTTTGATTTAAGAAAATAAGACTATCTATGACAGATGTTGTCTTAACGAGAAAGAAGAGACAGGCAGAGGATGATTTGGGTAGGGAAGACGGATAGCATAGCAGTCAGAAACACAGAGGGAGAAGAGAAAAAGACAATGATGCAGGTTTTTGTTTTTGTTTTACTGTCAGACAGTGATTGACAGGATAGTTGGAGTGGAGCAAGAATGCATACACAAGGCGGATGAGCATGTAAAGAGTGAGGAGATGCGCGTGCGCATGCACACACACACATACATGCATGCACACACAGACATAGATACAGACACACACGCGCGAGCGCACGAACAAATGAACTGTGAGACAAGACAAACGCACAAACACACAACATACACACACATACACACTCGCCTAAAAGCACATAATATCTAATATTACGTTAAACGAAGCAACAAACGAACACACTAACCAGATCGGGAGTGGTGAAATTGAGCGTGTTTTTAACTTTGGTGACTTTAACAAAGACAGGAGGCAGATCTTTGGCACTGACGCTTTCCTTGCCACCACAGTAGAGCTGGATGTAGAACCCTCGCACAGTGCTGAAGGCAGACCTCATGGGCAGGTTGTACTGTTTGCCCAACTGCTTGATCATTGCTGAGGAAACGACAGTTTGTTCGAATGTTCTAAAGGCTATTTGTGTTGATCATTCGTAATATTTGTGTGGGTCATTCGTAATACTGCTAAGTTTCTATAAGTGATTTTTTACGCAGTTCACCATCGGTGTTTACAATACTGACAACGTTTGTTTTTTTTAAAAAATTTTTTGGTATTGCTTTGTTTTTGTTTTGAGTATTTTGTCGTTTTTTCCCCTCTGGAATTATAGTACTGAAGCACTTTACGGTTTATTTGGAATATCTATCCCGTTTTCATTTGGTTATATCCGTTAATAGATTTTTTTATTCTTGTTGTATCAGCTGCTATTTCAATGTTTCTTTCCAAAAAAATGAGTGACCCATTTGGATGTACTATCAGGGTATTGTGCCTGGATTAAATACACTGCCCTAGTCTACCGAGTTGTAGATATGTACCTGTCCCTTTTCAGTGACGGCGAAGGTAAAATGGGAGAGGAAACAAGGTTGGCAGCGTTGTCATAAGACAAGCCCCCAAGAAAAGTTGAGTCTGTAACACCTCGATCCCCATCAACCACTGAGGTTATGGAAAGATTTTAACTTTTTCCTATTTTCTCAACTATCTATGGGAGGATTTGTATCTACCTATCCAAAGTAAGTGGCCTAAATGAGGGAAAAGTGTTATACATGTTGAGTGATTAGTGGTACATTTTGTGTGGGTGGGGGTAGAGATGGGGATGGGGAAATGGGAGAGTGTAAGACTAAGAGGTATAAGATGTCGGGGCGATGAATTATTCTGGGAAGCAACTAGAGATGGAGGAGACAGGACCTGTGTAAACTGACACTCAAGTTATTCTAAGCCAAATCGAAGCATTCATAATGGTTCTTGTAGGGATCGATTAGGCTTTACAGGTCGTTCTAGTTTCAGTTTTCAAGAGGACGTTTTCGCACTCGGAATAAATTCCATGTACAATTGATGCCACCGACGGCATGTAACGGACAAGATCAAAAATGATCATGGCATAGGCCATAAGCCTGTGCATAAAGCCCAATACATGGCAAGATTTTGAGGTAAACTATCGCCCAAGTGACGGTCGAATCCACGACCTTCTTCATCCGCATGACGTTCTAACCAACTGAGGGGTCATAAACTATGATTAGCCCGAGAGTTGAACCCACGATCTGTGCATTATCAGCATGGCGGTCTGAGTCTAACCAGCTAAGCTAAAGAGGCCAGCGCCACACTTAAAGTTAAAAGTGTGGTCCATCTGATGACCACGCCCACGACTCTGCTGTATGAATATGGTGCTCTAACCAAATCAGCTAACGGAGGAGAGGGGGTAAAAAAACAAAACTTGTGGTCTGCTTGAGTGTCAACTTTACAAAGCTTACTTTGTCAGTATGGTGTTCCAACCAACTGAACTAACGGTACCATTTTAAACCTGTGGTCTGTCTGAGGGTCAAACCCGAAATCGTTGCGTTATCAGCATGGTACTAAATTAGCTGATGGGGCACATGGATGGACAGATACATATAACTGAAGTATAGCCTAAATTTGATTCATTGAAAGACTGGCTGATACAAAGATAGATAATAGCATTTGTTGGTAGAAATCTCACTACCTTGTCAGCGCATTGGTTTTATTAACAAGCTTTTGGCATATGCCATGATAAGTTTGGATTCTCTTTTTCACCCCATGGTATTTACATTTACAGTGTTACTGAATACGGAAATATTTCGCACGCTGTGACCACCTCTTGAGAAAACTGAAATTCTTTGTCCTAAAATAAAAGAGGATGCTATTAAGGCAGACTGCGACAGTTTATTTTAAAAAAACAACAACATTGTTGCAAACTTGCTATTTCAATGGGCGAAAAAGGAGACAATAATTATGTTTGACGCTTATGTGTGTGTGTGTGTGTGTGTGCACTCGTGTGCATGCGTTTGTTGTTATGTGTGCGTGTGTTCTTGCGTGTGTGTTTATGCGTGTGGTGTGTGTGGTCAATCCACCATTAGTAAAGCTGAAGAATAAATGGTTGTCAGATTAAATTGAGAGAAACAGGGTGAATGAGTGAGTGTACGCGTATGTGTGTGGGTGTGTATGTTGTTTTCGACCAGACGTTGATGTTTTTGAATATGAATCAACTTCGGTACTTTGTTTTATGAAGAACAGCCTGTTCTTGAGCCCATAAATTTAAGGCACATATGTCATTTTACAATCTAACACCTAACAATTTAAATGAACTGATAGCTGAACCTATTTTCTACAATGAAAAAGATAGGTGGGTTATCTGATAATCAAAGGCGATAAGCTGATAGAGAAAGGTATATACTCTATCAGGCATTTTCTTTAAGAAACTGGCATATTTATTGATATGAACAGTTTAAATCTAATGCCGATTGCTGCACTGATTTTGGCACGTATAATGGTCGGATACCTTCAAACAAGCAAAATTCAAGCACAACCAGAATTTTAGATATGCTGTGTGCATTAAAACAAATAATAATATGTGTACGAAAGGAAGTAAAATTTTACTATAAAAAAAGCTTGGCAAAAGCAAATCAAGTTGCTGGCTTAAGTGGTCAGAGGAACTGAATATTAATGTTTTGTTAGAAAAATACATTTCTTAACATTCACAAATCAATCATTATAATTCAAAATGGCTTCAATTCAGAATAGTTCGTCGAATTATTGAAACCAATATAATTCGAAATGAAATGGGTACAGCAGTTAGGATAAACTGTACACGGTGCAATCATACAAGAAACTGTACTGGAATTTCCTGTTTTTTTTGTGTCCAGAATTTTTGGAATTCAATAGAACAAAAGTTTACGTTGAAATTCTACTAACTGTTAAGTGTTGATCAAAAATGTAAAAATAAAAAGACTATCTGATTTTATTACAATGCTTGCAAAAGAATATATCTATAAATACAAGATCAACAAGTGTGTTCTAATTCTATCTACCTTACGATGACTATAGTATACGATATTCAAATATTTTACAGTGTAATGCCAAAACAAACTTCTGCTTATCCATTTCAATGCTGAATGGAACAATTAAAAGCCAATGTTAACTAAGTAAAGAACATATTTACTGTCACAAAATCTACATAATTTTAATGTTCACAATGAATTTGCTACTATTTAAAAAGATGTCGTACATATGGTTCCATGGACAGCAAGGAAAACAAAAGAGACAGTCTTGATGGAGGCAGACACAAGAAGATCATTTATAAGGAAGATTAGGAAAAGACAGGCAACATTTATAGGCCATTTTATGAGGAAAGCGGAATGGAGCACCTGGTCACAACAGGAAAGCTGGAGGGAAAGACAGCACCAGGTAGACCCAGGGAAAAAATATTGGACGGACTTGCAGAGTAGCTGAGGACAGAGAGGGTGGAAGTTGTGCTTGCGACAAGGGATAGAAACATATAGAGGGCCATAGTCGCCAACGCCATGTGGCAGGGCACTTGATGATGATGATGATGACGTACATATGAACCTTACATGTTGTTTAAACGTCATCATTACTTTCTTCTTCATGTACGAATTTATATCACGTCATCATTACTTTCTTCCTCGTGTATGACTTTACATCTTGGGTGCGGGGGTCCGAATCCAGATGCGGGACAAACTAATTACAGCAGAAGGGCTCCAGGAGTGATGACCTGGCTGTGATCTGGCTGCATTAGAGTGTAAGGAGTTTAGGGTCGAAAGATTCACTTAACGGAGTCTTCTACTCAGAGAACCTCCTGCAGTCCAGCTCTCACCAGAGGCGTTTTTTGTTTTGTTTTACTTTCGCTATTGATTTGTTGACCTAAATGCTCACCTCTATTATTTTTCAAGAAGTGTGCTATTTGCCATTAATCTTAAAATATGTTATTACCGGAAGCGAACCAAAAGAAGAGTCAGGTTCGCATCAGTTTCAGAGCTGTTTACAGTTCAGCTTTTACTCAGATTTGGATTGCATGTGCAACGACAATTCAAGTGTCATTTAACCCTGTCTATTAGTCATGTCACAACGAAATCGCCACCAAGAAAATTGCCAAAGTGTTCAACAAGAACTGTTCAACAGTTTGATTGGCTGTTCAAGATTTTGTTCAAATGTAGAAAACACACACACACACACACACACACACAACACACACACACACACACACGAACGCACGCACGCACTCATACACACACACAAACACAAATTCTTACCTGTAATGTCATCAACAATTTCCGTGTAAGCTCTCCTGGCCACATCCAACAACCCTGCAAGACACACAGAAGATGAAAAAGAATGTGAATTATACGTGTATGTATACATAACGAATTGGATGTTGTTGTTGTTGCGGTTGTTGCTGCTGCTGCTGGATTTTGTTTTTGTTTTGTTTTGTGTGAGCTATAAGTGTATGTATACATACTGAATTGGATTTTGTTTTTGTTGATGCCGGACTTTTTCGTTTTGTTTTTGTTTTTTGACACAACAGAATTTTTCCGTGTGAAATGAGGGTTGCTCTACCCGGGAAAAGCACGTCGACATAGTGCGCACCATCCTTCTCTGTGTCCACCCTTATGTATACATGTATGTGTATTTTGTGTATTTTTGTTTATTTATGAAAATGGATTTTCTACCAAATTTTACTCTGGACTACTCCTTTATTATCATGGGATCACTTTTTTGCACTTAGTGCACACTGCACAAGGAACCTGGATGTATCTTCTCATCCAAAAGACCAACAACACTCAGACCACCAATCAAGATCTTGTGGACAGGGGAAGAAAAATCTGACCAATCTGGTTTTGAACCTCTGAATTGTCACATCTTTCCCTCCTTGGGGCAGGTGTTTTATCCACTAGGCAGTACATCCACATAAATAATACACGAATAATGATTATTCAGATCCGGAGCAAAACTTAACACTGATTTGACAGATTGGGATTTGGCAGATAAGTATATATCCAAACATAATGTGAAATAAGTTTTCTTAAGCATAAATCAGTCAAACAGACTGAAGATGGACGATCAAAAGAGAGGTAGGAATGCGGGAGAGACAGAAGGGAGAGAGAGAAAGAAAGGAAAGGGCGAACAAGAAAGGTAAGCAAACAGACAGATAAGCTGACAGTTAAAGTTGACAAATACGAGTATGTCGACACCGAGGTCGGAAACTGAATTATTCTAGATCTTGCTGATATTTCCCCTCAAATTCAGATAATCATCACCTATGAAGAATAAAATCAAAATACATAACGCGCGTGAACACACACACACCACACACACACACACACACACACACACCACACACACACACACACACACACACACTCAAGTAAGTGAATGGGCGGAATCAGGTGGGTGTGGGTGTGTCTGAACAGACGGAGTGACAACTAGATGACAGTTGAGAGAAAAAATGTTTAACTTACCATTTACTTTTGGCTGAAAAGAAAAGAGAAAGCATTCGATGTTATTAAATCTGTTTATGGATTGTGGACTTTTGTGATACAGTTACCGTTGAATATTGTGATTACAAGAAAGCACACACACACACACACACACACACACACACACATACACACACACACACACACACACACACACGCACGCGCATGCGCACGCGCACGCTTTAATACAGACATGTTAGCGCACACACAGTCACCTCCTCATCTCAGAACAAGAGGAAAAACAGATAGACAGACAGACAGAAAGACAGACCAAAGAGATTGAAAGAGAGTCAAATTCAGAAGTAACCACTGAAACTAAAGCTGATGCACAGGACAAACCTGTAATCAAAATTGTACTTTAGCATGAACAAGATTAAACTGTCTCCTCAAGCCTGACCAACAAATACATTTTGGCTCTAACCCAACCGACCTAGTGAGCGCGCGATCAGTTGATCGATCAAACAATTAATCAATTAATCAACCAACCGACCGACCAACCAACCAACCAACTAATCAATTTTTAAATTTGAAATGAAAAAGGCGATGAAAACAAAAAACAATGTGACCGTGGAATTCAAACTTTAAACCCTTTTCCAGAAACACACACATACACACACCATCAAACCCTTTTCCAGAAACACACTTATACACACACACACACACACACACACACACACACACACACACACGCACGCACACACACACACACACACACACACACGATACACACACATGCACACACACGCGCATACATACACACGCATCTATTGACGCACGCATGTGCGTGCGTACACACACAAGCGAACACACAAAATTCAAGCACTTTCAATTATAGAAAGTTTGAATTTGGAGGTTTTTTTTCATAATAACAACAAAGAACAGACGTCCATTTATCCCATTTGTACTGGGTCATGGTTGCCTTACAAAGATTATTCTAGGGCCAACAATAATATGCGCTATGTTGATAAATGGTATGACATGATATACGTGTTTTCGTTGTCGATCACAGTGTAGCTAAACATCTGTTTATTTGTATAATTTTGCGGCATACTTACCTTAACAGCGAAACATTTTTGTGTTCTCATGGGCAGCGTTCCTTTCTGATACATGGTATCTTCATGGATGATGAGATTGATCTTGGACATGATGAGTTCAAATCGAGCGTCCTCCAGTGTCTGTTACGAAAAAGAAATTTAAAAGAAAATATTCTCTATCAACAGAGAACAACACAATGTATTTATCAGTAGAGTTTGCCCCTTTCTTTTACTGCATGAGACGAAAAAATATGAAATTCTCACACGGATATTGTGATTTGTGAACGTCTAATCCATAAATCACTGAATTTATGCGAATAAGGCTGCTTTCATTTGAGCGCCTATCTGTCCATTTGACCCTCAGCAGTCTTCGGTAAAACCACAGCTCTGCTGCTTCCACTCGTCTTTCATCCTCTTTCTTCATTGTCCATGCCTCGCAGCCGTATAACATCACTGGCCAGACAATTTATCAGTAGTTGATAACCTGTCAAGGACTTTAGATATTTAGGTTCAGTCAAGACACACGATGGAACATGCTCAAAAGACATAAAGATGAGAATTGGAATGGCCAAGAACAGTATGGTTCAATTGAACAATATTTGGAAAGACCACAGCATAACAGCAGACCTTAAGATAAAACTCTTAAAATGTCTTGTCTGGCCAGTGATGTTATACGGCTGCGAGGCATGGACAATGAAGAAAGAGGATGAAAGACGAGTGGAAGCAGCAGAGCTGTGGTTTTACCGAAGACTGCTGAGGGTCAAATGGACAGATAGGCGCTCAAATGAAAGCATACTGAATGAGTTGGGTACTACACGCAAGCTTCTAGTACTCATACAACGGAGGAAACTGAAATATGTTGGACACGCAATCCGTAATGAGAGAACAGACTTGATGTCCACTGTCCTCCAAGGTAAAGTGGAAGGAAAGAGAAACAGAGGACGGCCACCTGCATCACTTGCTAGAAACATCACAAACATCAGTGGCAAGAAACTCCAGGAGGTGGTCAGACTTAGCCAAGATCGAGAGTGCTGGAGGCAACTTGTGAGGACATCATGTGCAGCGGCCAACACTGTTCCCGGTGACGCCGACAGGTGAGACAGGTGAGAGTTGATAACCAGAACACAATACAAGCATCAGAGCAAACTGAAATGAATATGACTTTGTTCTCGATAGTAGTGAGTATCTCTTCGTCAGCCTTATTTCATTACATGTAGTACTGCTATCATCTTCTACGACATTCTGTGACTTTATATTATTTATGAGAAACTGGAGTTAAAAAAGATAATTTCTATTATATGTTTAAGTGCTTAAAAAAGAAGCAAGACTGCATTTTATACGCTACAGGAGCACAAACATAATAACGTACGCACGCAAATATACGATCTCGTGCACATGCACCATACACAAACACATACATGATGAACAAGCATGCATATATACATCATACACACGTATATGTACAACATAAAATGTGTAAATGCAAGAAAAAATATTACCAAATAACACGTATACATGTTGCACACTCAGTCTAATTTAGTCCTCCACACCAAAACAACGAACCTTGCAGTAGGCTTTCAGAAGCAGGTTCTCACAATCTTTAAGAAACTCATGAAGCACAGGGACGAGCGCGAGGACATGCTTGAGACAGATGACGGTGTTGATGTTGGTCTCGGCCACTTTGACGTTGTCAACCTTGGGGATCTGCACGCAATGGGAGATGAGGTGATCTACGTCCAGTAGCTTGCTCATCACTCCCTGAAGATTGTAGAACACTTCTTCTTTTTCTGTTAGTTCCTTCACCACGTCCTGACGCATCGTTACTGTTTCCAGGTCTGAGACAGGGATCAGTTGTGATGAGATCGTTGTAAAGTTTACAATTTGTTGTGTGGTGTATTGCGTGTTGTAGTAATCTAGTGTGGTTTGACGTTGTTCTATGCATTGTCTTGAATTATACCGTATTGCATTGTATCGTTTTTTGTTCCGCTGATACAAAGAAATCAGTAAGTAAATGCGTTGGTTACTTGGTGTCTTATGTTATTTTTGTTCAATGAAAAACTGCACGACAATATATAATAATGGTGTGTGACGCGAAGACGTTATTCTGCATCAACAACAGCACATTGATGCTGTGGTGCTTTTAGTTGTACGATCATAGATATAAAAATATGTCAACTATCATTAGAAAAATGCTGCTAACCACTGCCCTACATGAACGTAATTAATAATCGCAAAGGATCACTTGACAAGAGCAAATCGAGTGTATTTCAATTTCAAGCTATATGCTAAGAAATCAATCATCAATCAGATGACCATTCATTTTAAACTCTCTCACCTCTCGGAAATTATGGTATTGAAACAATACTACCTGAAGAAGGTTGGAGAATGTTAGACCTGAGCATACGTGCCCCTCCTGGTGTGTGGGTGTAGTTGAGTACACCATACAAAGTGTGGTTACTCTTCGGATCCCTCTGATTCTCCAGTAATTCTAGATTTCTAGCTGTCACTGCATCTGTATTCAAACATGCAGAACATAATGACATACTGACTATGTTTCATTTACACTAGAAAGAAATGATATGTAACTTTTTAAGCACTATGACAAATCAACGAATAAATCAGATAAACAAATGATATCTAATGTTCTGTTTAGTAACTATTCAACACTACGTCTCGCACACCACTGTTGTTTTCTGATTATCTCCAAGTTCATAGCTTATAGTCCAGCTAACTACTAGAACCGTATCAGGGCTGACATTGCGTCAAAAATCCACATTTCATTAAACAGACGACAGTTAAAAACTAAGCTCACATTTATCCTTCCAAGTCTAAAATGCAGTTAAACATTTTCCCATACGTAAAATCATATAAGATGAAATCGATCATTCGTAATAACTTGAATACATCAGGAAGAACATGTCTGAAGAAATTCTTTAAGGCGTCCACTGTTAGTGCTTATCTATCACATCGTGATTTCGTCCAAGTAGATCGAGAGGCTTTACTTTGTGTGCAACGTTTATGCTCTGTCAAGAAACTTCCCCAAAGTCGCCGAATTAGAAATGAGTACCAACGACAGATTATTCTGTGGTACCAATTTAACGATTCTCGAATATAGTTTCACCCAAAAGAACTGTAGTGTCTTCACTACCAGTTTGGGTAATTGCACCATTCAGTGGAAAATAATCTCTGCACAACGTGAAGAATTTCCCAGCATGGAAGTTTAGTTGAAAAGGTTCCCATACAATTTGCTATGCAAAGATTCTGTGATAATTTTCTTACGGTCAAAGAAAGATCATGTGATGGCATCTTCCTTACCTGATATAGATTATGAAAGATCATGTGACAGAATACTATTACCGTGATACAGGCTTATGGAAAGATCCGTGATAGCACATTACATGTACTTCTGGGACAAGTGATAATGAAGCAGAAAAAAAAGTTAACCATGCATTCGACCACAACGATTTTAGCATGTCACTCTGAATAATTGCTGGCGCGATCCACATGTAAATAAGGCGTACCGATCATGACAGTGTGTTCACTGCCTTTGAAGACGATCTTGAGAGAACCTGGAGCAAACATGATGTTCTGAATAAACTCAACATATTTCAGTAGGGCTGCAGCTGTTGCAAGGCAATAGTACCTGTACAGAAAATGAAACTTGTTTTAAAAAAAGGAAAATTAGAGTAGCCTGACGAATGAACCAACGATATCTGATATCTTTATGTATCTGCATGTTAGTATCTGTCTCTAGCAGCTGTTTCAAGTTATGAAATAGATGTCTTTGAAAAAAGTTAATATGAAAAAGAATAGTTGTCATTAGTAAATATGTCTTTAATATCAGTTATTACTGTACGGTTTTGCTTGGTTGATTGTTGTTCTAATTGCTGATGATAGTGATTATGGTGGTAGTGTTGTGTGTACGTAGACCCTATGTATGTGCGCGAGTGCACGCGCATGTGTGTAGGCCCTATGTATGTGTGTGCATGCATGTGTATGTATGTATGTGTGGTGCGTGTCTACATGTATGTATGTGCGTGTGTGTGTGTGTGTGTGTGTGTGTGTGTGTGTGTGTGTGTGTGTGTGTGTGTGTGTGTATGTGTGTGTGTGTGTGTGATGTGTGTGTGAGGGGGGGGGTTGTTTCCAAAATATTGATTTATCCCACACGACATACTCAAGCCTGAACAATGTCTGTCGTCTTCATTGCTGTTAAGTATTACAACAGATTTGTCTTCGATCTTAAATGAATGAAACTATTGTTGTGATCAGGATTTTTACTTACTTTGCTGCAACCTCCATTTCTACAGTTCTGTAATCGGGAAGACACAGCTGGTTTATGTACTGCAATCCTGAAGAATAAATGTTACACATTTCTGAATACAATAGTAAATCTACTCTGCTCTGTGTTCTTCACAGATGCTTAGTAAACAAATATGATTGTCTGTTTGTTTGAATAGACAAATATATATATATGTGGGGTGTGTGTGTGTGTGTGTGTGTGTGTACAAAGACACAGAGAGGGAGAGAGAGAGGGGCAGAGGAGAGAGAGAGAGAGAGAGAGAGAGAGAGAGAGAGAGAGGAGAGAGAGAGAGAGATATGACCGGAGCGAAATAAACCAATATTTCAAAGGTCAGTACCTTAGAAATAAAACTTTCAATCACAAATCAGTTTCCTTTGTCTGTGATATAATAAGTAAAGCTTGTCTATAACTCTTGAGGTCTGGGGGGATTGCAGTGATAGAGACCTCAATTTTTTTTTTTTGGGGGGGGGGGGGGGGGGGGGCAGCATCGTAAGTGCGGTTCCCATCTCGTCTCCGGCTACTTTACCTTCTCTAACTTTGACAAACGTCAGGCACACATTCACAGCTGGATAGACTGGAGACCGCGTGTACAGTTTTATTCGAGCCATGATAAATCTATAGCTATATCTGAAAACGAAGACAAAATTTACTGATATTTCCACATACAAACTATACCCTTTGTTTCATTGAAATATCTTCTTTGTACAGTAGAGATGGTAGTATGCTGAAACTCATCACTGATCATCTGGAAAAGCTTGGTGGCACTGCCGTTCTCACACGCTGTATTAGGCAGAAGGATCTACAAAACAAACGGTACAGTGGTTTACATCTGACATATTTCACATTCATTAAAAAAATGGCTCAGTTCTTTGCTTGTGAAGAACTTCACATTCGTCACATATTTTACAAGGATAAATACGAAGAAAATACATGTAATCTGGGAATCATAATATCACTGACATGCTCGATCACATTAATTCCATTCAAGATCCTCCAGGTTAATTTCATTGACTGGCTAGGCAGTCAAACGATTGTAAATAACAGTAACAATGCTAAATAATTTCAGTCCAAATTCAATTCAAATCCATACAATTATTCTGCATAACAAAGCACTGAAGTCGGCGATAGTCAGAAAGTGCCACGGGCAGGCAGATGAGCATTATAAAAGAAAGTATACACATCTAATGGTGCAGAAGTGGAAACTTTACATTGAAAAATAAACAGAAAATATGAAATATGTCAACACGCCTATTTTCATCTACATATGTTCAAGAATATAATCATAACACGGATAGAAAGAAGCATACTTCTAGAGGTTTGAGGATCTGCAGTTTGGTGAGTGTCTTGACGTATCTTTGGGTGTCCGAGAACTGTGACATAGTCAGCACTGGACACTTGAGGTCAATACTGGCCATACCAATCTCTCCTCGAGCCAGACCCCGTCCCTCCACGATAGCTGCGAATTGAATAGAAAATAACTGGTAAAGACAGAACAGTTTCAGAAACCTTCTAAACTGTATCTTAAAATACAGTCTATTGCTACATAAACTGTCAGTCCATGCGTAAAGTGTCCTATCCGCACAACACATAAACTATGTAAAATTACTTTAAATGGTATTCTTCTTCTAAATAAGACATTAACAAATGTGTAATTTTTCAACTCATCTTTTTCTTTTTATCTATCCGTTTATTCACTGAAAAAAACAACAAATTTGAGGGGTATGACAAATTCAGTTTAAATGATGAATTCACCTCAAAACTAAAAGTCATAGGTCTCGGAAAACATGCCTTAATTTAACTTGAAAAAAAGTAACAGAAACATATGTATGGGTGTATGCGCCCTTGCATGCTTTTGTGTGTGTATGCCAGTATGAAGGACGTCTCAGCTGTTAGAAGCAGTTTTTAAGTTCATATAATTCATGCTGGTCAGGTCCAACAATGATTCACAAATGTATACATTTGATCCAATGTTCTTTGAAGTAACTTATGACATCTCCCCCCCTCCCCCCCCCCCCCCCCCCAAATTAAAGAAAAGAATGAGAACTAACCTACAATAACACTGCAAGCATTTTCTGCGGCAGAAGTGATACTGGTTGAAGTAAAAGGTGTCTTGGGTGTTTTTCGAGTAGCTGGGGTGCGAGGCGTTTTGAAAATGGCGGGAGTTTTGGATTTAGACGATAAAGAACCACCCGTGTATCTTGCTGGCGTCTGAAGGTTACTTGACCTGCTGGAACTTGCATATGCTTTTCTCTTGGCACTGAAAAGGATGGTTTGTATCCCAAATACTGATATAAAAATAACAATACAATCATAGTAAAAAGCATTTTGAACAACAGACTGAACTAAAATAAACAACCAAGGAAGCCAAGGAAGCCAGTAAGCGTCAGACTATAGTCAATCGGATTTTTCATGAATGCGTTTAACAAATGAACAACAAAATTTCAACTAACGGAATGATCAATTAGCCAATCAATCACACGACTTGCCCACCAACAAGCATCTAAAGAAATACCAACCAACAACATCTACACCACTATCACCACCAACAATGTAAACATAGAAGAAAACGAAAACACAGTACCAACAACAACAACGACTACGAAGCGAGCAAAGAAAGAACCAAACCAAAAACAGCACAAAAGACGACACCGGGTTGCTAAGCATCAAAGCCAAATCAAGTAGATTCGTTACCCTCATCAGAATCAAACCTTTCTTGTATTTGCCTGAAAACAAAAAACCGTGGTAAAAAGACAATACTTATTAGGACGTCTTCATGAACCACAACTGCCTGAACATAGCTCAAAATAAAGAATCTACTGATTTGTGGATAAAAATCTTTGGCTTAAACCAAGAAAAAATGTATGAGAAGGGCATTTGTTCAGCGGTGATGTTGTTTTCTCAACCACATCACTGACTGATCTCCAAAGCTGAGTCGACAGGAAAAAGTCAGTTCCATACGAAAACTGCAAGGCTGTATTGTGTCATATAAATGTACACTGGGTAAGGATTCATCAGAAAGCATGAAACGAATACTGAACAAAGTAACATTGAGCTATCGGCTAAGTCAGTTTAAACATTTCAATCCATGATGTTAATAGCCAAGGTAACCAAACATCCATAACAGGGATGAACAACTGACAAAACATCAGACCTAACCATTCAACTAACGTATCAAACAATAGAGTAGACGATGCAAGCAAACGAACAAACAAACAAACTAAAAGTAAAACTGATTAAAACCGTAACAATACACCTATCATTTGATGATGACGTCTGTTGCAGCCCACTGCCGGTGCTGGTTTCTGCAGACATTTTGTGTGCGGCATGAATAGCAGTGGTGAACGAAGAACTACCATCATTTTTGCTGCTGCTGCAATTGCTACTGCTTGTGGAATTGGCACAACTGTCCGGAGTCTCCAGCAGACCAAAATCTGAAAGTATCCGCAATTCAGGCTATGTTTTCTGTTCATAATCAATCAGGCTCTTACTCAACTTCTTCAAGCTCTTATACTCAATAAATCATTGTTATAGTTGTTTTGTAAACATTTTGATTGTTGGATTGTTGTTCACAGTTACGCTCTCCAACCATGCTAATGCTTTGGTGCACACTTTTATTTGCTGCACTTTAAAGGTCAAACAGGTTTTAAAACTGGGGTTTTGTTCGAGGTTTCAAGGATCACTGTCATAGCTATTCTCTATGGCTAATTTTAACAGACTGGCCTTAACGTAATGAGATGGCCTCACAACCCGACGATTCCCCCACTTCATCCCCTGGTCCACCCCCTCTTCTTCAGCTCCTCCTTTTGTCCTCCTTCTCCCGTTCCTTGAACCCAGTACCTATCCCATAATTTTGTCTAACTTACAGCTGCTTGTGAACATGGTTTATGTTTTCTTTAGGTATTGTGTATGTACTCTGTGTCACAAAGTAAAAGCCGCTGAAGAAAGTGCAGCAGCGCCGAAAATTTGGGCAAGAAACTCAAGAGTGACTTGTTTATTCTTTTAATTATGTCTTTATACTTATAGTTTATAATATATACATATGTATGTACATGTATATACACATATATATATGTGTGTGTATGTGTGTGTGTGTTTGTGTGTGTGTGTATGTATGTGTGTGTTTGAGTATGCGCGCACGTGTATGCAGATACAGATATAAATATGTATGTGTCTATGACAGTATGACGATGATCGTCTTCTCACAGCTGACTCACCTAGGAACCAATAATCTCCATGTATCTTTTCAGTGAGCCTATCGTATTTATAACTCCATAGTACAGAAAGTTATTAACAGTCATATGCAGGCTTCCGATAATGCAAACGTGTCCACTCTATCACTATTAAATCTTTCATCAACATTTTTCACCATGACCATAAAATCATGATCCAAGTTTGTCATCCACATTTGGCTTCACTGAAACCGGTCTTGAGTTGTTCAAGTTATACTTCTCTTGTCGAGCTCAGTCTGTTGTCACTAGCTCCATCTTTGCTGATATGTAGTGTCTGATAAAAGTGATATGATTCTGTAGCAATGCCGTGCGAACCGAAACGCGACGTCAAATTTGTGGTACCAAAAACTGGGGAAAACCGGGGCCGGCCGCAAAACTGGGGGGGTCTTCGGTTCAATCAAGTATTACTGCCTCTTTAATCGGTGTTTCATTCTTATTTTTTGTCTTATGTGAATAAGAAATGAATAAAGATTTGAATGATTGCCTTTTTATATACTTAGAGCGAAAATGGAATTAGTTATTTGATGAGAAAGTCGAAAATCCGCGCTTCGGGCGCAATCGCGGATATGGTATGCGTTTAGAATCGAAGTTTGTTCGGGATGCTTCACTATTTCGGTCGGTACGGCTATATTTGTGAACCAATCACATTGTAATTTTGCAGCCAATGAGAATTAATGTAACAGAATGATATATCCCGACGACACCTGTGTGTGCCAGTTTCGAACAGAGATCGACGCTTCCAAAGTTTTGCTTTTTTTCATCGGAAAAGTTTGCAGGCAAGTCGCCATTTTTGGAACTTGTCGTCGGCGGGATTCGATTTTACATGCTTTTTTCTATATGCATGTGTAATATGAAATCAATTTGATTTAAAATACGGCCGTACGCCAACTTTTTACATGAGGATCTGTACCAGATCAACGTCGGAATGTGCCGACGCCAGTAGCCTGAGTAGGCCTACAACGCGAAACAGAACGCTGTGCAAGTTTCAGCTCGGCAAGTTTTGCGCTGTCAAAGACTAGATCTAGATCTAGCAATCAACAGATCAAGTTCTGTTTTATCTGTAACATTGTATTTTTCAAGAAAAGGACTACTGCGTTTGAACTCGATTCGGAGTTGTTAGCCGAAGCTTGATTTGTCAACCATTTCCTTCCCGAGGTCATGCTAATTCGCATGTCGCTGTGTAGACTTGCTCACCCCATGACGGGCGAGCTTACTACTAAAAATGCTATGTGATCGACGGGCTTCCCGGGGCCGTGGAAAATGGGTTTGCCCAAACAGAGGGGTAACCCGCGTCCTCCAACTCTCTCTCTCTCTCTCTCACTCAAATTTTAAATGAATGAATAAACAGATCTAAATAATTTTTTTTTCAAATCAACAAACAATTCTGTGCAAGTCAATGTACTTTCCTTGACATGAATCTCTCTCTCTCTCTCTCTCTCTCTCTCTCTCTCTCTTTCTCTCTCTCTCAGAGAACAAAAAATGAATAAATAACAAAAAATGAATAAATAAGTAAATAGGCCCCAGTACATTCATTTCCAAGTCATTGTTAACAGGCATGATCCTCTCTCTTTCTCTCTCTCTCTCTCTCTCTCTCTGACAACACACACACACACACACTAATACACATAGAGATTTAGAATGTCACAAAACAAAATCTTCTGCTCATTGTTTATTGTTATAATATTCTTTATTTAGGTTTTGAAACTGAATAGAAGGCTGTGAGTTGTATTATTTGTAAAGTAGGCCATCCATTAGCTTACGTAGTTGTTTCAATTTGTAGTCAGTATCTGGAAAGGATATGCCTATTGTCATTAATTTGTTTTAACGGGAAGATTGCATCTTATTTAGTAGTAGCCTATTATTGATTTGTATTAAAGGGCAAGAGTACACTGGAAACACTTAGCAGGATTGCTCTGCTTTGATGGATTTTTACCAGTAATATGCTAAAAATCAAAGTCGCGAGTTTGGGCTTAATGTTAAAGTAATATTGATGTGGAGACTATGCATTATGGTTTCCTTTCCTTTCCAGTCTCTCAATGAATAGTATATATTATGCAGAAATTCATATATTTCTCTATTGTAGGACTAGGAGTTAAGTGACCTGTTCCTGAATGGCGAGTGGTCCCATATCCTTCCAGAAGTTTTCTTTGGACGCTGGCTGTGCTAAGTGTTCGGGGACTTGACTCATCCACAGTCAGTCAGTCAGTTTTCTAAACACTGATGAATAAAATAAAAATCAAATGTACTGTGCAAAAATCTTGTCTGATATGTTTTCCTCTGTGTATGTGTATGTGTATGTGTATGTGTGTGTGTTTAGTTTTTAGTAGAATATTGATCAGATGATATTTTTGGATAGCCTGCAGCATAAAAGCATGCAGTAATTTTTAATATTTCAACTATTGAAGTGATTCCAGAAGTCATTGATTCTCAGATTTCCTTTTATATGTACAGAAACTGATGAAATATTACAAATTATTCATAAGACTACTGAAGTAGCGAGTCGTGACTTTTTTGGTTTAATTTGCAGTAATAAGACACTTGAACGATGAGCAAAATGATTTTATATCTATCTCATGAAATGATTATATATCCTTGTTTTGTTTCTAGCTTCATTTTTGTCTGTTATTAATACAATATGGGCAATTATTAATGAAAAACAGATAAAACATGCCAAATATCACATGTTTCCTGTAATAAGACAAAAATGGCTCGTCGCAGAGTTACGATAATGGTTTCATTCAATTCGGCATACAAAAATACATCAACGATCAAAATTTTATGACATTTGGTCCTGTCTGTCTCTCACAATTACAAAATGAATGTCATTTCCAGCAAAATCAGCATACCATGCCATTTGATGGGTTTGTTCTTTGACAGCTGGTCCTTCTTTGTCCCACTAAGACATGGTACCAAAATTTAAGAAATTTTTGACGCTTCAAATTCGAATATCTCGTAAACTAATAGTCAGATCTGAAAAATTTAAACTGCTTTTTACTCAGAACAACAATATCTTCAAAACCATATAAATCTTTTAACTCAAAACCCAATTTCAATTTTTCATGCGGCATTGCTAGATTCTGTGTTAGGCTCCGTTCTTCGCTATGTATTTACAACCAGTCGGCTCTATTATTAAATCATCAGGTGAGCTCTACCATTTCTTTGCTGATGACTTACTACTGCACCACTCTGCTTTCCTGAGAGATATCTGAAGCACTGCTGGGAAAATTAAGAATACTGTCGAGAACAAATCAATGAAGAAAAACAAACAAACAAAACACAACAAATAAACAAAGAAACAAACAAACAAACAAAAAACACACACACACACACTCACAACTCATGTTCACAGGTACAAAACCAGACACTTTAAAAAAAAAAAGTCATCACAAAAACAATATAGTAATCTAATCTTTAGCAAATGTGCAAACTGGGGCACACACACACACACACACACGGATTAGAAAGGAAAGAAACTAATAGTCTAGTGTTTTGCACAAACTACCACTACTTACTGTATTTGGCCGCCTTTCCGCTTTGTTTACCATTCATGATTTGGCCGAAATCCTGGTTTGAACAATGATTACTTTGATTAATACATTTCAAACAGCCTCAAAACGGGACAAATTTCCAAGATTAACTTTGGTGCTGAAGGCCTACGTTTTTGTTTCTTATTATTTAGACAGATCTGGAATCCTAGACTCAAATTGGTAAAGTTAAAAAGTGTACAGCCAATCAAAAAGCATTACCTTGAGTCTGAAACTATTTATGGTTTAAAAAATAAATCAAAACATGATAGAATTTGTCTTGATAACCCCCCAAACGTAAATGTGAATAGTTTGATTGAAATAACTGAGCAAATTCTCATGTTAACTTTTATTCGACCGATTTCTATAGACAGTCATTTCACTGCAACTCTCAAAAACTTCATGCCCACTATAGTTTTGTCGCGTGGGTAGATATACACTGTATATCAGACAAATCTACTCCTGCAGTGCTCACAGACTTCTTTCATATCTAGATCTAGGCATATTTTTTATATTGAGATATGTCGTGAGTTTTCAGCACAGATGTGGATCCTAGGCCTAGATGTAGCCTAAGAATTTATCAGGTCCCATATACATGATATAGAACATCTTTAAGTTTTCAATGCAGATCTAGATTAGGCCTAACATTACGATTACGTTCGATCGACTAACCACGACCATAATGATAAACCACTGGGCTATAGATGTCTAGATCTAATTCTAAAGCGATCGTTATTTTAAACGAAATAACACACATCCTTTCATGAACTGCATTCATATCAAAAATAATTGTTTCACACAATTTTTCTAAATTTCAGTATGATTCTGACCTATTAATACAGATCTGGCAATGTAACTGAAAGAAGGATTGTCGTTTGGTCTTGCCAGCTAATCTAGCACAGCCTATTCTAATTCATTGAAAATCTAATGAAATTGTAGATTCTAGATAAAAAAAATAATAAGCAAAGAATTTATAACTTCTTCAATGTCTTGTTTTCTCACTTAAGCTATTTCCTTGATCATGCTCCAAAAGAAAACAAAAACTAAACAGACTTGGGTAATTAGTGTTTAGAACTAGCCTCAATGATTGATGAAAATCCTCCGAAGCTACAGTTTTTGAGCTGTCGTCTGCATCTTGGTAAAACGTCATCTTCCGCCGGAACATGTGCAATGCAGTGTCAAATAGAAAATTTTACATTTTTGTCTCATGTACGTGTGTACCAAAGTATATGTGGTGTGTACGCGCTCTAGAACATGGCAGCAGTTGTAGAAGTAGCAGTAATAGTAGGTTAGTCGGTGCTAGCCCCAATGAGTAGATCTAGTAGCCAACAGTTGTAAGCCTAGTTCTACATGTAGCACTGGTAGTCGGTCATGTGATGGACTTCCCTGTCGATCTAACGCCGTAACGGATGCCTGGTCTCAGCTAGTAGGCATTGGTCTTCATCGTCTGATGTGGGGCTTAATGTGGGACAAGAGTTAAGAAACATTGCTCTTCCACAGGCACTGCTCGAGAAAGAGTCCTGCGGCCTTGGGTTCTGCTTCCGCAGATCCTGTTGGATAGCATCTGTTTTTCGCTGTATACATGATCATACATGTGATTTGTGCCCTGTGGCTGTGTGCACTGCTGTCGCCAGCTCACCCTGTTGTGGGCAGCCCGTGTCTTCCCCGTTGTTCCCAGTTCACGGCAGTTGGTTCCCATGTAACTGATCATGAGATTGGCCTTCAGTTATCTTGATTACCCTTGCATTCTTTAGTTTTAGTGGTCTTCTCTGGTCACAGTGTACTCTGGTCAGGGTTTCCTTGTTTTAGCTCTCCATACAGGAGAATCTGTGGAGTGCGGTTGTCATCCATATGTACCACGTGTGTTGTTCAACGTGGCTGGCATTTGATGAGAAATTCTGTATATTTGGCAAGCCACACTTCGTCAGAAATTGTAGGTTGACACTCGATCAGCTACTAGATCTAGATGTTACAAATCTTACGCTGCCATCTCTGGCGAAACTGTTCCAGCATTTGAAAGTGCCGTCTGCAGGTAGTCAAGATTCACAGTAATTCAGCAAGGCACTCAGATTACTGCTGTGTACTCTCTGTACTCAGCAATCTTTGTGGCGAGACTGATACCGCGGTTTTGCCACAGCCTCCTGGTCAGCCTTCCAAAGGCATAGCGAGCATTGGTAATACAATCAGCGGTAATTAATACCCTCATCTCCTTTCTATCTCACTGTCGCGTAGTAGGTCAAAGGCCATATAAAACATCCAAACACGGATGACAGCAATGGGTTGCCTTCACAGTAAAACGCTTTCTCTGTCTGTCTCTCAGTCTCTGTCAGTGTCACACACACACACATACACACACACACACACACACACACACATACACACACACACACACACACACATACACACACACACACACACACATTCAAACTTTTTTTTTTCACAATCGTAATTCGTATGTTAAGAAAAAAAGAAGTGTAGAGGGAAGAAGAGGATAAGCAATTGCAGGGAGTATGTCATTAGTTGACTGGGGAGTTAACAGCAGAAGGGTGTGTGAACTGGAGATTCAGCAGTTACACAGAACTGGGATATATTTTATCTTGCACTGTTTCAGGTGCTGCAGTCCTTGTGAACCTGTTCGTCGATCAGGATAACTAAACTGATACAGCATGCACGGCATTAGCTAGCGCTATTCGCAGTGGCAAGTGACGTGGTAGAAAGGTGGACTGTTTTTCCAGTGTTTGCTTAAAAACGCTGTTTACTGAAAGTGCAGTTACAAGGTCTGATAGGCTGTTCCTTATCATTGTACTTGTCACCATGTTAGTAAAGGAGTTGCTGCGAACATCCAGCTAACATTGACTTTTGGCAAGCGTCAGGAAATGTCATCTTGTTTCTCAGCTATTGATTAGCTGGTGGTGGGATCTCTAGACACTGTCAAAGTCGTGTATTTCTATACGTCTATCACATCGCCCCTCAATCTGTGGTGCTCTAAACTAGACAGGCAGAGTGCAGCCAGTCTTTGTCGGTAAGGTTTGTTATATAGGGACGAAAGAAACAGTGGAGAAACAGGTTGATTTCCTGGCTAGTAAAAATGCTCTTATTGTCTGAAATAATTCAGTAATTTTCCATTTTTGTAGTAGGTTCCATTTGTAGTGCCGTCCTTTCTTTTTAAATCTGCTACCCAGATGTGGTGCTGTTTTCCACTTGTCAAGTGACCGGAATGTTTTGGAGTCCATCTTCGTGTTTGTTGCAACTGCAAGTTCTAGTCTTTTCTGGATTCTCAAGCGGGTGTTGGTGGCATTGTTTTATGCTCTTACATGTGCAGTATAGTCCTCCCCATGTTTGGTTCTGATCAGCATCTGAAAGGCTTGTGCTTTTTGTATGGAAAGCCCCATGCTCTGCCATCCATCCACTTTTTCTTTTTTGCCCTTCCCCAGCAGTTTAGCGAAGGCCGCCTTTATTGCTGCTCACTGTGGTAAAGGAGTTGAGCGCATGTTTACACTGACATGGGATCACCTGCATCTGCCTGCATTCTTATTGGCCTGGGAAGTAGGAGACTCCGAGGTGTCACCCAAGGGGAGGCTGCTTAAGAAATGCTTGGGTGGGCCTCATGAGGATTTTCCAAGGGATAACTTGATGTTTGTTCCACGCTCAGGAGTGGGATGCCACTGGTGAGCCGGGCAACTTGTAGTGCTCCCACGCCAGGCTTGAATCTACTTGGTTGTCGATCAGACAGGCCAACACAACTCTTTTGCAGGGATATACCATCCCATGTTAAGCCTGCCCGGTAGCTCACACATGGCCACCATCAAAAAGGGCACAAGGGCTCGCTCCACCATTATCTGCCCATTATCGGGGCCCCAAGCTAAATGAGGGTTCTCTTCATCACCTGAACAGCTAGAGGCCTCCCCCCCTCCACAGATTTGAAATCTTATTGTTGTGGGGTCAGGTTGACTTGGGAGTCCCAATAGATCCCACTCTCCCGGAGTTCAACATACGTTGCTGGCTGTAACTCCCTCAATATTCCTACATCAGCCATAGATGGATGCTTGCATCCTGCACAGGATCACACAAATTCAGCCTCTAACGACCTATTTCCCAGACACGCGCATTGTTTCAAGTTTGTTTTGGTTTACACCCAGGGCAAATGCACAACATGCAAATGTGTTTCTATGAAAAACTATTTTAGGACATTAACATTGGCCTCTCAGACAGACACGTGCATTGTTTCAAGTTTGTATGGGTTTACACCCAGGGCAAATTCACAACATGCAAATGAATGTTTCTATGAAACTATTTTAGGACATTAACACTGGCCTCTCAGACGACCCTTTGGACATGCCAAGTATTTGGTGAGACCTTGGACATGCCGAACCCTGGGGCCCGTGAGATCCAGGTTCTTGCTGTTTGTCCAGCCTGTTCCTACTATGTTCTCTCTAGTGTGCTTGCGCTGTAGATCCTCCACATATTTGGATCAACATGACTCATGGTGCTCTTCCGATCTATTCTGTGCAACATTCCTTCACTTCAGCCCCCCCCCCAGGAACATTTTCTCCATTAGATAAATTTTGCTGTCTGATGCATAATAAAGTCACTAATAAGGATTTTTTTTTTCTCAAATCACTGTTTAGCCAAATATGCTTACTGCATTAGACCCCGATTCCTGCCCTTCATCCTCGTTCCTACCATTTGGGTTCTCAGGACAAAATATTTTCTAAGGGCCATTTAATGAACATGACTTAAGTTCAGGCTAACAGAGTGTGATGGGAACTGATTAGCTGATGAAGGGCATAGGCAGAAGCGTCTTATCACACACGTCTGCCCAGACACAGAAAGATTGCCAGCTAGGGTAGCACTTAGCCCGGTATAGTATCTAGCTGAACAGGGATTCAGGAAAAACCTCATTTTCGCATTGCAGAAGCATAATTATGTGTGTGGTTGCACATGTGTGTTGTGTTGTGAGTGTGTGTGCACCCATGCGTATCATTTTGTCTGTTTGTGTGCAAGAAAGACCACCAACACACAAAAGAATTACATGTAAACACTGCAGCAGAAAATCACAGGTCTTTATTTCAACATTGTGTGCAACAAGCAAGGCATACACATTATCATTCAATCAGCAGTTTCACATTCTTTATTCCATCCAGCGGTATATGTGTATGCGTGAAATAGAAGTGAAAATTCTCTGCTCATTTCCCCTCTCTGATGATTTTGGCGGCTTCCCACACGGAACAAATATATGAGAAATACTCAAGACTATGAAGCAAAAAAATGAACTACGCACTAATAATTTAACAAAAACATATTTTCTTTGAAAATACATTTGATATATAACAACAATAATAGTAGTATACGTAAAATGATCCTTCTCCCACTTCTAAATGAAATCATCTAAAGATACATTATACATACACTTTTACACACCCTACACACACACACACATATATACATACATAATCAATGGAAATTCACTAATAATGATGACAGAGAAGAACAATGTCGTCTTATTTTGTTCCAAAAAATCTGTGGCAAAATACTTGATGATGGTTAGCAACTGGAAAGCATACAGAACATGCTTTTCAATGTGAGAACAGGAGACAATGGATTGTAATTCCTCACTATACCCACTCTCTTTTAACTGCTGAAGTGTCTAAACTGGATAGGCAAACACACACACAGCAATGCAAAATAAGAGATCCACATGTTATACCTGCTTCTGTCAAAAGTTATAATTATGACCAACCATTTTAAGATTGTGCTGTGTAGATAGTGCTGCATTCACACACCGGGAGATCATTTAAATCTACATTAAATCACTGTAGCAGGGCCCAGAGAGTGTTCAGCTCTTAGTTTACTCCAGATTTGCATGTCTAGGATTCAATGGGAAGGCTGGGATCACACATCTGAGCGTTTAATCGCTAGAGAAAGGCACTAAATCATGATAACTGATAAAAATTCTCTCTCTCTCTTGTGTGTGTGTGTGTGTGTGTGTGTGTGTGTGTGTGTGTGTGTGTGTGTGTGTGTGTTGTGTTTCTGTTTCTGTGTCTGTGTGAGAGAAAGAGACAGAGATACACAGCAAAAAACAGCATTACTCAGTAACCTAGGAAAAATAATGTTTTGATGATTCTATTCTTTGTGTTGGTGATAGTACCAATGAATTTAATACACATGTAATTCTGACACACATGCAAGATGATACAATTTGTCAGATGCTATCAATCATCATGTCTGCCTTAATTCTGACTTCACAGATGTGAAATGCAAGATGATACAATTTGTCAGATGCTATCAATCATCATGTCTGCCTTAATTCTGACTTCACAGATGTGAAATCATTTAAGAAACAAAATGAGTATGTTACAACATCCATCCCTCAACCCACACCTATCCCATTTTTGAATCTTTTTTATTTTCTTTCAAATGAATATATCAATGTAACTGACTGAACAGTTAGGAAACTAGACAGTAAACAGAGCATATCAGATGTTGCTACAGTTTCAGGAACAATAATGATACAATGGGTACCGAAAAAAACATCCTCCATACAGTTAAATTAAAGCAATCATAATACACAAATAAATAAAAAGTAGGCCTACTGTCATTAACATATAAATATTCAAGTGTATATCTTTGCTTAGACACATTTTACTTTTTATCACTATATTATTACATACTAAAGATAATTAAATCAATATCGGTTGCCCTATGTTTTTAGTTTAAATTTGCTAACACTACATACCCAGGCTTTCATTTTCATACATTCTGTTTGTGTCTATACTGTATTCCATTTTGTGCATCAACTAATCTAATATTTCACCACTTTCAAATCACACTTCAAAGACTTACCTGTTCACCCAAGCCTTCCAATGTTGATATTGTAATTGCTTATCCACCAATATGCACATATACTAAAGAGGCCTCATGTAATCATTCATGTATGTGTACACATTTATGACCAAAGAAATCTGTTTGTGTATGGTTAAATACTGTTACTTACATTCATTTGTGCATGTTTATTTATGCCTGTATTCTGATATGTCCGTGTGGTTTGTGTGTGTGTGTGTGTGAGTGAGAGAGAGAGGGGAGGGGACAGAGAGAGAGAGAGAGAGAGAGCTTGAGAAAGCTTTTGATATATTACACTCAGTGTCTTGTAAAATGTGTAATGTGTAGTGAGCCAAATTAATTTGGTGAATAGTGCCATATGAGAAAATTTTATCATGAAGGCTGATCCAAAAATCCTGTCAAAACTTTGCAAATCAGAAATGGCAAATACACCATATGTGAAGTATTCAATCCTTTGAAGAATTCTCTTCTTCCCTATAAACTGTGTTTCAGCTTCCTCTGCCAAGAGTCAAGTGCTTTTTGATACTCTTAATTGTGACCTGGTAGCATGCTGTGATTTCAGTTTTTCTTAAGTCCTGGATTCTTGAAAACTGCTTGCCAGCCAAATTCTGCTTCACAAGGGGACACAATCACAAGTTGCTTTGGTGCAGGAAAATATGGATTGCTCTTAACTCTTTCATTCCCGGAAACCGGTTTTCCGGTTTGCGTAGTCAGTACCCTTCATTCCTGCAGCACGGAAAACCGTTCCCAGGAAAGTAGTTCCTTTCCTTCCTGCAGCCCGGAAAACCGGGATGCGCTGTGACCACTTTGAAGTTCGCGCGAGTCGCGTCACCAATGTACGTCATCCTTAACCGGATCACTCGCTGGGCACTGGTTATGAATTAAATGAGTGCCAGACTCCCGCTAACCGTGGGAAAGGGGTCAGTTTCTCTCTTTGGTCAGTGTGCTGCTGTCTGCGTGGCACTTGTCACAGTAAACGTGTACTGCGAAAATGGAAACTGGCCAGAATTCCGACTTGATCAATTTTCTGACAACGATTTCTGCACTGCCCTTATGGATGAAGATTTTGATTTACTACAATTGACCGAAGAGGGGACAGCCGAGTTATTGGCAGTAGTAAATTGGGAAGAAAATGATGAGAGTGGAGATGAATTAGATGATGAAAACCTGCCAGTTTTACACTCAGCCAAGCTTCGAGTGGACAAGCGGAAATTATGTGCCACCTGTCGGTAAGACAAGAACCAAGTACGAGAGCAGACCTGGGCCTGTGCGTGTACTTGATACATCTATGACGGCGCTGGAGTATTTTCAGTTATATTATTCGGACACGATTCTGCTAAAACTTGTTCAGTTTACTTAGAAGTGTTGGGTGTATCTGTGCAGCAACCAGCACGGCTGTTTCAAGGTGTACCACACACGTGTCATCTATGTGTGACAAGTGACACAGTGACAGGACACTGATTCCATATGTACATATCTAGGACAAACAGTGAAGGTGTTGTGTGTGTGTGTATGTATGTAGCTGTGCAGAACATTGTATGCTTACTGTGTGACTGTTTGTGACAAGAAAAGACAAAAGAGATGTAAGGCTGTTGATACACCTGGATTGTATATTAATATATTTGTGATAAACGATAGCTGTGACAATTGTGACATGGATATTACAACAACAGTGCCTCAGCTTGAATGGAAGGATGTTACTATGTGAGTACAAGCATGCAGAGGACACCCTACACGCAAAACAAAGCCATGCATGCATTTGATATTAATATTGCTCTAAAATTTTACTGAAAATTACCTGTTTAACACCTGCATGTCACATGATATGTCACATAAAGTGTCAACTTAGTCAGACAATTTCTCAAATCATTTTTGTACACAACGGTATATAACATTCCGGGTGTACAACAATGAGTGCTGTCAGTATGTACAGTCTGAATAAGTACCCTGATTTTTAGTTTCTCTTTTTCTGCTAAAGCCGGGAATGAAGGGAATAGAAAAGTTCAGGAAGTCAGGAACAAGGGGAAGTAATAAGTCAAGGAAGCCGGGAATGAAAGAGTTAAAGATAGGTCACAGTGACCTTCGCTTTATGGGCACTATTGTACTGTCATGTAGAAGCAGCGCTTTGCTGATAACCACATTCGGACATTGCTCATGGAAAGGCTGCACATCCATAGGAAAAACACTTTCTATATATGTTTAGAAGCAAAAGTAGACTTTTCAGGCAAAATATGAACTGTTGCAGAGGCTTAGTAGTTGAAGAAAATGAAAACCAAGTCTCAGTACAAATAGTTTTTCGTCGATAAGCATCAACCCACATTTGATGGAACCATTTGTTTGGGCTGCCTTGTTTGCGATGTCATAGAAGACGATTCACACTTCATCACCTGTGATCACGTCTCACAGTGAGTCGTTTAGGACCCTCTGGCTCAAACATTTCAAGCTATCACTCATAACTTTGAACCCTCTGTTTTTTCTGCTCCTCTGTCAGAAGATGAGACAGCCATTGGCAGCCACTTTTGGCATTCGTTAAACTATGCTTATGACACACCATGAGTTTCAATCTGGGCCTCACTTGGATGTCCACATCAGTACCTGGCTTTTATTCTTGTTTAAAACTATCAGTTCAGTGGTAAACTGTCCTATATGACATACATGTCAACTTCCACAACTGTCAAATTGGCACAAATTTTGATCAGACCATCTACAAGTCTGAGCCTTGTGAAGACAGCATCTGAGCTGTTCTATGCTAGGATCCATTTTCCAGATGTACAATTAGACACATCACATTTTCATTGACATCATACAATTAAACTAGATATGGCCTCATTATAATTGTGTGCACATTAATAGTGCAAAAGCTACATTTCATCTCAATACCTGGGACTGGGTTCCACTTATCGGGGACAAAATGTCATCACTGTGCAATGGTACCTTTAAGACAAAAAGTGAGATACCACAATGATTTGAGTTCATTCAATTAAAAAAATTGTATGGTTAGTTTACCATCTAAAGCTAACAAAGATTAATTCTAAACATAGTCAGAACTCAAAACACTGAATCACAGCCATGCAGAAAATGAACTAATTCTGAGTTATCCATCCAAGGCTGTTTTTTTGTTTTGTTTTTGTTTGTGTTCAAATATAAGGATCTTTTTTCAAATCCATATTTACCTAGAATGTTTACCAATTTAAAAACTGTAGCTAACCTGACCAGCACAGCTCTTTGTCGTTGGCAAAAATTTCATCTAGCTGTCCATGATTCATACATGATCTACATGTTCTCTGCTATATGTGCTCTGCAGGGTGAGGGAATGAACAGGGTGAGGCCAATGACCTTTTCAAACTTGGCTATATCCATTCCGAACTTGGCTACATCCATTCCAAACTAGGCATAAACGCATATTTTCCATGTACAGTCATCTATAAACAGATGAAAGTCACTATGGGTACATATCTGCAAAAATACAGTAAATTACAACTTGGCTGATCAAAAATATTTTTCAACAGTTAAAAACAATAACCTGCACTTTCCATATTTATTTGTTAAATGCAACTCATAATGTTCAGACCTAAACAAATGGTCGCAGTACTGATGAATACCCAAGGATAAATAATTCACAGCAGAGAAAAACTGTCCTGTTATTCAAATAGACATTACTTACTTACTTGCTGGATGATGTTACTGCCATGCAGGTCAGAATAACTCTTTTGACTTCCTCAGCCTATCAACTGACTTCCTCCAGCTGTACATCCACGTCATTACTGTACCATATCTTTTGGGTCACAAGTAAATGTCAACTGCCTCAATCCTGGACAATGCACATTATGATTACCAACTGATTACATGTCATGTACATGAAAGAAAAATAGCTGTGATAATTTTTGTTTGTAACTCATGAACCCATTAAAAAAAGACTGATGTTTATAACATATAAACCCATACAAAAAAAAAAAAAAAAAAAAATACAACAACAAAATAAATAAATAAAATCAGTGTGTGCTGGTGAAAATGATCCATGACAAATGACATAACACCTGTTATGTTAACTTGTGATATCAAGATCAATATTACTGCAGACCGTGCCATATGGCAGCATATACGTGTCATATAACAACAAATTCAAGTCTGACGTTGCATGTTTAGGTGATCATTGTTAGTGTTAATAACACATGAACACATGAAGAACAATGTCTGTTGGTTAACAAGATTCAGAACAAATGACATAACATTGGTTGTCAGTCATACCCTGAACTCAGTCAAGTCAACCTGTGATATCAATGTTATTGCAGATCATGTCAAATGTGATATAATAACATACATTCATATGTGTCATACAGTAATAAATTTAAGCATGTGTAGGCAAACATGTAATCACATTTCAACAATCACAACATCCCTTGAAATCAACCAACTGATCTTCTATGACTGAGAATGATCACCTTCCAAACAGAGCTGACTAACGCCCTTACAATTACTGTATTTACAAATATAGGGATAAGCCAGAAAGTTCACACGATTCAGGCAACTCAAAAAAAAAAAAATGCAGATATTCGGACCATCTTTGTAATGGGCACAATGACAAAGAGTTGTTTTTTTTTCTTTTAAATGCCCCAGTAACACTGTGAATGCCATATGAAGATACGAAGATAATAATTGTCATAGTGCAAAACTTCTGTCTGATCAGGTCATGTTAGCTTACAATCATTTGACTTTGATTATAACATAGCGGGGCTCTACAATACTTGCTAAAATTTAGTGAAATAGAAGTAAGTGTATTTTCTACTTTTTAATGCAATAACACATGCACAGTTCCATGAACATATACCCATCAGGGGTGGTACTGTTTTAAAAAAAATCTAGGTGGGGGCTCTGGAGCACACTCCCCATGAAAAGTTTTGTTACAGATTAAAATCAGTGCAATCTGGCATATTTTCAGGCATCAAAATTTAATTCAGAGTTCCTGAAGGATTTTCTACACTATTTGATTTCCATACATGCAATTCTATCACTAATTATGTTCATTATATACTTACTCTACTTTGGGAAAAAAAAAAAGGTAGATACCGATTTTCTGAGGAAAGGGGCCATGTAATCCAGGAAAAACAATCTTTTTACCATGGAAGTCCACGGATCCAAGGAAAATTCCCAACCTTAACCCACAATGGTGTACTACATAGGAGGCTAATTTACAGATGCTGGCAACTGACTAGAAACAGTTTATGTGGATACCATACAAACCACTGAAAGGACAATGTTGTAAAAGGGAATTGACTAATCTTTAGATAGCTGTGCTTTTACATGTGCCTGGATGAAACAGACCCACTAGGCACCTTTGTATCTTTCAGTGAGATCAGTACGACTGCAACGCTTGTTTGAGTGTCTTGCTAAATTCATCCATGTGCATCAGGGCATGTGGGATAGAAAAGCTTCTTAAAATGTGTTAGAAACCAGCACTAAGCCTATCAAATATATCTACGTCAAGTCAGCTGAATTTTATTCTGCCCCATGAGTAATCCGTGATCCTATCTGTTCTGATCAAGAGTTACTCAGCGCGTACTCGGCAGTTCCTCAAGTCAAAAATAAGAAGGTAACATCTTTACCAACAAGACAGTTCTGTGCACAGAAACATGTAATGGACACAAAGATACTCTCATATTTACCAGCAAAATGCATGCAACTATCCACTTTGTAGGAACAGATTTTCTTGACCCAACATATTTGTTTATTCAGGGCTGTTAGTGGTAAAATCTGTTTTTCCCTGAAAATTGGCCGGGGTCCAGGGGCCGCCCAGGCCCCGGTGGGGTCCAGGGGCAACGCCCCGGTGGGGGGTGCAGGGGGGCGAAGCCTCCCGCCGAAAATTGAAAATATGACATTTTGAAGCCAATCAGACGGCCTATCCTGGCAGCAAACTGGGTAATTTTTAGTTCACAAAAAATTAACAAATCAATGGATCAATTTGTGTTTAGAGTAACTTTCTGAAACCACATGACATATATAGCACTTGGTTTTAGAAAGTCATTCTAAACACAATTTTTTTGTATTCATGCAATAATTCTTAATGTCAAGGCGTACTGCAGGTTCAACTTAAGAGAGCTCTCTATACTATTCCCTTACAGAACTTGGTTTTTTTTTTTTTTTTTTTTTTTTTTTTTTTTTTCTTTCGCGGAAGCACTTTGACTTTCCCTGAAATGGGATCACTGTATAATGTATTCGCGGATTTCCGCAAAATCGCTGAACTCTAACAGCCCTGTTATTAAAGACAGCACACACACACACACACACACACACATACATACACACACACACACACACACGCACACACACAACACACACACACACACACACACACACACACTATTTAGCAAATAATGAAAGATACGTAAGTAGTGTAGGCCACACTATATTGCTATGTACACCCTGGAAAATAATGTACTGCAAACACGTCATCTTTTAAATATGAGATCAATCCCCAAAAGGACACTTATTCCACCAACGTGACAAAAGCAAAGGACCAGATACTGTAAACTTTGTCAGATACCCAGACACCAAGCTCAGAACAACATTTTCCATAATTTAACAACACACAATGACTCAATCTTAAAGTAACCCATTCACTTCCCCATCCTATCCATTAACATCATGCAAAAAAGCTAGTGGATAGGATTAATGGGTGACAGGGATAAAGAACATGGGCTCCATCACTTCATTATACATATTATTGTGACTGAGACAAACAAGATACATGTTCAGCTGGGAAAACAACACCTAAAGAACAAAAACATTCTCTTCTTGCATTACTGTTGCTAATAAGGACAGAAGGAAAATACAAGCACAGACGCTTAAAACAGACGGAAGAATACATTATGTATAAACCACATTGAAACACAGTTGCCTTATCAATGCTGTCTTGCAGCAGATCTGAATGACAATAATTTCATAAACTCTCAATTTCATTTATGTATGACAATAATTTCATAACCCCCCAATTTCATTTTACGTATTTAAAAAAACATTTGCAAGGCCCATGAAAAAAGTTTATTTACTCAAATTCAATTACTCAAGAACAGATTCCACAATCACGTCTATTTGAATATCCAACAACCATATTTGCCTAATCAAAAGAAACATTCCCGTATGGTATGCTGATCCCAGTCAACAACTGGACATTTTCACAGACCTTGCCTAATAAGTATACCATTACCTGTGTCTGACAGAACAGTCCCTCTCGAGAAAACAGTCATTTCTAGCATACTGGATGAAATGAAAAATACATATGTTAACACAAGATCTATTTATGAACATATTGTTTTAAACATCAACAACAAAATGCAACGATTTTTTCTTAAATAAAACAAAATGGCTCAAATCAGTCAATACTTACACAAAAACATCATAAAACCAAATCTCTTTGAACACATATCTAAAACTGTGACAATCATTGAAACAACAGATGGAAAGACACATCAATGAAATTATGTTCTACAAAAGCATACAAATATCATACACATTTAATTGTCAACATTTCAGATCTCAATGGAAATGCTTGAAGAATGATAACTGCAAAAGATTTGTCAGCATATACTGATTTCTCCAAATGATGATGTTATATTTTGGTTTAATATTTCAAAAACATCTGCTAAACCTGGCACACAAAACGACAAATGTGTAAAGAAACAAAGTACATGTACACACATGCACTCCCACCATTACTGTTATTTTTGTTTAAAGCCCAGCCGACTGTGTAGAGCCATATCAGGGCTACAGCCATTTCAATACAAACAGTACTTCATCAGAAAAAAAAAAAGAAAATTAAGTGTACATATCAACACACTCACACACATAACCCAAAGAACCACTCCATCCAATTTATCACACAATTTAAAAAACATACCTGAATACAAATTTAAACATAAATAAGGACACTAAAGCATATGTAAAAATGGGCTTAAATTACCTAAAAATTGTTTTTACATATCTCATTTCCCTAGAGTCAAAAATGCACTTAGTACATGTACCCAATTATCCATCCTAAGAGAAAGTACTATGACTTTATCGAACACATACTGGTGAATGGACCAGTAAGACAGAAAATGATAGGAAGAAATGACAGAAAGTAAAGGAATAAGGCAGAAATAAAGTGACAGAAAAGAGGAAATTTCTAGCACAGAGTTTCTATAAGGTGGGGATGTCATTGATACTGAAAAAGCCCTCGGCATCCCAACGGGTGAGATGCATTCCCACACATCACCCAACACTTATATACAAACATGCACAAAGACATGGTGAGAAAACTGGATGATTTGATTGTGAGTATGATGAATTCTAAATTGTTCCCAATCAATCTTGTGATTCAACCAGGAAACACGAGACAACCAATTGTGGAATTAAAAATAATCATGATTTTACACTTTTTCCTTTACTCTGTAATTTAAGCAAGTCCATTTATATACACAACATTTATTTCAAAAAGGTGGTCACCATGTTGCATACACAGTATGAAAACATCGTTTCACAATTCCATATAGTTAAAGACATAAATGAGGAGGACGGGTCATCAATTTGATTTTTGAGGTATGTGTGTAGCACAATAGCAACAGAAGTCATATGATAAGCTTTAGCTTTTTGCATCCGGATGATCTTACTATGGATTTTTCTTCGTTGTTTATAGTTTATCTAGTATTTCTCTCTATTTTTCATTTTTGTTTGGGTATCATTATTTGACTAGTATGTTTTTGGTTTGTTGTTATGACTGCTGTTTGATTAGATAACAAGAAAAACATAAAACTGATGGTGTGGCTGGACAACATGGCTCTCCAGACAGCTTGTCAGCCAGGATCTTATGAATCCATTGCCAGTATATTCATATATCCAAGCTTTATGAAGCTACCATAATGCTTTCCCTAATCCTAAGCCTCATTTAATGCACAATAGACATTAGCTAAACAAACCAGATAACGAAGCTAATACAAACTAGAAGTTAATCCTAACCCTACTTCCAACCCAAACATACAGCTTCAATATGTCTTTAACCCCTTGACTGCTGACACTTTTTGAGGTCAGGTATTTCCCATATGCCAAGGAAATAGTTGTATCATGACCGTGTACACTTAAACGACTGCAAATTCCATATTCATGGGAATACATGCATGAAATTAAACATAATGATGCAATGGTCATAACAAGTTTTATTTTCAGATGATTTATTTAGTAATTTCTTGAAATTAGAATACACTGATAATACTTTGCAAATCATCCCCCCCAAAAGCTCACAAGTGCTTACAGTTACTGTAGAAACAAATGAAAGTGGCCCTCCTAACAAAAAACAATTTTATTCTGAAAGTGTTCATAACACTGTGAATGGTCACTATTGGCCAATCACTGACTGCTGCATTAAAGAGCTTTCTTAATAGTGCGCTGCATAGCCTGACAGGGTCACACACCACCCACCGCGCCGCCACAACCCAACTATCACACATTCCTCTCCTTCCCACTTGAAATACTATCCATCTGTCAATTAGCTGTTCTTACCAGTTGTGCTATGACAAACTAGACTGTATCACAATTCTGATGTTCTTGGCACGTTGTGAGATCCGAACATGGACACAAACCTTCCTTGAATGAGCTGTGTTTGGATCAACTTTCAGCGTCTGCTATGTACGATGCACATTTCTCACCAGCAGCAGATACTTACCTTTGTTGTCAGTCTCTTCTTCTTTGTAACTGTCTTCTGAATCATCATACAGTAAGTCATAATTTGTTCAAGCACTTCAAATGCTGTCAAATGTCAGAAACATGAACAACTGTGTTAACAGTCCTGGTATTGCCATTTTGGTGAAATCCAGTCATGATACTTGGAAAAATAAAACCAATTTGTAGAGAGTTGAAAATGACACCGAGTCATGCAAGGGAAGCAAAACACTTTTATGAACCCTTTCTGAGACTGGCAACAAACAAAAGACATCTAAGTTGGGTTAATTAAACTTGAGGCAGAAATATTAATACAAACAACTTGAACATTATAATGAACTAAAATAACAGCCGCAAACTTTTAATTTCTACATAAACTGGAGTGCAGAAACATGTAAACAAATGTTACATTCACTACCCACCCTTACACTAGCAATGCCGCATGAAAAATTGAAATTGGGTTTTGAGTTAAAAGATTTATATGGTTTTGAAGATATTGTTGTTCTGAGTAAAAAGCAGTTTAAATTTTTCAGATCTGACTATTAGTTTACGAGATATTCGAATTTGAAGCGTCAAAAATTTCTTAAATTTTGGTACCACGTCTTAGTGGGACAAAGAAGGACCAGCTGTCAAAGAACAAACCCATCAAATGGCATGGTATGCTGATTTTGCTGGAAATGACATTCATTTTGTAATTGTGAGAGACAGACAGGACCAAATGTCATAAAATTTTGATCGTTGATGTATTTTTGTATGCCGAATTGAATGAAACCATTATCGTAACTCTGCGACGAGCCATTTTTGTCTTATTACAGGAAACATGTGATATTTGGCATGTTTTATCTGTTTTTCATTAATAATTGCCCATATTGTATTAATAACAGACAAAAATGAAGCTAGAAACAAAACAAGGATATATAATCATTTCATGAGATAGATATAAAATCATTTTGCTCATCGTTCAAGTGTCTTATTACTGCAAATTAAACCAAAAAAGTCACGACTCGCTACTTCAGTAGTCTTATGAATAATTTGTAATATTTCATCAGTTTCTGTACATATAAAAGGAAATCTGAGAATCAATGACTTCTGGAATCACTTCAATAGTTGAAATATTAAAAATTACTGCATGCTTTTATGCTGCAGGCTATCCAAAAATATCATCTGATCAATATTCTACTAAAAACTAAACACACACACATACACATACAACACATACACATACACACACACAGAGGAAAACATATCAGACAAGATTTTTGCACAGTACATTTGATTTTTATTTTATTCATCAGTGTTTAGAAAACTGACTGACTGACTGTGGATGAGTCAAGTCCCCGAACACTTAGCACAGCCAGCGTCCAAAGAAAACTTCTGGAAGGATATGGGACCACTCGCCATTCAGGAACAGGTCACTTAACTCCTAGTCCTACAATAGAGAAATATATGAATTTCTGCATAATATATACTATTCATTGAGAGACTGGAAAGGAAAGGAAACCATAATGCATAGTCTCCACATCAATATTACTTTAACATTAAGCCCAAACTCGCGACTTTGATTTTTAGCATATTACTGGTAAAAATCCATCAAAGCAGAGCAATCCTGCTAAGTGTTTCCAGTGTACTCTTGCCCTTTAATACGAATCATTAATAGGCTACTACTAAATAAGATGCAATCTTCCCGTTAAAACAAATTAATGACAATAGGCATATCCTTTCCAGATACTGACTACAAATTGAAACAACTACGTAAGCTAATGGATGGCCTACTTTACAAATAATACAACTCACAGCCTTCTATTCAGTTTCAAAACCTAAATAAAGAATATTATAACAATAAACAATGAGCAGAAGATTTTGTTTTGTGACATTCTAAATCTCTATGTGTATTAGTGTGTGTGTGTGTTGTCAGAGAGAGAGAAAGAGAGAGGATCATGCCTGTTAACAATGACTTGGATATGAATGTACTGGGGCCTATTTACTTATTTATTCATTTTTTGTTATTTATTCATTTTTTGTTCTCTGAGAGAGAGAGAAAGAGAGAGAGAGAGAGAGAGAGAGAGAGATTCATGTCAAGGAAAGTACATTGACTTGCACAGAATTGTTTGTTGATTTGAAAAAAAAATTATTTAGATCTGTTTATTCATTCATTTAAAATTTGAGTGAGAGAGAGAGAGAGAGTTGGAGGACGCGGGTTACCCCTCTGTTTGGGCAAACCCATTTTCCACGGCCCCGGGAAGCCCGTCGATCACATAGCATTTTTAGTAGTAAGCTCGCCCGTCATGGGGTGAGCAAGTCTACACAGCGACATGCGAATTAGCATGACCTCGGGAAGGAAATGGTTGACAAATCAAGCTTCGGCTAACAACTCCGAATCGAGTTCAAACGCAGTAGTCCTTTTCTTGAAAAATACAATGTTACAGATAAAACAGAACTTGATCTGTTGATTGCTAGATCTAGATCTAGTCTTTGACAGCGCAAAACTTGCCGAGCTGAAACTTGCACAGCGTTCTGTTTCGCGTTGGCTACTGGCGTCGGCACATTCCGACGTTGATCTGGTACAGATCCTCATGTAAAAAGTTGGCGTACGGCCGTATTTTAAATCAAATTGATTTCATATTACACATGCATATAGAAAAAAGCATGTAAAATTGAATCCCGCCGACGACAAGTTCCAAAAATGGCGACTTGCCTGCAAACTTTTCCGATGAAAAAAAGCAAAACTTTGGAAGCGTCGATCTCTGTTCGAAACTGGCACACACAGGTGTCGTCGGGATATATCATTCTGTTACATTAATTCTCATTGGCTGCAAAATTACAATGTGATTGGTTCACAAATATAGCCGTACCGACCGAAATAGTGAAGCATCCCGAACAAACTTCGATTCTAAACGCATACCATATCCGCGATTGCGCCCGAAGCGCGGATTTTCGACTTTCTCATCAAATAACTAATTCCATTTTCGCTCTAAGTATATAAAAAGGCAATCATTCAAATCTTTATTCATTTCTTATTCACATAAGACAAAAAATAAGAATGAAACACAGATTAAAGAGGCAGTAATACTTGATTGAACCGAAGACCCCCCCAGTTTTGCGGCCGGCCCGGTTTTCCCCAGTTTTTGGTACCACAAATTTGACGTCGCGTTTCGGTTCGCACGGCATTGCTACTTACACTTTCAAAGTGTACTTGTTAGTGTACTTGTATTTGAAAAGAAAAATGTATTTGAAAAGACAAATGTGTTTTTGTTCTCTCTCTCTCTCTTGAGACCTATCTATCTATCTATCTATCTATCTATCTATCTATCTATCTATCTATCTGTCTGTCTGTCTGTCTGTCTCTGTCTGTCTATCTCTCTCTCTCTCTCTCTCTCTATATATATATATATATAATTATATATATACATACATACACACACACACACACACATAATTTGCATAAGACTACTCATCTTCTTCCACAGGAAAGGTGGGGAGGGGGTAAAAGTAAGGATATGGATTCTACTATGAAAGCAGGACACCCTAGCCATGAACATCAGGGATGAAGAGATAAAATATTATGAGTATGTCTACTGAAAGTGAGTTCACTCTTTCTCTTTCTCTCAAACATACACACGTGCGCACACACACACACACACACACACACACACACACACACACACACACAAAACCTGCAGCGGAAACTGATCTCTTTTTTTTCTAGTAAAGTGTTTGTCTAACAGGAAATCCACCAAACAGTGGACCATTTTAAGCTTTGAAATATGCATCAAGATACACAGAAAAAAAGAGGCAAAATAACATTCATTATCTGTATACACTACATGCTAAGTTGCCAGTGACTGACACACGAGGGACACAAATAACAAGTTAATTTTTGTTGACTAATCTTCTCTGCAATGATACATGACTGCACATGATATATTTAACTGGTGTTTCAGTTTAATTTTCAATGAAAAAAAATTTGGAACACATATTTCCAATTTCTAAATACTTTTTAAACTGTAAAAGTATGATATGAAAACTCACAACATGTACTGAAATTTCGAAACTAAATACAATGACCAAACTTAACAACACACAGATTTTGAAAACTAAAGAAATAAAAACAAAACAGAATTGGTGAAAATCTGATTTTTAGATATTAGATAAACAAACTGAACAACTAATATACTGTGCACTAATTTTAGGAACTGAACACATGAAGTACAATGGAACTCGTTCAAATGTGAATGTAACTGAGCTCTTACTATTAAAGCTGAACAAATAAGGTGAAATGGAGCTTGTGTGAATATGAATTTAACTGACCTGTTATCACTGTCAAAGGTGACATTTTCTACACATGCGTAGCATACAGAATATGGTTCATCTGAGTGAAGCTTGTCAGAAAATCAATACAATCATGTTTTTAAGCTACAAACATTTTCCCCCTTTTTTCTATACATTTTTTGAAAGGGTACGGTGGGGGCAACAGGGATACTTCCCTGAATTTCTGGGAATTTTTGCAATCTATCAAATTTGAATGGCAAGGAAGTAGAACTTCGATCTTCTAGTCTGGCTACATGGGTTGGCATGAGTACAAATACTGCATGAAAAAAAGCATGGCCCTCAGCCCACCCAGCAATGAATATGTAGCTGATCCAGTTCAGGGCTGGAAAAGGTGAACGGTTAATCAGTAGAGAAGACAAGGACGACAACATCATCATAATGCTGTCTTAGAAATTGAAGTTTCTAACCCCCCCCCCCACCCCCCCACTCCACTATGTTTTCAAGATAATACAAAAACCTTCATCTTCCCTTTAACCACATCTTAATCCAAACAAATAAATGAAATTATTCTTTGACAATCTGCACCCTAGTATAACATTCAGCACAATTTTTGTCCATCTCAGTTTATATGTTCTGAAGTGTTAAAATTTCCACAATACCATTATCAACATCACAAAATCAAAACTTCAACCCTTTTGTATTCATGTAACATGAACACACATGCAAAGAAAAGATCACAACTCCAAGTTATTCACTGACGTATCTTGCTAATCACCTCATGCATGTCAGTCTGCAGCTACAACTCTGGGATACATCCACACTTCCACCGAATGTCACAATACTATATACAGCAGGCGTGTACTGACACAACACTGGTGCTGGTGGAAGACATGGATCAGTAATGAGCTTACGCAGCTGTATCACAATCACAGGAAGATTTCACTTCAGCAGTGGCACGTCTAAAAAAAATAACAATTAAAACAAAAACAAATTTGAAAAATAAAGGAAACGGGGAAAAAGCAGCAGATGTCCATAAATGATTAACAGCACTGATGGTTGAAGACGTCATCAGAAATGACTCCAAGGCACTGAAAAGACGTCATCAGAAATGACTCCAAGGCACTGATGCTGAGGAGCTCACCATTTCTACTTGATCAAAAAAAAAATCAAATCACATGAAGATATTTCTGTCACAGATACCTCTGCTCATATGACGTACAAAGATCGTTCATTAGATGCATTCAGCTGCTGCAATTGTCTCATCAGATGGTCGATGACCCCTGCTTGCCTTGTGCGGATTCGGGTCACAGAGCGTCCAGAGTTTCTGGGAGGTCGCACAACCTGAATTTCTAAAGTGGATTTTTCCATCAATAGTTCCCACTTCACTTCTGCGTACTTATATGAATGCAGCATTTGCTGGAAATAAACAAAAAAGCCCTTAAGTCAGTAACATTGCAAAATATTACACTCAAGAGACAAAAAAAGAAAACAGTTCAGAAAGTAGGTGGAAGGGGGGGAGGGAGAGAGAGAGAGAGGGAGAAAGAGAGAGGGAGAAGAGAGAGGGAGGGAGGAGAGAGAGGAGGGAGGAGAGAGAGAGAGAGAAGACAGACAGACAGAGACAGACAGAAAGAGAGAGATACAGACAAGACAGACAGAGAGAAGCAGAGCAATACAATTTCAGTCATGCAGAAAAGAAATCTTTTCTACTGGTGTTTAATCAATGAGGAAAAACATAAGCGCAAAGGAGAGCAATACCATTGAAGCCATGTAGAAAATAATCTTTTCTACTGGTGTTACATCAAGAGGAAAAATAAGAGGAAGCAAGCCAACATATACCCACCCATCCACCAACCAACACACATATCTCTACTCCCATCTCAACTCACATACAGACACATACAAACACACTGACTGTGATACACACACACACACACACCACACACATGCACACACGCACACACACACACACACACACACACACACACACACACACACACACACACACTCTCTCTCATTCTGTACTGACCTTAGTTTGAGTGTTGATGATATGTACCCCCACATCATTGACACCTACATGGCATGGAATGTTTAGCAGACTGTGTAAAAAAACAACAAAATGCACATTTCAAAGCTTGCACAGAAAACTAGTCTGTGATCACCAAACATGGCACATTTTTAATCAGACATATTAAATGGCAGATTTCTGAAAACAAAAACAAAAAACACACAAATCAGCTAACTGAAATCTTTTACAAGATCTACTTTTCTGTAAATAACATCTGAAAGACATCTTTCTGCCTGCCTGTATGATTACCCAGTTGGGGAATATTTTCGCCTAGTCCTGTGCTTTCTGCTCTCTAATAACCTCCCTTAAATAGATGAACTACAGGAACAAACCTTTTTTTATGTTTGAATACGATTTTAAAACCAGAAGTTTGATAAAATCTTGCCACTTAATCCCTGTGCAGTTCTTGTACAGGCTCATGGAACTTGCCATGTTCACAAATGCTTACACAGTCATACACACTCATACACAAACAACCAAGCCACACACGTACATGCATATACATAGGCGCACACACACACATACATACACACACACAAGCATACACACACACACACACACATACAAACAAGCACACACACTATGGATACAATGGCACAAACCTTGTCTTTGAGAGAGAGAACACTGCCAGTGAAGAAGGCTGAGCCATATAGTGTCAGTGTTTGACAATGATTCAGAAAACGACGCTTCAACATCTGCAACAAAAATAAAAAGTTTACATAACCTCCATGACCTGGTAGTGCCTGATTCCTCTTTATATGTGTACGCATGCAGAACATCAAAAATATATGTGAAAAAGATTCTGTAAACCATGTAAGTATCCAGTGGCTTACAAAATCACACAAATACCCAGGATGAATCCATATGAAAAAGGAATACAGAAGATTAGGAAAAGACCGGCAACATTTATGGACCATTTTATGAGGAAAGGGGAATTGGAACATCTGGTCACAACGGGAAAGCTAGAGGGAAAGAGAGCACCGGGTAGATCCAGGGAGAAGATACTTGATGGACTTGCAGAGTGGCTGGGGACAAGGAGGGTGGAAGAGATGCTTGGGGCAACAAGTGATAGTGACAGATGGAAGTCCATAATCACCAACGCCATGCGGCAAGGCACCTGATGATGATGATGATGACAGGGTAGCCATTAAGGATCAATAAAGCATATACAGACTGTGCAGCAACATAATGACTGTACAGTGTGAGCCAATCAACCTGAACTACAGACAGACAGTCATCTGCGGAAAGTCCATCAACAATAGAAAAAAAAGCTCATCAAAACAAATACAAAACTAAACCCGTAAAACAAAAAATAAAAAATTGCCAGAGTTCTGAAAATCTTCAGCTATTCTTTTAAAGTAACAAAAAAAACTGCCTCCTTCCGCTCTCCATGACTTTGGAAACGAGCTTGCCTGCTCTTAAATTTTGCTGATTAGTGGACTTTTCAAATTAACATCAACAGGTATGAATTTACAATCATAAATTTGTTAAGGGATACATACAAAATGAAAAAGTAGACACAAGAAAGAAAGCAAGTCTGTAGTCTAACCACAGCAGTTAACACATTATTTTTCGGTCTAGTTTCAAATTCTCATGCTGAACCATTATACTGAAAACTAGTCTATGTTAATGCTGTTGTTTTTCAGTCAAAAGACAAAAAAGTTCAAGCTCACTACTTTGTGAAGAAAGGCTACTAAGCAACAACTCTTTAGCTGTGAAATATGGAAAGGAAAAATACTTGTGAAAGCAAGATATTTCATGACTCACCATCTGATGAAGTCACTGGGTCATGAGGTCAGAAATGGCTTAACTCACTCCCTACTAGGCGATTTGGAATTTAACATTCCTCTGCATACTGGGCGTTTGTATAGGTTTTTAAAAAAATCATTAAAAAATAACGGCTATACACATATTCTTTTAATTTTGACACATGATTATCATCATATTGACAAGCATTTTCCAAAGTTTCAAAGCTGTAACCTTTATGGTACTCTTTTTGTTGCCAGTTGTAAAACAAGGTATGTTTTCATGGTAATGAAAATGAGGGTGATCACAAGAGCATATAAGGGAAGTTCTCACTGTTCTTGAAAAGAGGACTGTTTTTCACATAAATCACATTGGAAATACCAGTAGAGAGTAAACAATAACTAACTGAGAGTTTCTACTCCCTACAAATAAACTAAAATCAATAACATACTACTGATAACTTGTCGATTTGTCATTTCACATTCTCCTGTATACAGGCGGTTTGTACAGGTGTTTAAAAAAATCATAAAAAAATAATGAGGAAACACACACTCTTGAAATTTTCACACATGATTATTGTTTGATTGAATAAGCATATTACAGAGTTTCAAAGTTATAACTTTTATAGTTCTCTTTTTGTAGGTGGTGATGAGAGAAAATATGTTTTTGTGACAACAAAATTGAGGGTGGCTGCAATTGGATAGTGGTAAAATCACACTGCACCTGAAAAGTGGACAGTTTTCCACATAAATCACATTGAAAATCCCAGTAGAGAGTGAACAATGGCTACCTGAGATTTCTACTTTATACAATTCAGCTAAAGTCAGCAAAATGCTGCTGACTACTTGGCGATTTGTAGTCGGCTTCAGCATACCAAGTGCTTGAATGGAATTGGAAAATTCATGAAAAATATTAGCAAAGCACACATTCTTGAAACAGTAACAAGCACAGCACAAGGTTTCAAAACTATAACCTCAACACACAGACACACACACCCAGACACACACACACACCCAGACACACAGACACCCACATTCATACACACACCATACAAACACATTCATACATACAAACACACACACACACAACACATACACAGAGTGCACACACACAGTACAAACATCCACACACAGTACAAACATCCACATGCACATAACAGTGCAGATGTATACACACACACACACACACACATATCACACACTTATCCACATCACACACACACACACACACACACCACACACACACTCACATACACCACAAAACCACACACACACACACACACACACACACACACATGCATTTCATTCACTGCTGTTCCATTTTCAAACTATTTTGCTAGTTCCCCTTATGCCTGAAGGCTTTGATCACTGAATCTCTTTGTTTCATCAACCATGTGCTTCATAATCAGGTCACTGAATATTTGGTCAAAAAATGAATGAGGGCGTGGTCTGTAATGCCATACAAGTTTAGCCTATGTGTTTTGCTGTCTGTGTATGGAGGAATACCTGAAAGGAAAACACACACACACATAAAATCTTCAAGCAGACATTCATCACGAAACAACAAAACCAACCTCTGTCAGATCAGCTAGTGGGCTATTTGCATAAGTACCCGCTATGAAGGCCACGGGTACACACTGTGTCACTCACCACACCCACCCCTCTCTTCCTTTCACCTTCTCTGTCGGACACATTTTCATCAATTCCATCCCTTCTGATGGGCTAAAACCACTTTCTTCATACTGTTCTGCATCTTCAGAGTCAGACCCCTCGGTAAGAATGACTTTTTTGCCCGACATAAAGTGCAAACACGTCTTGTTCGACCGCTGTGAGCGCAACTCGTTTGCAGCTGAGACGCCATTGCTCTCTCGTGGTAAACAGGAAAGGGGTCAGCACAAAGATAGCTCTGTGGCTGACCGGTCATAGGTCACTCGCCACGTGCAGTGGTCAAATGTTACTCTGTGGTAATGAGGCTTTAGCATGACCCACTTCAATTTCCACTACACAGCACTCTGTCACCAGTGGAAATTTCTGAAGGTCAGATCCATATATCCGGCCCTTAGTAAGGAAGCACTTCGCCGAGCCTGTCCGCATATCCGGCTGTTAGAGCTGAGTGAGTTAATACTAACCAAATTTGATGTCAGGTACTATAGTTTCACAATAAGTACTTACCTGTGTGGGCAGCTCCTTGCCATGAATACTGTTAGAATACTCTTTCATGATCTTGCCTGCCCAATGAGTAGGCCCCTTGTTGCTGTTCCGCATCACAGACACCGGGATCAGCTCTTTGAGATTACTCACACTTAAAAAGACAAAATCAAAATGGTTATGCCATACTAGTTATCTGCATTTTTTGGTATCTTTACATACTCTCATGCAATCTAAACTCATAAAATCAACATTTGTTTTTGTTAGAATAGAAAAATTCAGAACAATCAAGCTGATTATTTAATAAGCAATATTTTCTCACCGGATTGGGTTAACTACAGAGCAGGCAACATTTCAACCTCTTCTTAAAACCTTCATCAGGTTGAGTAATTGGCTGAGGGCCTGCCTTTGCATCCAACCATTCAACCATATGAAGATCTCAAAATGAGATTGTGACACCTATTCGGCAGTCAAACAACTCCAGCAAGGAAAAGCTTCCATTTCAAAACACGACAAAAGTTGAGTGTCAATCTCAAGGAAATTGATACAAAATCAAAATATCAAAACCCAGACCAGCTGTAACACCACTAGGTACATTAATATCTATAACAAAAATATGAAAACTGAACCCAGACCAACTATGACATCACTGGGTAGGCTACATAACATCTTCATATCTTAACACTAAGCCTAGCATGCTAACTGAGTCTAACTACCTTTGCTCTGTACTCACTTGGTCAGGAAAGATTTGTTCATGGTGGAAGCATTGCCAGGGAAACGAATACAGAAGAGCAGGGTTGCGAAAAGAATGACGTCCTGATCTTTACAAGGGTATAGGCCGCTGATGTAGTTGTGATACGCCTCATGGAACAACAGTTCTAAAGCTTTGGGATGGGTTATCTGTAAATTACAATCCACTGATGAGTGAACTATAAAAAGCAGCACTCTTACAACTGTTCGCTCTTGCTAAATTTTGGTGGATGTAGATATGAAGTGTTCAGAATGTTAAACACGCACGAACGCACGCACGCACGCACGCACACACACACACACACAATCACAACAAGTAGGTAATGCAAACTCATATCCCAGTACCTGAAAAATTTACTAAGATAAATTTTATGTAGTGTAGTCTTTAACCTTTTCACCGCCAGTGAACTTAGATGCAAGTTTCTAACACCAGCTGATTTTACACAAAAAGCAAGAATATCACTCATGCTAACTTCAAGTGATTGTAACATTTTGTTTTATGAACCAAATAGCATATGTGAATAACGGGATTCTCCTGTGACTTGTACGAAAAATAGCTTAACCTACCTCCATAAATGGAGAGCGGTACGTTGGGGGATAACAAGATCCTGATTTAGTGCCATTTTGCGACATCATCGCTCTATCGGGCTGATGCTAAAAGGAACATTGGCAGCATAAGGGCTAAATGATCAAAGTCATCCAAACCTAACTTAAACAATGTTATCAGTTTTATGGATGATGAAAGCTGACAGCCAAAATTTTTCAAATGTTACCACATCAGACACTCAAATTCGGCCTCAAATCTTGGAGTTTTACCTGTCTCTCTGTGTCCACACTGACTTTGGCATTGCGTCTCCACTTGAAAACTGGATCTTCTCCGCTGGGGTCTGCTTCTGTCAACATCTCCACTGTACGACTATACCACTTGGGCAGCTCTTCCATCAGCTTGTGCTCTGCCTTCAGTTGCAGTTCTGACAATACCAAAAGATTCACACCAGCACAGTGTCAAAATCACCATCACTGTGCTTATATGCATGAAAAAAGGCAGGCAGTTTTCAGTGATAACTGACTACATGCATGTGTATTTTGTCTTTCTCTTAAACCTTTCACTAGCAGACAAACTTCTTCACAGATTTCATATGTCACTGATCTAAAAACAGCATGTCAAATCAGGTGAACATGCATTGCATGACTTTTAGCTCATAAACATTCATACACATTTTAGTGCAAATGGCAGCCCCCGTGTTATTCAACTGAAGTTGGAAAAGAAAATGATATTTTGGTGATTTTCCCCCCCATAGGTTTTTGATAAGCTTTTTTTGTGTGAATTCAAGACATTGAGATCCAACCCCAGATTCTACTGGATGTTGTCAGATTTAGAAACATTAGCCACATAGAAAACATATCTGCTAGTATTGGGGAAACACATGGTGATCCAGAATCAACAAGTGACAAGATTTCATTCATTGATTTATATAAAAGTTTACAATCAACAAGTGCACCAATCATAGGTGGGCGTGGCTGACTCATGGCAGAGGGGATCAAGGGAGTTACTCACGATGGTGGCAAGTAAGTTAAAATTTTGTTATACTACTGCAGAAGACCCCTGACAATACTATAAACAAAACTTGCTTAGAAAACTATGGAAAGCACAGGTCAACACATTTTCTTTCTGTTGATGCTGACACAGATCTAGTGTACATTATCCCTACAGAGATTAATTTCTTGCATGCATTTTGTTTCATATTCAGGATTTTTACATTCCAGATTCAAGTAATACTAAATATGCATTCACATACAAAAAATGCCCACAGTGAAGCAACTGTTCATCTTATTGACACTTTATAATCTTTCTCATGAAAATTAATGAATTATCACCAATAGAAACAATCGCTTCCCTTTGTCTCATGACAAATCAACTGGAAAATACATTTAATTCCATTATCTATCAGAACTGATAGTTTATATACAGATGGCTCATTTAGACCACCTTACACAAATTTCTAAAACAAGTACTATACAACTGTCTCATCTAGATTAATCTATAAGTGAACTTTTTAAAACAAGTATCTCTAAGTTTGGACTTTCCTGTTCATGTACTGCTATCAAAACGATTAACTGAATAAGTAGTTGCATATCTCTCCTCTTACAAACATACAGCCCATCATCAAAACTGTCATGCTTTGCACTCTTTCATTTTTGTTATAAAAAGAGTTATGACTAAAAGATTTATAAGAACCACCGATATCAACAAGATGACCTACCAAGACTCTTTGAGCAGATCCAAATTGTAAATATGTCACAATATTTCATTGGAAGTCTGAATTCCTGAAACAAAACAAAAAAACATGGATGGTTTCCAACAACTAACTGTATAGATGGTTTCCAACAACTAACTGTACAGATTTACCCATACTATATTTCTAACAAGGTATGTGGCTTTAATTTTGAAGAGGATTCCACAAAAACGACAAGAGGAAAATATTCCAAACTGGATTGAACATTCATCATCAAATGTAGGAAAGCCTGACTCTATACCTGGCTTCATTCAGAAGCAGATGACTGAACAGACACCCCAGTTACTGTGTGCAAGTTTGAAGCCACACTCCAGACAGCTGAAGTGAGCATGGTGACTTGCAGTCACAAAGCACAAAACAATCTTCACATATTCTACATGTATCTCAACATCAAAGGTTTTGAAAGAGAAAAAATACTGTTGCTTTAACTTTTTTCTTTAATCCCTTGACTTTGAATAAATTTCATGATAATAAATAATGGGACAAATTCAATAAAAACAAACAGAAATATTTTGATTAGACAAAATGGAACACAACTAAACAAATAAACAGAACATCAATTAAGAATGAAATCCATCAAAAGTTACCTAAATTAAAAGTGTAAATACAGTTGACAAAAAAGTCAGATTGAAGTCTTCCAAATTTATTACTGCAGAGAAGAAATGTGTCAATGGGGCTGGGATTACATCCACAGCAGGGAGGTCTACTATTGTCAGATGGAGCAAAGAATTTCTTAGGAGTTAACATGTGCATTTTTATCATGCTGTCTTCCTCCACCCTCTTTTAACATGAACACTCAAGATGCATATCAGCATCTTCTTGTTCAACATGCTGAACTTGCAGACTCATATGCATGTGCCTCACCTTGCAACACACACACAACACACAGACATAGACACACAGACATACACAAACACACACACACACACACACACACACACACACACACACACACACACACACACACACACACACACACACTCTATGACTGACATTGAGCATTTGCTGGTTGATGTCCTGAACAGTGGTCTGCATGCCTGACACAAGCCTGAGGTGACGACTGGACTTGTCCATCAACTGAACCTCTATTGTCAAATTCTGAAACATACAAACTAGCACATCTGTATTTTGTAAAGCATAACAAAAATGTTCCCTCTGGAATCCTACTGGAACTTTAATCATTACAGTTTAAAGCCAACTGACTATTCAGAGCCACATCAGGGCCATATCCATCTCAAACAAAAGACATACACAACCAAATACATCAATGAACCTGGAAAAGAAAAATCAAGTACACACGCCACTCCACCCAGGAAAAAAAAAAAAAATCTAAAGATATGCCCTTGGTGTTGGTCATTCTGATACATTTATCACTAGGGGGATTTAAAAATGAAACAAAAACAAATGCATAAATGTAACTAAGTAGGCCCTACACAAAAATATACATAAAAACTGCTTATAAAGCCAAAAATTGCCACTGGCCAGTTCACAATTCCTCAGACCTAAAAATGCAGTTAATATGTGGACCCAATTATCAATCTTAATAGACATATGGAAAAATAAAGGTGAAAGAATCAGCAAGGCAGAAAATAAGAAAGGAAGAAATGACAGAAAGCAAAGCAACAAGTCAAAAACAAAGAGAGTAACAGAAAACAGAAATTTCGTGCACAGGATTTCCAGAAGGCTGAAAGAGCCCTAGGTATTCCCACAAAACCAAAGGTACAGAAATAAGCACAAATCACATGCCAGCAATGCACTGCACCCAAAAATGAACTGTGCAATAATGAAGACAACTAGGTCACATCTGGCATACCTTAACTGGCAAACAAATCAAACAAAGACTGATAATTTCAGTGTCAACAAAAAAACAAAACAAAAAAAACAAAAAAAAGCTGCAATCATAAGGCAGACTTTCAGTGCTGTTGTACTTTTTTCACAGAAGCTTCAAGTTGCTCCACTGGACCTGAATCAACGTAAGGGTTAATGACGATCTCTTTTTATCCTTGTACGATTATGGACCCAAGAACACAGACTAGTTGGTCATAGATATCATGCTTTTTTGTGAATATGAGGAAAGGGGAATTAGAACACCTGGTCACAGCAAGAAAGCTGGAGGGAAAGAGAGCACCAGGCAGACCCTGGGAGATAATATTGGACAGACTTGCAGGGTTGCTGAAGACAGAGAGGGTGGGAGATGTACTTGTAGCGACAGGGGATAGATTTGTGTGGAGGGCCATTATCGCCAATGCCATGCAGCAGAGCACATGATGATAATAGTAATAAATTCAGGCAATAATCAATGAAACCAAAACTGATCCAGCAGAATCTGCTGCACAAATTTCCACAATATAAGTTTCTATTTTCTTCATTCCAAATTCCCTACATCTAAATATCATAAATAAAAACAGAAAAAATAAAACTGCCATACATATGAAACAATACAATGTATAATTTTTGGTCTGTCAGCATTACAAAGTGAGATGTGTACTACTCACAGGTCGTACTTGAGCACCCTGAATGATGTTGGCCACCTGCTGGTGCTTAAAGTTGCGACCAGGAGCTGATGTGCAGATGTCTATGGCCCGCTTCCCATCCTTATCCCGCAGATTCTGTAACAGAAAAATACTTTAATAAAGAAGTCTGTATCGTGAGTATTTTCTCTGATGAAGAAGTTGGTATGTGAATATTCTAGACTCACAGTCCTTAGAACAAACACCAATAGTTGGCAGTGCATACCAGAAAACATGAAAGTAGACTGAAAAGACTGATGGACATGGCAGTCTGACAAAGGAAAACACATTTTTATAGTTTGCAGAACTTAGCTGATTTTTCAACTTGGACTTTTACACTCACAATTACCCACATACAAGTTAAAAAAGTGTGCACAGTTACTCAGTGTAATTCCAATAAACTTGGTAGTTATTAAAACTGTATTCAGGAACTGGCAGATCTATCCTTATCTGACACAAGTAAAACTACTACTACTACTACTATTACTACTGCTGCTGCAGCTACCACAACTGCTACTGCTACTAAATGACCACTCATATAGTGCCTCATCTCAAAAGAGCCTTGAGCATTTCACAAAACAAAATGTTAAAAACAAACATACATATATGAATATCTAACATATATACCTATGTACATATATGTACATCTAACATGTATACATATGTACATATATATATATCTACCACCAATATTCTGTCCAAAAAACACTTTTAACATTCTAATATGTCTTTTAGCAGTCTGTTGTATCCCTAAATAATACACATACCAGGTCAATGGCCTCAGCCTGCACTAGATGTTCAGCTACATCAGGAAATCCTTTTTTGGCTGCGAAATGTAAAGGTGTCAGCAGCTCACTGTTGGTCAGGTTAGGGGAACAACCAGCATCCAGTAAGATCTCCACAACATCTGCTGATCCATACCTGTCAAATCAAAATGACAATACCATTACCCTGTAAACTTTGCACAGATAAATGGTCAAAGCCTCAAACACCATGGCAGTCTGACTACATATTCAAGTTTTGAGAAGCATTTTTACATAATGTGTTGGTCTGAACTTAGTAAGATCTGTTTCTGTGAAAATTCATTTCTGATCTTGACATTCATGAATCGAAGAAAAACTGTTCACTTTGAATGATCTCTACATTCTTCTTTTTGGCTCACCTGAACACCACAGTGCTTCCTTAAATGCACTTCAACCTTTTAGTGTTGGTGTGTGACAAAAAAACAACAAACACACACATCCACAATAATGGCAACCAAGTCTTCTGAGACACATACACAGAAACACACACAAAACCACACTGGACAATACAAAGACACATCAAAGACGCACCATGCAGCATAATGTATGGGTGCCCAAGCAATGGAATCTTTCTTGGAATGGTGGTGGCCATGGTTCAGGAGAGACTGCACATGATGTACATCTCCTTCAGCAGCACTGGCATGTAAGGGGTACTTGTCTCGCCATCTTGGCTCTCTGCAAAATCAACACTATCAGTGCAAATTGTTGTTATTTCATGTCAGTAAATGGGGTGTGATGTGTCAAAATGCTACCTAAATAACTCATCAACTATTTGTCAACAACATCACAATTCTCTATCAAAGGTAAAAAATCATGGCTGTTATTTTTACTGACGTTATTGTTGTAAACTATGGTGAAAAGTTAAAAACGTCAGCTGGCTGTAGTTGTAAACTATGCTGAAAATTCAGCTGAATCAAAATTCAATATACACTCTACCTATCAAGATTCAACTTTGTGGTTATACAGATTCAGTAACAGGAAGAATGTGTAACATGCGGCACACTTTAAATCAACTTATTTTCAAAGGTACTGCAAATCATGTTCTTTTTAGTAGCTTGATCTAATGCAATCTAGTTTTGAAAAAAAGATCAGATTACAAGCAATGTAAAACTCATGTTCATGTCTTCTCATTTACCAGCCTGCTTCAACAGTATGATCACAAGTTCATGTAACAATCTTGTGCACATAAAAATACAAGGAAAAAAAAGGACAACACCTAATGTTCTATTTTTTGGAGTTCAACTTAAGCTTGAATGCCTACACAATTTACTGATGAGATGAGTTCTCCAGTCAACACACAGTCATGATCAAACTCAGAAAGACAGACACACAGAATACATAATTAACTTGACAGCCAATAGCCAAGAAACGTAAAATTAAGCGAGAAATATTCACTGACACTGGATTAGTGGGAGGCAGGGAGATGTCACTGTAGATGGGTTTGTTGGGCCAGCCATGGTTGATGGCCACCTTGTTCACCTACAACACATACAGTAGACTCCGTTAGTCTATAGAAAATTATTCTGACACCCTTTTCTCTCGGCAGTAATTTTCATAATACTCATTCTTCATAATATGTATATACATACGCATGCAGGCACATGCACACACGCACACACAACACACACACACACACACACACACACACACACACACACACACACAGAGGATTAAGTAATCAACTCTACCTCATCAGGTCACAGATAATCATAGAATAAGATTAATTATCACAACACAATTAAATCAAGAATACAGGACAGACCAGTCACAGTGATATAGTAGTTAGTGCAATGGACTACTGACTAGGAGGTCATGGGTTCATCCTCCCCCCTCCCTCAGTTCAGAAAAAAGCTTTTGCTAATAAACATACTGTGACTTACAAATATTGTTTGGCAGCAATTAGTCAGGTTTGTCCATATACAAAATAATACTCATCCAGGGAAGCAAAAGCAAAAGCAGGATACCACACAGCCTCCTCTACAATATCGCGGTATACTGTCTACAGGGAGCTGATTCTCTCCCTTTCTTTCAGGCTAAATATAAGAGCATTTAAGCGGGTCGTAACAGACGTTTTAGTCTCAGTAAAGTGAGGTCATTTCAGCATTTCAAGATAACAACACACAACAAAGAATAACTTTCTTCAAACACAGCCATAATCATATCAAAGAGCATAAAGAGGCATACATGACCTACCTTGGGGTTGTAGGGCAAGCCAGAGCCAAACAGTGGGTTCATGACAACAAAGTCACACTTCTCAATGGCCAGCATCTTGGCCTGTGCCTCATTGGCTGTCAACTGTATTTCTGGGGGTAGGTTTCCAGTCTTGCCTTCAGGTGGCATACGACTGGGGATAAATACAGGGTTGTGCACGGCTAGGTGGATTCGGTATTCAGCACGAGACCAAAACACACTCTCTATTAGCCCTTTGTTGTGCTTGTCTCGTAACCAGCTGTAACAGAAAGTGTAATGCACATTGTAACATACTGATTTGCAATGTGCCTACAGAGGTCCACATCCTGATGAGTGATGCATCTGCTGTCTACTCTGTTTGCATATGTGTGTGTGTGTGTGTGTGTGTGTGTGTGTGTGTGTGTGTGTGTGTGTGTGTGTGGTGTGTGTGTGTGTGTGTGTGTGTGTGAGCGTGCATGCATGCATGTTATGTGTGTGTGTGTGTGTGTGTGTGTGTGTGTTACGTGCATGCCTGCATGTTGTGTGTGTGTGCATGTGTATGTGCATGTGGCATGTGTGTGTGTGTGCGTGCGTGCATGTGTGCATGTGCGTGCATATATATGTGTGTATCATCGTGTGCGTGCATATTTGGGTGTGCTAGTCTGTCTGTGTGTTTGCATGTGCATGCCTCTGTATGTATGTGCATGTGCGCGCGCGAGTGTGTGTTTTGTATATGTGCGTGGTGTGTGTGCGTGTGAACATGTATGCCTCTGTGTGTGAGTGTGTTATGCATGATATATGTAAGTGCTTTGAATAAGTAAGCAAGTGGGCAGAGACAAAGGTATACATGTGAATTCAGAATGCAGGCAAGCAATTTTCGATTTCACTATCATTTATACAGAATGTAGAAAAATCAGAGTCAACTGCTGCTTCTGCACGTTGAAAAGAAATGAATCACACGTTAAAGCTACAACAAGAGTATAATCGCTTTCTGGGTAAACCAATTAAAAAAAAGCATGCGGACCAACCTCTCAAGGTGCATGAGCAGAGTGCGTGTGGGGGAAGGGAAGTGAACAGTGTTGTTGTTGAGCACTTCCATGATGTAGTCCAGGGACCAGAACATGGGACTGTTGTGGGCCTGGTCCACAAAACGACGGTTCAGTTTGTCTAGTGAAAAAGCAGAACATACTCACTCATTATCATTCAATTATATACAAATGACTATATCATAAATATCATGATTAGTCAAACAAATTATGTAACACATGGTGATCTTACATTTAAACGCACAACATAATTCATAGAAAAATTCAATTCCTACCTTTCAATTTGATCACATAGATCTGAGCCTGGACAACAAAAACCTTTGTGCATGTAGCTTGTACCCATCTAGCTATGAATAAGTAACTGATCCTTAAATACTTTCACCTGCCAATGCATGCAACAACTTGTTTTCTAGAGTGCCACATTTGGAAAAGCACACAAATATTCAAAAAGATGCTTGTTGGTGATTGTTTTGAAATCATACTTTACAGTACTTCATAAAAAAACTAATACTAGTACTGACAAAAAGAAAGCAAACTGACAAATTGCAAATAAAAAGAATATGAAAATGAAAAGCACCTTGTAATCTGTATATGACACGATACAAAATCCCAAAACAAACAAATGAAGAAAACTGAGAAAAAAAGAAGAAACCACAATAGAACAATGATACAATTTTGAAAGAGATTCAGATCACTACATAGAATGAATCAATATATGACATGGTCAACTATCAATATAATTAAAACATGTTCAATTGTCCCAACATTATATTTTCAAGGCTTACCTTGTGAACTGACAGGCACACAGAAGAGGGAAAACCTGGACAGGGACTCTCTATGTGATGATGATATTGCTGTTTTGTTCCATGTCACCTGAAGAGCTCTCTCACCTGTGATGAAACATCTTTCAGGTATTAATGTCAGAGATGATAAAAAATGAAATGACCTATGCCCACAAAAATACAGAACATTGCTTTTGATACATATTTATTACATTGTGTGAAAGATGTGAAAGAGAGGAAACGGGATGACTGGTATTCTTACCAGTATATCTTTTTTCCAGTCAAGATGTGAACACGCACATTAGGCTGTATATTGCATGTTAACTTTTCATGTATAATAAAAAAAAAAACTCTATCCATGAGCTTCCCAACTAAACTCAGACATGCATGAGCGTAGGTATATGTGTGTATGCCTTTATGTGTGCTATAGTCGGGGGGGGGGGGGGAGTTGTGTGTGTGTGTGTGTGTGTGTGTGTGAGTGTGTGTGGTGTGTGTGTCTATGGGTATGAGTACATTTTGCAAACAGATCAAATTATATATCAATATGCATACATATTGTGTCAGGTCTGGGTTTCCCTGCTACTGGTAAAATGTAACCCAGTACAACCTGCCACACTGGGTAGATGGGGCTCATAGCCTTGGATGGCAGCTCATCCAGGAGAAGGAAAACTCCAACCTCAAACTTTTGCTGCTTTGCAGCATATCTGGTCAAGGGAAAGGCTGGAGAAACCCCGAGAAAAATTCTGGAGCTGGAGTCCGTAAGGCAGTCCGTTGCTGTTTTCAGCAACATTCCAACAACTCTTGCAACACTGTTGGTGCCAAACTGTACCAGCCTTCGCTGTTCCTTTGGAAGGGGGGTGGGGGGGTGGGGGGACCTGCTGCATGGGCAACAGCTTGTCCTCCATATCACCCTGACCTGGCTTGCACCCTGGAGACGTCACTCTAGCTTCACCTCATGATGCTGAAATGACATGGGAAGCAGCAGTCTACTGGTTATAAGCTACAGCTCAATTGATATAGAGTGTAGTGCCAGGGGCTGCTTTCCACAGTGGAAGACACACTCGGAGCTCACTGGATAAGGGATCTGAATGCCTGCTGACTCTCCATCTCCATGTTATTAGTGCCTATGCTCCTACCCTAACATCTACACCAAAGGTAAAGGACAAGTTCTATGCTAACCTCGATGATATTATCAAGAATATCCCTAGCAAAGAACACCTTGTCCTCCTTCGTGACTTCAATGCCAGAGTGGATGCCGATCATGACTTCTGGCCTTCCTGCCTTAGACAGTTTGGAGTTAGCAAAATCAATAAAAATGGGCAGCACCTCCTGGAGCTTTGTTCCCATCATGACCTCTGTGTAACCAGCCTTTACTTCCAGATGAAACTTGAACACAAAGTGTCATGGAGACATCCTCAATCAAAACTGGCACCAACTGAACAACACTGCTGAAGGTGACTGGACCATTACTATGGACCTAAACATGGACTGTTATAACTGCACACTAACAACCCAGAAGCCAGACAAACACTAGAAAATATGAAAAGATAACTTATTTGACAGATATCTGGAGAGAGAACAATCCTGAATGTAGATGGTAATATATGTGGAGAAAGCTGACATCACTTCCTTTAGGTCTGTAATTTATGATTTTACAATTCATTCTGAGTTAGTTCTTAAGTACCATGTTTTACTTTGTCTTTATGCTTATGTTATGAGTGTAGAGTAACAAGATCTGCCTGTAAGATAGATTCAGTGGGGCCTAATACTATTATCCTTGTGTAATAATAAATTTTAAAGTTTGAAAATTTGCTATGTTTGAAATAAAAATACACCTGGCCATATATAGGTATATTCTATGTACACAGCAAATGCCACATAATCAATACTACCATGGGATAGAAATTTCCTGTTTGCATGTTTCCTTGATAAAGCAATGTTTCCTGCTTGGCATATTTCCTTGATAAGACAAATCATGTAGCTATTTTCACAGTATCACATGATTTTCCCAATACATTTCAACTCCTATATATAGTATATGAACAATGAAATTAAGGACACATTTGGCAATCCAATGATAAAAACACAGAAAACTACTGCAAGAAAGAAAATCAACACTATGAAATGAGAGTATTAATCATAATCACCCATGTACTGCCTTCAGTTTATTTATACTTTACAACAGGATATCACCGCCTACTTTTTCATGCAGTTGTTTCTTGAGTTTAAAGGTGAGGGCTTTTTTTTCTTTTTTTGGTTTAGTTTTGTGCTGGTTGTTGTTGTTGGTGTTTAGACTGTTATATATATCACAAAACAAACAACTTTTCATGACAGCTAGTCGTATTTGCATCATCAGTACCTTTGATACCGCCTGTGATGTTGAAGACCTGAGTCAGCACCTGTTCACGCGGCTCCTCTTCCATGGACTCTGTGGAGAACATGGGCAGGTACTTGCCAGGCCGAGCTGTATCTGTGGCTGGGGTCTTGCTGTCCAGCAGCAGCACCTCATAGAGGCGCTGTCGGTATTCCTGCCCCACGGAGTTGGCCTTGGGGCGTAGCACCACCAGCACCACCTCCATCTTGGTGGCTACTGGTCTCAGCTATGTATGCATTGGCTGTAATAAGAAACAGCTTTTTATATATACATACAATGTACATACATATACACACACACACACACACATACACATATCGAGCTTGAGGGCTCTTTCAGTTTAGATATATCTTTCCTGGACGCTCTGTCAAAATAGATACTTAAACTATTATCCCACCTTCTATATTTCTGTGCTAGAAATTTCCTTATTTTCTAAAAATTGTTACTTTTCATTTTTCACTTTTTACTGTTGTTTTTATCAATATCATATCTTCCTTTTTGTTTGTCTGCTTTACCAGTCCATTCACCTGCACTATTTTTCAAGATATCCTTGCACATTCTTCCCCCTACCCACCTCAGTCGGAGTATGCTGAGTATAAAATAACATTATTGTGCCTGCACAGAACAGACCAGCGTAACATGCATACACATGTATATATATCTGAGCTACAATACATATGCCCGAGAGAGAGTAGAGACATGCTATCCATAACATGATCACGTTCAAATGCAGATAAGAGCATAAGATGTATTTTAAATACCAAAATGTTTGTTACACATTCATTTTTATTTTATCACTAAAACAATTCAGTGACATATTCATTCCAACAGTGACATAATCTCTATATTACTATTAAAATATTACAGCCAGTGAATGAGATGGTTACTGGACACAGCTCTGGAATGCATTAACCCTTTGACTCCCGCACTCTACCCACCAACTGCAAAAACTTAACCATTAACTTAATCTGCAGGAAGCTGGTGGATAGCGTGAGGGAGTCAAATAGTTGTTTTTGCTTTGCTAGCATGGTTGACAATGAAGGATGCTGGTGGACAGTGTGCGGGAGTCAAAGGGTTAACAGATTTATGAGGTTCTGACTGAAATCACTGGAGGAAGTTAGCACCTTGTAAGCTAAGAGTAAGTTAACAAGACAGACTTTGTAGCCTATATGAGATGTTTTCATGTTTGGAATGGAAATGCCAGGAAACAACCTTCTTGCTATGGAATCCATGAGAAATTAGATATTGGTAAAAACTCGGTAATTTTCGTTCAGTATACTGAACACCATCAATAATCAGTACCACTATCAGAAAACTGATCTCAGCAGCTCTATATAAAATGTATCACAATGACATACACTCCATGATTAGTAAAGTCTTCATCAGTTTTCAGAATTCTGCAGAAACATCAAAACAGTTTCTATCGATTTATGAGATTTGGGAGATTTGATTTCCTCATGATATTAAATGTACTGTATCATCTTCATGAAATTTAAAAGGTAAAACCTACATCATATTCACTGATATCTTGTGCATCAAACATCAACGAGCGCCTTTAGTTTTCTTAAATTACTTAGAAAATAAAGCACAGATAATTATCACACACACGCACGCACACACACACGGTTAAGTGATGGATGGTGGGTATGTGCATTATTGAAACTAAGAGTTTCCTAAGAATTAATGCACATATTGGCATAAAAGTAGTCTCCCCCCCCCCCCCCCCCCCCCCGAGTGCACACATGCATGCTCTGTGTGTGTGTGTGTGTGTGTGTGTGTGTGTGTTCAAGCTCACCCTGTTATATGTGCATGATGTTCATGTTGTCACATTGATGTGTGTGTGTGTGTTTCCTTCAAGTTAAGCATGTTAAATGTGCTTATCAGTTGATGTTCATGCTGTCACACATATAGTGTGTGTGTGTCCTTCAAGTTCAGCATGTTAAATGTGCAATATGTTCATGTTGTCACATTGATGTGTGTGTGTGTGTTGTGTGGTTGTGTGTGTGTGTGTGTGTGTGTGTGTGTGTAGTTTTTAGTCCTTCAAGTTCACCGTGTTGGATGTGCATGATGATGGTCATGTCACATGTGTCACTTTGATGTGAATGATACTATTGATAGACATAAAGAACTCTAATGAAATACTAAAATATACAAAGCTGATGCAAAATGAACAGCACAACAATATACTGTAACACTCGTAGTTAAACACTTACTTTATTCTGAGAAAGTTCTACAGCAGCAATTTTAAGCGAACAATCATTTCACAAAACTGAGAACAAGATAGGAAATCTAGGTCACATCATTCACTGGCAAAGGTGCAAATTATGAAGTTGTTTTTCATAATAACACTTTCAACTTATAAAATTTTGATATTTTAATCATCCATTAAGAATGCAAACATTCAAAATTATTTTAAAGTTATTCTGTTTTCTTCTACACATGAAAAATCACTTCCTGAAAGTTCTGTGAATATGTGCTGTTTCTGTGCTGAGCACCAAATCTTACTCTTCACCAAGAGAGGGAAGGGAGTACTTCTCTCACCATCATGATTTAGATATGTAATGAAATAACTGACGGCAACCTTCAGGAATTCTTATTTGTTTTATAGGAAATACAACTGTAATACTGAAATTTTACAATGAGCCAAAATATTGAGATTATCCGCATGAAATCAAACTTATTAATAGTACATTAAAATTTCTCCCTTGTCTTTGAACCGGAAGAAGGAGGCAGCTGATGTCAACATAACTTGAATAAGGCATTCGTGTTACACAGGAAAACGGCTGAAAATGGTGTGGGTGGCAGCAGAAACTTGTGAGTTTTTAATTTGTAAATCTAACCGTGTGTGTTTAACTCCTGTGTTTCTGTCATGTCCGGAGACTGTCATGTTTTTGCTGTAATGAACACCCCCCGATTTCAGGTCATGTCGGGTCATACCAGGTCATGTCAGGTCAGGAAATCGTGTTGCTGAGCAGCAGTCGGGTCATTGTTTCTCTCAGTATAATGAGTATATTCATGCTCTCCATCCGCTACAACCACTTTTTCCCTCAGTCACTCACTCTCTGTTTCTCACTGTCTCAGTCTCTCTGCCAGTGCACATGTGCGCGCGCATGCACACACCACACACACACAAACACACACAGACTACACATATATATATATAATTATATACATTATATTATATATATAATATATATATATGTATATATACATATATATATGTGTGTGTGTGTGTATCTATTATATATGTACACACATATATGTATATGTACATATGCACAATATATATATATATGTATTCATATATATATATGACCTCCCACCACGAAATCAGTCTTAACTAACATTTTGGGCATTTTGAGATATACATATCACTGGAAAGTGTACATTCTGCTGATTATTTTGGTACTTGAATAAAGCTTGTATTAAAAAAAAAGTAAAAGTTATGTATATTTACTAGAGTCATAAAGTTTTTGTGTTCTCCTACACATTTTCCTTAAATTTCTTTATTTGGTGGCTTTGACCCAGTTTGTGTCTAATTTTCGCTGTCATTATCTGAAAGTGCACCAAAGAGCTTTCCATCAGTATATTACATGTGCGGGTACTGTACACGTTACAGTTCATAATAAGAGACAAAAATAGGTACTTTTGGTAGGAAATTGCGTTCTTTCTGCTGCGATCAGTGCATTACAATACCGATTTAAATTGATTGATAATATTTTTTTCAAGAAAAAATTTCTGTGGGGGATAGATTATAGTCTACAGAAATCAGTTTTAAGAAAAAGTCAAAACACCCCAGATAGACCCTCAGTCACCTTTTCAGCTCCTAGTGCTGTTCGACTGACTGCGAGTTAAGACTGATTTCGTGGTGGGAGGTCACATATAAATGTATGTATATACAGGCACACACACACATACACTTTCAATATATATATATATATATATATATATATATATATATATATATATATAGATAGTAGTAGGCCTCCCTCGGTCATGACTGACCATGGACAAAGTACATCCGTTCTAATGTCTAGATGGGCTGTCTGCTTGGTCCAAGCAGCGTCGCCTGTGACTGTACAGACCAATGCGAGAGAGGCAGTCTCTGTCGCAGCGGTCGCATGTGTATGCTGATGCTGGTCTGTTGGCTGTCATCTCTTTTCTGCGAACTCGCTTTTCTGCTGCAGCAGCTGACAGTTTGTCCTCACCAATCCGCAGCTGTTTCTTGAGAGTAGTTCTCCAGCTGTTGCGGTCGTCTGCGAGGTCCTCCCAGGACTCAGTGTTGATCTCAAGCACCTTCATGTCACGCTTGCAAACGTCTTTGTATCTCAGCCGTGGGCGGCCAATGTTTCTCTGCCCTGTGGCAAGCTCACCATAAAGGATGTCTTTTGGGATGCGACCATCTTCCATGCGGCGAACATGGCCCAACCAGCGCAGCCGACGCTGTCTCAGCATGGTATGCATGGTTGGGAGGCCAGCGCAGGTTAGGACTTCGGTGTTGGTCACCTTGTCTTGCCAGGAAATGCCAAGTATGCACCGTAGGCTTCTCAGGTGGAAGGTATTGAGCCTTTTCTCCTGATGAGCATGCGTGGTCCATGCCTCGCTGCCATACAGCAAGGTGCTGAGGACACAGGCGTTGTATACAGCCATCTTTGTCTTTGTGGTCAGTTTGGGATTTGTCCACACCTTTTGTGTGAGGCGGGCTAGTGTTGAGGCTGCCTTCCCGATCCTCTTGTCGACCTCTGTGTCAAGGGAGAGGTTATCGGTGATGGTGGACCCAAGATATGTGAATTGATGGATGGCTTCAAGCTCGTAGTCATCAATGGTGATGGCTGGTGGAGATGGCGTGTCTTGGCCCAGGACGTTTGTCTTCTTAAGACTGATGGTCAGACCAAAATCTTTGCAGGCCTGGGAGAAGCGGTCCATTAGTGACTGCAAGTCCCGCTGAGTATGGGTCACAACTGCGGCATCGTCGGCAAATAGCATGTCTCTGATGAGGGCTTCACGGACCTTTGTCCTTGCTCTGAGGCGGGTGAGGTTGAAGAGCCTGCCATCTGATCTGGTCCGCAGGTGGATCCCTTCTTGCGCTGTGCTGAACGCATGCCTCAGGAGGAGAGCGAAGAAGATTCCAAAGAGGGTTGGGGCCAGGACCAGCCTTGTTTCACACCGCTGCGTACGTCGAAGGGCTTGGAGAGGTTTCCGTTGAACTGCACCATCCCTTTCATGTTTGAATGGAAGGACTCAATTAAGCTGTGCAGTTTGGGGGGGCAGCCGATTTTTCGGAGAGCCCTGAAAAGGCCATCTCTGCTGACTAGGTCAAAGGCCTTGGTGAGGTCAATGAATGCCACATACAGGGGCATCCGCTGCTCTCTGCACTTCTCTTGGATTTGGCGAAGGGAGAAGACCATGTCTACCGTGGATCTCTCTGCTCGAAAACCACACTGTGATTCCGGGTAGACGCGTTCAGCCAGTTTCTGCAGGCGGATTAGGAGGACCCGAGCATAGACTTTGCCAACAGTGCTGAGGAGCGAGATACCTCTATAGTTGTTGCAGTCGCTCCTTTCGCCCTTGTTTTTGTACAGGGTGACGATCTTGACGTCCCTCATGTCCCTTGGTACAGCTCCCTCATTCCAACACTGACAGAGAACTGCGTGCAAAGGGTGCAGAAGAGAAGTCTTGCAGTGCTTGATGAGGTCTGGGGGAATTCCGTCGTTGCCAGGTGCCTTCCCTGATGCCATGCTATCAATGGCCTTGCTGAGTTCGTCCGCAGTTGGCTCTGCGTCAAGTTCTTCCATTACCGGCATGCACTTGATGGCATCGAGGGCTAAGGGGGACACCATGTTCTGTGTGGAGTAGAGGTCGGAGTAGTGTTCCGCCCATCTTTCCATCTGTTGGCTAGGATTGCTGATTACTTCCCCAGTGGAGGATTTGAGGGGCCGGGGGGGCGATCTTGCTCTGTGTTGGTCCCAGTGCCTTCTTGATGCCATCATACATTCCTCGGATGTTGCCTCTTTCAGCAGCACTCTGTATCTCTTCGCTGAGCTCTGTCCAGTACTCGTTTGCGCAGCGCCTGGCGTTAAGCTGAACCTTACTTCTGGCAGCCCTGAGGATTTGCAGGTTCTTCTCACTGGGTGACCGCTTATACTTGGTGAGTGCGGCACGCTTGGCCTCAACAGTGGGAGTCATCTCTGATGATTTGGCCTCAAACCAGTCGTGGGACTTCACAGTTTTCTTCCCAAAGGTGGCCATAGCAATGCGGTGCATGGTGTCTCGTAGCGTTTCCCATCTCTCAGTGGCAGAGTCTCTGGGCTGCAATGCATCGTATTCTCTCTGAAAGGCCTCTGCGAACTGTTCTACAAGATCTGGCTGAGACATCTTGCTGACGTCAATGCGAGGGTTCCCTTGTTTCTTTGAGCAGTGGAACTTCTTTGGTTGTAGCCTGATCTTGCAACATACCAGAGAGTGGTCTGTGTCGCAGTCTGCGCTGTGATAAGAGCGAGTGTGGAGAACGTTTTTGATAGCGGCACGTCTTACTAGGATCAAATCCAGTTGGTGCCAATGTTTTGAGCGGGGATGCCTCCAGGAGACTTTGTGCTGAGGCTTCATCTTGAAGAAGGAGTTGGCGATGCACAGTTCATGGCAGGCGCAAAACTCAAGCAGTCGCTGTCCATTCTCATTCATTTTCCCCACTCCAAAGGAACCGAGGCAGAAGGGCCATGAGTCATTGTCTGCACCCACTCTGGCGTCGAAGTCGCCCAGGAGAACAAGTTGTTCTGTCCTGGGGATGTTCCTTATGGTTGATGCAAGATTTTCGTAGAACTCATCCTTGGTGTCTGGAGAGGCGGACAGAGTTGGGGCATAAACGCTGATGAGAGTGACATAGCCTTCGGTGGTGTTGAGGCGGAGAGTCAAGAGTCGTTCTGAACCGCCGCTGCCTGGTTCAATCATGTTCAGCAGGCTGTTCCTTACTGCAAAGCGTACTCCGTGCTCTCTTGGGGCATCAAAACTCTTTCCTTGCCAGAAGAAGGTGTAGTCCCTTTCCTTTAGTGTTCCTGAGTCAGCCAGCCGTGTTTCCTGCAGAGTGGCAATGTCCACATTGAGCCTCTTTAGTTCGCTGTTTATGACGGTGGTTTTTCTGGCGTCGCTGATGTCTTGCAGATCTTGGGAGAGCCCAGGCATCATTGTTCGGACATTCCAACAGCCCAGTTTCACTGCTGATCCTTTTCCTGATCTGTTTCTTGAATTTGAAGTTTTCTTTTTGTTTGGTGCGGTAATTAACGACCTGCTTGTCAGATTTTCTCCTAATCTTCATGCACCCAATGAAGAAGGCAGGTCGTGGCGGGACAGCACCTAACTGGCTGGGGGCTGCCCAGCTTAGGTGGGCGGTAGCTGTCCAGTAAGACACGAAGGTCTCTCCCACCGTCAAAAGCAACCCTTGGCGTCAGCTCTACGCCAGTTGAGCAATGACTTATCACCGGTATCTGTTGCTTCCCGTGTTGTGCCGACACTAGTGTTAGTAGCGAGGCTGGAGTGTCCTCTCCAGGTCGTAGGTGCAGAGTGTTTGTGGATGAATGGACGGATGTAAGCCTGGGCAGTGTAATATGGAAGACAGGCTGTTGCCCATGCAACTTGTCCCCCCTCTCCACCTCGCTGACAGATCCAAAGGAACAGCAGGGCTGTTACGTTTTGGTGCCAACGCGGCCGCAGGAGCTGCCGGAAAGTGACAAAGTTTGTCATCCAACCGCCTTAGGGGCCCCACACCGGATTTATTGTCAGGGTTTACTCCCTTAGCTAGATGGCCGCAGGTAGCTCTCCAGAGCTGGCACCCTTTGATGGATCTAATTTATTTCCACCAGGGTTTCTAGCCACCCTCCTCACCATCCTCCTGAGAGGACTGGTGGGATTGCTGGTACTGGGTTCCAGGTTACCAGTAGCGGATACATCTATCCGACCTGACACACATATATATGTGTATACACACACACATGTATGTATATATATATATATATATATATATATATATATATATATATATATATATATATATATATATATAACTCAGACCAGAATGGTTGGAGCTTGTTAGCCCTGTCAAGGCAGTTTTGATCTCAAACCCATGAAGTGTCGAGCCTTGGATAAATGGCCCTGTGTCCCCACAGAAGGTTCTTCATCCAAAGGCTAGGAGATGAATACACCAAACAATCAAAACTGCATTTGCTGAGGCCGCTTTAGGTACCTGGCAGATACTGAGATAGCCATGTCAGCCATGTTATCTACCTTTGAAAATTCAAAGCAATACAAACAATAATACAAAGAAAACACCTCTAACCTTTGATGCATGGAACGTCCAAACCCTGAAGATAAAGACAGTAGACCATAATGGCGCACAACCTTGATTGCCAGGATGTTGGATTGCTATAAGATTGACATAGTTTCCCTGAGAGAGACCAGCTTTGTGGATGAAGCTCAGCTTGAGGAAGAAGGAGGAGGCTCTATTTCATACTGCATTGGAAAGTCCAAAGATGAAAAAAAAACCTCTGGTGTCAGATCTGCCATATTCACCAAGTTCACAAAGACGCTGGAAAACTTACCTCATGGTATCAGCGGTCATTTGATGACCTTGCATCTTTGTCTTACTAAGGACTTCTATACTACAGTCATCATTGTTAAATTAAAAAAGACTTCTTTGCTACAGACATCATGGCTTAAACCCTAACAATGACAAATCAGATGATGTCAAAGAAGTAAGTCTTCTTTGAAGAGCTCAGTAATCTTACTATCAAAATCAACTGCAGAGACAAGCTAACCATTATCTGATATTTCAGTTCTCATGCGGGAGTGCACTACTCCACTTGGCCAAATATCCTTAGATGCCACAACAATGGAAAGTGCGATTGTAATTGACTGATGTTGATGTCATAATTTTTTCAGCTTGAGCTCACATCACCAACATCCCTTTTCCTGTAAGACAGGTTCCAGAACGCATGGATGCACCTTGGCTCCAAGCAGTGAAACATGGTGGATTTTGTCATTATGCATTAGAAAGACAGAAGAGATGTGCATATCATGCACTGCAGGAGAGGAGCTGACTGCTAGTCTGATCACAAACTGCTTCACAGTAGGATGAATATCATGCTAGCTTGGAAAACAAAGCCAGGGACAAACCTCTGCAGAAGTTGAATATCGCTCATCTGCAGAACAGCAAAAATATCCTTCAAGAGAAGTTCCAGAGCTTGAGGGAGAGAATGTTAAGGCAGAACGGAAATGCTTCAGAGTAGCCATCTACAGCACTAAGGCTGGTTTGATGAAAGTGATGAAGAAATTAGCAAGCTCATTCGAGTCATTGGCAAAGTCCATGCTGCTTACAAGGAACACTTCAGCAACAAGACTTGTGAGAAAAGGAAGCAAAAATATCAACAAACAAAGCAGCTTATCCATCAAAAATTGTGGCAGATGAAAATCCAATGGTGGGAGACAAAGTTGCAGAATTCCAGGCTGAAGATGGTGCCATTGACATGAAGTCATTTCATTTTGGCCTGTGAGCAGTGCTGGACCAAAGGCTTTTGGCTAAACACCCATCGATACTTCTGACTACTCTGATGGTGGAGAAAGCTGACATTTATCATGCTTGGATGAGCACTTAAACACACTGCTGAATAGGGAGTCATCAGTACCTTTGGATGCCATTGTAACACTCTCCCCACTCTAAAGGAATCTCTGGCAGACCCACTTTCTCGTGCCAAGATTACCAAAGCCTGAAGCAAAGCACATGTGGGAAGGCACCAGATTCTGATGATATTCCTGCAGATATATACATATTTGTGGGTGAAATGCTTCTGAAGAAGCTGACAAATCTGTACCATCTATATTGTGGAAGAAGAAGGTTTTTCAAGACAGTAAAAATATTGTGATCATCCGCATGTACAAAATGAAGGGTAATGAGGTCTGATGCAATAATCATCATGGGATATCTCTCCTGTGTATTGTAGGAAAGGTCCTTGCCAGAATCACCCTTAATAGAATCATTGCTCGTGTAGCTCATTGCTCATGTAGTTGAGTCCATCATTCCTAAGTCTCCATGTGACTTTCAGAGGTGGAAGAGGCATGAGTGATATGGTGTTTGACATACATCTGTTGCAAGAAAAGTGTGCTCGTGAACAATACCAGGAACTTCACATGTTGTTTATAGATCTGACCAAAGCGTTTTACACTATTAACCAAAAGGGCCTGTGGGAGATATGAAAATTAGGTGCCTCAAAGGCTTGTCTCACTGATTTTCTTCCTTCCACAATGGTATGCTGGCCAGAGTGCAAGAGAATGGGTATCCCACATGAAGACACAGACGATAATAGACCAGCGTACCTACTCATCCAGTGGATTGAGAGAGTTATATATTACACACATCAAGAGTCTGTCAAGTTTTCTTCTGCTATTCAGTTGTTTACTTTGTGTGTGTGTGTGTGTGTGTGTGTGTGTGTGTGTGTGTGTGGTGTGTGTGTGTGTGTGTGTGTGTTGTGTGTGTGTGTGTGTGTGTGTGTGTGTGTGTGTGTGTGTGTGTGTGTGTGTGTGTGTGTATGTGTGTTTCAGGGAGGGAGATGTTTTAAAGTAAGTAAGGAATGGACATTTATTTGGGGTTTTTTGTTATTGTTTTTAATTTTTTGCTTTGTCATTTTAACTCAGGAGTGGAAATGTGTAGAATGGAAGTCTTTGCCATGAATAAAAAAACTGCCAATCCCCTCCCCCCCAATACACACACACACACACACACACATGCGCGCGCACGCACGCATGCACGCACGCACGCACGCACGCACGCACACACGCACGCACGCACGCACGCACGCAGCAGCACGCACACACACACAAACACACACACCAGATACATTTTAATGTTTTATTTTTTCAAAATAAGTTTAGCTTGATTGATCACCACAGTGGCTGTTCAAGCAAGCCAGTCAAAATGGTTCCACAGTTTGTTAGCTACAATAATCAATAGAAGGAGTTTTTGTTTTATTTGTTTGTTTTGTTTTTGCATTAACAGTGGAGAATTAAATATTGTTTCAATGTGTCAGACATCAGTCTCTAATGATTTTGCCCAGAAAAATAATGACCATTAGTTTAGTAAAAACAAAACAAAACAAAACAAACAAAACAAAACAAAAACAGTTCAGTCATGTAATATGTATTGTTTTCTGACAATATGGCATATTGATCTTCCTCCTGTAATATTTCATCACCTTTTGCTTGTTGTAGCGTAAACATTTTATTGTTCCACAAGTTAATCCACTACTTTAGTTGAAGATGCAGCATAATCGGTTTACAAAAACAAAAAAGAGGATTAAATTTCAGTATCCAATATTTCAGCATTTTAGCTCATCCTTAGGACACTCCATTTATTACAAGAATAACATGACACACGATTTAAAAAGAATTGTTACATGTTAATTTATCATGTTGCTGATGTACATAGAGACAAAGGGATTAGAGGAAGAGATGTTCAAGACTACAGTGACATTAGTGACAGTCCTGAGGCAGATGTACCTTTGCATAATTAACAGAATGTCACATGACCCTAATTGTGACTTAATTGGATTTGAATCATGCAGGCACATACAGGGCACCTTTAGTCACATGACCCAGAATGTGATTTAATTGGATTTGAATCACGTAGGTTCATACAGGGCTCTAAAGTGGTAGCCTAGGTTTGACACAGACCATCTAAGGTTAAATCACATATGCTACTTTTGCATGTAGCAGTTTGCTGCTTTACACAGCTCGAATTTGAAAGCTGCCTTAAGTTGCAAAGCTTGCAGGTTTATCAAAGTTCAGTGACACAGCAGTTCGTTTGCAATAGTCAGCACTCTTATATATTTTTGTGGCAGGCTACAGTAATTTTTTCAGCCTCATTGAGCCTGTTGGTGATCAGGTGCAAAGATCATGGCACTTTGCATTTGAATGCATCAAAATTGATAATGGGTAATGGCATTCAAGGCCTGTACTTTCTTGATCAGTAAAAACAAAACAAAACAAATGCAGTTTCCTCTTGTAATGTGTATTGCTTTCTGACAACATAGCATGTTTATCTTCCTCCTGTAGTGTTCCATGATCTTTTGCTTGTTGTGTAAATAAATAAAGCAAATGAGTTATACAAGCAAAATGTGAATGTTTTGTTTAGTGACATAGATGTTTTTGTAAAGAAGCAGTTTTCAGAAATTAGTTGTTTAGCCTACATGGTGCAGCATTTCACTTTCTGTGATGATGTACATGTCTTTTTGGTTTTGCATGCTGAAAATAGCCAGTTACCACGTGTTATAAGTTACTTGATTATGTATGTATAGCGAGGTCTCTGATCCGGAGCTCAGAAATGGCTATTGCTAGCTTTAAGCATATCAGACATGAGCAGTATATGGTAGTGTGTGAAAGTGCTGTTAGGTTCTGGCAGGGACAGTAGTTTATGGGATGACTTTTGCAGTCCTGAGATTTTCAGCAAGGTATTAGGGAATGGCAGGCGGGAATGAGTACCAAGAGGCTGTTATGTGGTATATGTTGTTGATTAGAGGAAGATTAAGGTACGGAGACATAATCATAATTATTGAAGTAGATTTTTATTTTTTGAAACTCTGAGAAATGAAGAACATATGTTCTTTTTTATTTACTGGTCTTAATGTTTGAACCAAAAGAGAACAAAATAAAAACGAACTAGAATAAAATGAAATGAAATAAAGAAATATAAAATCTGAATCAACATGACTGCTAGTGTTCAAGCAAATATGAACCAGAAAAACACAAATATAGAATCAGAATATGTATTTAACATGACAAAACAAGACAGGTGCACATTTTGGCCAAGTAGCAATTGTCAAGCTTATACTAAAAACAACAAAGACTAGGTGCAGATCTGCCATTTCTCCTGCTCAGTGCCATATTTGGGGAGTTGACTGCCTGAGAGTAACAAATGATATTTTGCTTGCCTTGGATAGTGATAAAGTGTCTATTCTGATTCTCTTTGATTTGCTTACTGCATTTGATACCTTACACCATGGGATTGGTGTCACTTATAGCAGCATTATATAAAGACCAATAAGCGACCATCAGATGGAATGGTGCACACTGCGAATATTTTGGCATTTAAAAAGGAGTCAGGCAGGATTGCATCCTTTCGCCTCATCTTTTTAACTTGTATACAGAGCAGGTCATTAGAGATGCAGATTTAGAAGAGATGGGAATAAAGATTGGAGGAAGAAACATCACCACCTTCAGATATGTGGACGACACTGCATTAATGGCAGATAACATCACAATTCTCCACATCTGGCCTTCCTGACAATATCGACAAGACAAGAGATTATCTAGACCTGATAGAATGTACAGGTGTAGGTTTCCAGGCAGTTTGGTGACGTGTCCTCTGTTCCACCCATTGTGTACTTGGTCTCTTCTTCATCGTCACCTCCAGTCTCCAAGGTTCATTATCTCGTCCTTTCCGGTTTGGGTCTCATATACATTGGCAGGGTTTTCTTTTTATAACTCTTTCCTGGTGCCCAGCGTGTGTGGTGGTACCATTTTTAAGCGCGTTTAGGGAGAGGGGAAAGTTAAAAGTAGAAAATATGCTTAGTGAGAAAAGAGACTTGTAGGCCTATATAAATCAAACTAAAACCGGTACAATAAATGCATAACCTGTCCTAAAACCAGGAGAAAAAAATGCAAAGGGAAAACAAACAAAACAGTGAATCTCCTCTGGTACTACATTTCTGAAACACACGGCATACTCATTCATACTCTGCCTTTACAACTTCTTTGTCATGGAATGGAAGTTATCATTACTGCATGTTCCACATTTTGAAATTATGAAATTATTGACAGGCAAAATAATACACAGAACAGAATAATTAGATATACACTTCGTATCATAGGAGCACACACTAAACCTGTATGGCTGCCCCAATAATCATTATCTGAGTGTAATCGAAATAATATCACTGGATCCATTTCGTAGCCCATGAACGACGTACACTTCTGAAACCATGTAACTCAGTCATATCAGTAGTCACATAAACCACTCAACATTCCCTCTAAAGTACTTTTATAATTTCATATTATGACACTAAAGTTCTATTGTGCTGTATTTGATCTTTCCTAGCGATATGCCAACATTACAGCATCACAAAACCCATCTCTTTTCCTCCATCTCAAAATGAACTGGGCAATACAGAGACGAAGCAATGATGGGACATGCACATTCAGTAGGCCTAGTTCACATTCATCTCTGGAAACCAAACCGTGATGATGTCCGTTTTATAGACTTTGAAGATATAACACTTTTAGTCTCGCCTAAACAGAGGGATGTCAAACCTGTCGACTCTACTTTGCAAATAAACCCAGAGTTATTTATTCGGTCCATACTAAACCACAGTGAACATCAGAGAGAAATAACTGAGCATTCACCCTGAAAACGAACGTAACTATGACGTCACCTTGTTACGTGCAGGCTATTGTTTATTCGGTAGAGATTTTTTTTTCACAACGTGACAGTTATTCAATGAAAGCTGGCATGTTCCAGTCATCAGCAAATTATGTATGTGGTTGATCGAATACCTGCTTCTGTGCAATCTGTGTGTGTGTGTGTGTGTGTGTGTGTGTGTGTGTGTGTGTGTGTCCCGGCGCGGCGCGCGTGCGTGTGTGTGTGTGTGTTTGTGTGCGCGTGCGTGTTTGTGAGTGAGTGAGTGCGTGTTTGTGAGTGAGTGAGTGGTGTGTGTGTGTGTGTGTGTGTGTGTGTGTGTGTGTGTGTGTGTGTGTGTGTGTGTGTGTGTGCGTGCGTGTGTGCGTGCGTGTTTGTGAGTGAAGGAAGAGAGAGAGAGTGTGTGTGTGTGTGTGTTGTGTGTGTGTGTGTGTGTGTGTGTGTGTGTGTGTGTGTGTGGGGTGGTGTGAGTGTGTGTGTGTGTGTTCTTCAACTGGGTCCAGCATTTATAATTACCTTAAAGTATGTTGGGGCATATCCTGCGCCTTTACAAATTAAACAGCATATGAATTATGCATAGACACGGTCAGGCAAGTAGCCCAGTTAGCTCACTAAAACCTATGTCATGATGTATGAATCCACGTGCATAAACTTACATCGGCGTGTTGGAAGATACGTATTTTTTAATTGTATAAGGTCAAAAGGAAAAAAGAGAGGGTGCAGCAGTTTGCCCCTGGAGACAGCGAAGCTTGGAGTCGGTTCTTGACTCATATTGTGGGGAATGGCTTCTGTACAGGACACAGATATTGTAAGTGAATGCAGGTGATCGTGGTTCTTATTTCTTTGCAGGTTATAAATGATGTCATTTAAAAAAAAAAATTATTCGTGTATTTGCTTGTTTAACGTCACCTTTGTGTGAGACAGTTCTAATAAACTTGCTTTTTAAGTTGTAAGAAGATTGCAGCTGATAAACTCGTTTAAATGTTGTCTCTGTTTTTGCTGACCAAAGATAGAACTACACAGTCAACACTCATGATAAAAGACCCCGGTAGAGGTGGAGACGCAGATATCTGAAGAAACAACTGACCAGTTCATTGTAGGCTATTGTTTGACGTTTTTGTTGCAGGTGTAGGCAAATTCGTCATTTGTTCAGTCACTTGACAAGAGCACACACTCCTCTCTGTCTCTGTCTCTCTGTCTCTGTCTCTCTCTCTGTCTCTGTCTCTCTGTCTCTGTCTCTCTTTCTCTCTCTCACCATCTCTTTCTCTAATACATTGTGTGTGCATGAGTGTGTGTGTGTGTGTGTTGTGTGTGTGTGTGTGTGTGGTGTGTGTGTGTGTGTGTGTGTGTGTGTGAGCGTGTGTGTGAGAGAGAGGGAGAGGGAGAGAGAAAGAGAGAGGAGAGAGAGAGAGATTTCTTTTACATTTTGATTTTTGGGGTGTCTTAGGTCCGTGTTAAGAGCTTGTGTGCAGTGACCTGTGTTAAAATAGCTGAAAATGTGTAGCTGGTTTCTGTACTGGCCAAAAGAATCCCACGGTACAGGTCTGTCTATATGAAGCGCTTACAGCACACATGTTAATGGACAGTGCTGGGTTACAGTTAATGGTAGCTGTGTACCGGTACTGAAATCATCTGTGCAGAAAAGGATGACAGACAGATCCAGTTTCAGTGCTTTGTCTTTTCTCATAACATGGTTATTGAGAGAATGAATATACTGAATGAAGTACAGTGTCTACTTTCTTTATCTTTCAGTCTCACGCGGGTTGTATGGCTCTGTCGACAGAACTGTAGATTCAGTATCGGATGTCTCGAGTTCAGTCTCAGCCAGCCTCATAAAAATACCAATCTGAATGCTCTGGCCTCGATTTTTCTCCTCTTTTCCTTTGATTAAATTTGATGCAGCTGTCGCAAAGTTGAGACTGAATTATGTAGACATAGAGGTAGATACACAAAGCAGAGTATGTAGCCTACATTTTGTGATGACAGTGACTTAGTTGATGAGTTTTACTTTATTTTCGAATGTTGTAAATTCTGTGATGAACGAATAAGTTTATTCCACAAAAATGTATGTCAGTGAAATCAGTGTCTCCATTGTGTAACGTCATTTCCGGAAGGAAAACAAAAGATAAACTGAAATGAGCAAACTTTATCAAGTTTTCTAAAATTTTGTTGTTATCTAATATTTGAGTAATCTGTCGGTTGAGCTAAGTTCTTTCTGCTCTGTGTTATATGATAATCATCGTTGGATTTTCAATTATTTGGTGTCATCCTCCATGCCCTAATTAGGGTTAAAGGCCTTTTAAACAATATCGGTGTACAAAGTTTATTGTATGCATATGTGTACGTGCTTGTGCACATGTGAGTGAACCATAAGTGCGTGTTCTGGGGCAAGTGCATGTATGCGTGTGCATTTCTTTGTTTTGCTTTTGTTTTTGTTTTTCGTGTTGCTCATATTTTATGTCTCGTTTGAAAATTACGTCCAAGGAAAACTTTGTCCAAAAAAATTCCTTATGTATACTGATACATATTTATCCCATAAGAATCGAGTGAAGAACAGTAGCCAGGCTAGTTTGGCTTACCTGTAATCCTTCAGATCTTTTTGTTAAGTTGTTGTAAGGGTGACATTCATTCACTTCTTTCTAATCTGTAACAGGTTTTCATATATAGTACATTTTGCGAATTTGAAGTGTTCATTAAATTTCGTACAGCACTCTTGATAGTTTGCCTTTGGAAACCAAAATACTCTATCTTGCAGAATAAATTCAACCTTTTTTTTTTCAGTGAACAGCTGTACGTACTTTTCGACTTTTCCCCAGAATTTTCGTCAGTTTCATTGCAACAAAAATAACATTTGTTAGTTTCGTTTATTTTCATTTTGTGTTGTAATAACAGGGTCTGTGTTGTGGAGAATTTTCGGTTTCAGTTCTCGGAATTTAGTTTGGAATCTTTTCACAATCATTAATTCAGTGTGAATTTACTTCGTGTTTCCATGTCACCACTGTATACTTTTGTGCGATATAAATCTCAGATGTGATAGTTTGTGCGATACACAATCTCTGGTGTAATAATCTGTGCGATATGCAATCTCTGATGTAATACTCTTTCAAAGTTTTATGGGATAGTATAAGTATGAGGAAAACTAATTTCCAGGAAGTGCTTATTTACAGCCAGTATGTAATGCTGTTAATCCATTTTAACAGTACACCAAGTATTTCTGGTCCTGTTATGTGTGTATTTCTGTATTTGCATGAGTGTGTGTGTGTGTGTGTGTGCGTGCGTGCGTGCGTGCGTGCGTGTGTGTGTGTGTGTGTGTGTGTGTGTGTGTGTGTGTGTGTGTGTGTGAGAGAGAGAGAGAGAGAGAGAGAGAGAGAGAGATTTCAGAATAGTATATTACTCTAGGATTGTAGCATTAGGTGCCATTGGACCTTTCTTACATCTAGTCCTTGCTACTCTACACACAAGATATGAGCATTAATAAAATTAATAAAAGCCAACACATTGAAATGTGAGGCAAGTTATAAGATAAGTTGTGATAATACATTGACTACTAAATATACGCCAGTGGCTCATTCGCTTTACAAAAGTATGACAGACAATGATAGACATACACTGTATGTAAATAAATATGCATGTTAAACTTTAATAATAACAGCGAGAACAACAATGGTATCATAACAACATGGCTAATAGTTGTAATAGTATTCTATTACAAAAAAGAGTTAATTACAGACATAGAATCAAATGGGGAAAAAGATAGCGAAGGAAGCTTTAAGAACAAGCAAGGGAAGGTGGGGGGGGGGGGATGGAGGGAGGAGAAGACACGTTAACTAACGATATGATGAGAATAGATTAAGAAATACACACGTCACATCATAGAAATAATAACAGGAATTCTAATGAAGTATCAATTTGCATATACATGTCAATCGGTATAAAAGGAATTCTAATGAAATATCAATTTGCATATCCATGTCAATCGGTCAAGTGCCTTAAAAAAGTATGAGATAAAGGCAGATACGCGTAAAGGAAATACATATGAACCTCTAATAACAACAATGTATGTTATAAGTTACTAACGTAGCATACGACAAGAAGAAAGTAAAAGAAGCAACAAAGAACAAACAAAGTGGAGGGAGGGGGGAGGTGACATGTCAATTCTAACACTATGATGAAAACAGGCAAACTGTAACTTGTACAATAGTTATAAGAGTCATAACTGCAGAAATACTTATCAGCAACATCATCATGTGCCCTGCCGCTTAGCGTTGGCGATCATGGCCCTCCTTGCGACTCTTGTCTTTTGTCGCTGCAAGTACATCTCCCATTCTCTGTCTTATCCACTCCACAAGTCCATCCAGTGTTTTCTCCCTGGGTCTACCTGGTGCTCTTTTTCCCTCCGGCCTTCCTGTTGTGACTAAGTGCTCAAATTTCTCTTGCCTCATGAAATGCTGTATAAATGTTGTTGTCTTTTCCTAGTCTTCTGATGTTCTTTTTGTGTTAGCCTCTTTCAAGTTTGTCTCATTTGTTTGCTGTCCATGGAACTCTCAACATTCTTCTTGGAAACATTTCGCATTCTCAATCATATTCTGACTTTGCGTGGTAATTGAATGTCCATGCTTCGCATCCGTATAACTCTTTTCCTAATGTTAATTGATAGGCATTTGTTGGTAAGAACGTTTTTCATTTTCTTGGATGCTGTTTTACCTTGTCCAATTCTGCTGGCTATATTTAATGTGTACCTACCGTGTGGCGAGATGGCTTTTCCCAGATATTTAAACATATCAACTTGTCTCAATGTTATGCCATTTGCTGTTATTTTACATGATGGAATTTCTTGATTTTTACTGATTACCGTGAGTTGGGTCTTCTTACTATTTAGTTGCATGCCTTTATTTCTTTTATTTCAATTATGTTCACAGGATTTTGTGGGTCTTTTTCATTTTCTGCAATTAGAACGTCACCATCTTCATAATGAAGATTGGTTATCATTTTCCTTCTAACCTTTATCCCAGGGCATTCTGTTAGGTTTCTCGTGATGGTTTGGCTGTAAAGTGAAAACAAATCTGTTCACAGAACACATCCCTTCCTAACTCGTTTGTTTTTTATTTTGCAAAGAACTTAGACAATTTTCTACTTTTATTGCTACTATTTGTTCCCAATACGTATTCCTTATTATTCTTAGATCTTTTCCATCAATATTGAGCTTTTCCAGTTGGTTGATCAGTTCTTCGTGTCTTACCCGATCAAAGGCCTTGGTTTAATCTACAAAACATAAACATTAATCCTTATTCAACTCAATTGATATTTCTGTGAGAGTTCTTAGAATGTATGTGGTATTAATAGTTCCTTTCCCTTCAGCACATCCACGTTCTGCTATTTTTAGTTTGATTTTTTTCCTTGTCCTCATTATGAGTATTCGTAATAGAATACTTGTCACATGACTCATCAGACTGCTTGTACGATGGAAGTCGCATTTTATTGCCCCTGCTTTCTTTGGAAGTGTTATGAAAATTGATATTGACATATCTGTAGGGATTTTTCCGGTGTCATAAATTCCGTTTCGGAGGAGTTTTACTTTTTCAATACGGAATTCATCTAAAGCCTCAATCGTTTCTCGAGTCTGGTCCTGGGAGTTTTCCGGTTTCGTCAATTTTCAACGCTGCTCTAACTTTTTCCAGTTGGAAGGTCCTGGATTTGATCCGCCTGTGGATACGTCCACCTGGAGGGTAAAGGGTGGAGATTTTTCCCGTCTCCTAGGTCAACATGTGTGCAGAACTGCCTGTGTCTAAACCTCTTCCATGCGCACATACATGCGGAATATCAAATATGAACAGTAGCCTAGAAGTCCTGTTAGTATTAAGTGGCTTTGTGGAAACATGAAAATACCCAGCATACACGCCACCCATGATGCAGATTGTACAACAGCATAGTGGAGTGTGGTCGGCTCGCCCTAAAAGCTTGAGTTATTCGTGCTCCACCAAAATCTGATTTTGTGTTATTGTTGTTGTTGTTTTAAGCCCAGCTGACTGCGTAGAGCCATGTCAGGGCTATAACCGTTTCAAAACATACACAATATTTCAACAGGACAAAACAAACAAACAAACAAACAACAACAAAACGCCAACCAACCAACCAACCAATCAACCAACCAACCAACCAACCACACCAACCAACCAACAAACCAACCAATCAACCGACCAACCAACCATCCAACCAACCAACCAACCAACCAAACACACAAACAAACAAACAACAAACAAACAAACAAACAAACAACCAACCAAAAAGGAAAAGAAAATAACGTACAAAAAGAAAATCAAGAAAACTAATTACACATGTCAGTGCATTTGTGTAATGCGCAATGAGTACAAATGAGTTTGGAGAATAATACTAGGTAAGATTGATGACTAGTGATAATAATCAACTCCCACTCTATAAAACACCACTTCTATGCTGATGACACCCAACTTCAAGACAGTGACTCATCTGACAATATACAGCGCCTCTTGACTCGCACCACTGAGTGTTACTCGGACATTAAGAACTGGATGACATACAATAAACTTCAGCTTAATGACGACAAGACAGAAGCTATCCTCATTGGCACCCGTCAGAAACTTTCTCAGCTGCCTCCTCTTTCTCTCCCTTATGTAACACATCAGTCCCAATTTCTGATTCAGCTAAAAACCTTGGTGTCTGCATTGACTCTACCCTCCCCATGAACAACTTTGTTTCTCAAACTGCCAGATCTTGCTATTATCACCTCCATCGTATAAGCCTGATCAGGAAGTATCTCTCTGTCGAAACAACTGCAAAACTCGTTCTCTCCTTCATAATGTCTCGAATTGACTATTGCAATTCACTCCTGTCTGGTCTTCCTGCCTCCACCATTCACATCCTACAGCGCATTCAAAACAATGCTGCACTCCTTGTACTCAAAAAGAAAAAAGCTGACCACATATCTCCTCTCCTGGCACAACTTCACTGGCTCCCTGTATCAAAGCGCATACAGTACAAACTAGACACCATGTGCTACCAAAGCCTCAATAACGCAGCCCCCGATTACCTGTCAAGCCTACTTGAGATCTATGTTCCCTCACGTACCCTCCGCTCTGCCTCCGATCCTCTGCTTTTCGCTTTCCACGCACTAAGCTCAATACCTATGGTCCACGAGCCTTCTCTGTTTCTGGTCCACTTTCCTGGAACAAACTTCCTCTCTCAGTCCGTCAGCAACCTACTTTTGTCTCCTTCAAGTCCGCTCTCAAAACTCACTTTTTCTCCTCTGCATAAAATCCTGACCTCACTCAATCCCCTCTGCAGCCTGTCTCCATTCGGAGGGGAATCACATTGTAATATATAATTGTATATAATATGCTCTCTATAATTTTCCATTGCTTTTATTCTTTCTCCCCATTTATAGCCGTGTGAGTGCGTGTGTGTGCGTGCGTGCGTGCGTGTGTGTCTGTTTTAGCGCTTAGATTTGATTTTATCAAGATTTTGCGCTATATAAATAAAATATTGTATTGTATTGTATATCAGTGCATTCGTGCAATACGCAATGAGTACAAATGAGTTTGGAGAATAATACTAGGTAAGATTGATGGCTAATGATAATAATAATGATGTTATATCCAATTGTTTTTCATTGTTCGTGACAATTAATTTTGTCATAGCACCCTTCCTTCCTGGATGTTACACCGCAACACACAATAACGCCAAATAAGATTGACATGGCCAATCGTAGCTGTATATGCCAAATAAGAATGACTTGGCCTACTGCTGTGAATAATCAGTGTCTTCTGTCCTTTGTTACGAGTCTGTTGCTTGCATACGTATTGAAACTGAGGAAATTGTGTGTGTGTGTGTGTGTGTGTGCGTGCGTGCGTGCGTGCGTGCGTGCGTGCGTGTGTGTTGTGTGTGTGTGTGTGTGTGTGTGTTTGTGTGTGTGGTGTGAAGAAGTCAAAACTCAGAACGCATCTATATGCCATAAGAACCCAAGATAGGGCTTGAAGATGGATTGGTTGTTATAGTTGACATGATACTTAATGAGTTCAACGGATTATTCTCATTGTGTGTGAATACGTTTCTGTGTGTATGTAAAGATTATTGATCTGTTTCTGATCTGCTGTTCCTCTAGTAATAATCATTGATGCAGAATAAAGTAATTGTCTTTCAATGTGAAATCGTAACTGGAAATTTGAATGCAACGAAATTTTTTTTTTTTTTAAAAAGGACAAGCTATAGTAGATGATCAGTATGTATTGTGTGTGTGTGTGTGTGAGAGAGAGAGAGAGAGAGAGAGAGAGAGAGAGAGAGAGAGACAGACAGAGACAGAGAGAGAGAGAGAGAGAGGGTGGTGGTGATGTTGGGAAGAGAAAAGGAAGCGATGCAGGATGAGACAGATAGTGACAGATTGATTAGTTGTTGTTTTTTTCGTCAAATGATGATACAGCCAACAATGGTAAGTGGCAACAGATTAAGAAAAGTGTGTGTGTTATGGGATGAAGGGAGCAGCAACATGCGTTGAGATAACATTGACACCACGAGACCAACAGCATAAGCGGTGAGAAGGAAAGCTTTTATGCTGTACAAAACTTCAGTCCTTGTCATGTGACCCTGGTATTCAACCGGTTGATGTAATGAGCACACACACACACACACACACACACACACACACACACACACACACACACACACACACACACACACATTCACACACACACACACACACACACACACACACACACACACACACACACACACACACACATACAGAGAGAGAGAGAGAGAGACAAAGAGAGAGAGAGAGGTGTCACAGTGCATGAAAACCAAGCGAAAGACGTTGCCAGTTGTTCCTTGAAAGTTTGTGTTTTGTATGCAGACTGCTGTACACTGAATAGCAGCCACCAGTACTTTGAATAACGGTTTTGAAAAAATAGAACGATAATAGATAGATCAGTATGTAGTTTTGTAAATGTTAATTTGTAAAAAATGAATTTTGAAAAGAAAAATCACTAAAAATATGAAAATTGCAACAATTTTATGTTTGCACGCTTTTTGTGCACTACTGTACAACTGTGCGTTTTGTCTGTGTGGCTATATTGTTTGTACAGTTGTGTATATTTCCATCGGTAATTTTGCTGCTTGATTGGTGTGGTACAATTGTTGTGGTTGATGATTTCAGAAAATGTCGCCGATAGCTGTTTCGACAAGACCAGCACCGACGTAAGACACTGAAACGTATCCAGATGCAAAAGTCATTCCTGCCTCAGTTGACCCTTCAGCATTGTCAAGATATTATCCTGATGATGAATTCACCCCTTGACCACTAAGTCCGAGTCTGTCCACCACTGCTGCAGAGTCCTCACCCTTCCCTCTGCCATTTGATCACGCCAGCTTTTGTTCCTTGACAATGACGGCAAATTGATTGTACTCTTGCAGAATCCTTCCGCTGTTTGTTCGTCCCAGCTTCTGTTCCGTGTTATGGTCATAATCTCATTTAATTCGTTTTAATAACTGTATTTTTGTTTTTCTGCTATTAATTGACTGTGCATGCGCCAGTGTGTCTTAACTTCTCTTAGTGTTTGTTGACGTGCAGATTAACTGAATATGATACTAATAATCACACATTGATTGACCTGATGACTGCGCACACAGTTGTATCATGCATGACTTGATGATTCTGCACACATTGTGAATTATGAACCTGTACAATAACCTCTTTGTTCTTTGATTTTTATGCATATTTATTGGTAAAATAACACGATGATAACTCTTTTTGATAAATATATATATATTTGATATTAAGTGTTTACAATATTCCTAAACGGAAAGATCCCAAAGCATAATCAATCAGTTCCAAACTAGATGTTTATCACATCGCTTTAACTCTGATTCAGTCATTGTGTTTGTTTACCAGAACGATTTAGGTCTGAATGACAATGCCAAAATTACAGTAATAATCAATATTATTAGATTTTTTGACTATAACCTTGAAAATAGAACGCTGTTGTAATAGATGTGTTTGCCTTGAGCTTAGACTTTGACGTCACTCTACATGTATTATTTTCTTTTTTATCATATTACCGTACACTATGATGTCGGACCAATTGAACTAATCAGATGATACTTTTGTGTCAAGATGAGCAGATATTTAAAAAAATGATGATTTGTTTTGATTACGCTGTAAAATTGTGTAGAAATAGAGCTCAATCATGACTGTTGGACTTTGCATAAAAAGTCAAAATAAATTACTGTTGCATGAAAGAAGTTAAGTATTAGAAGTTGGAAATGAGAAAAATGAACTGTTTGTCTCTAAAAGTATTGAATAAAAATGTTATTGATAGCCTTCCTTTATCATGAAGCCTACATACAGGTATTGAAAATTTGTATATTATGATTGATTGACTAATCACTAGAAATATTTCCCGTACAGAGAAGTAACAATCATTGGGTTTTTGTAATTTAAAATGCAGCCTTTACCTTGCACACCTTTGCCTCATTGCTTATTTGTGATTACACCAATTCATGACAGATATATACGTTAGAATTCATACAGTTTTTCTTGTGATTTTGAATTCATAGAAAGTATCAGTATGCTTTGTCTGTTGGATTAGACTGAATAGTACAATTAAGATGTACATTTTATGTGACTTTAATGTGATCCATCCATTTATTTGCTTCCGTCAAAAACGGTACCCAGTTAGTCATTTAGGTTTTGTTTTGGATTTGACATACATATAATTTATGCGACTTAAATGTGATATTTCCGTTTATTTGCTTCCATCAAAAACATCACCCTGTTCTTTTTCTTTTGGTTTTGTTTTGAATTCCATCTGTATGGTATTGAATTGTGAATGATATTGAATTGTGAACAAGTGCAATACAAACACTGAACTATTGAAAAATGTTACGAGGTAGTTTTCAGTGCGCTTCTAGCATAATAACATGATTTGTATATTTGTGTACTAATTTCTCTCAGGAATCATTACTTAAGAACAAGTGCAATATATTGCTCAAAGACTTTAGTTTTTGTCCATGTGTAAGTAATTCATGGAGACTGCAATGTTCTCTTATACACCAAATTCATTCCACACCTCATCTCTTCAACGTTTACCCAATTACAAGTTCCTACGTGAGTCCACTTTCCGCCCTAGGGTGCTCCATGGCCAGACAGGCTTGAGCCAGTCCGTGTGCGTGCCTCCTGTGATGGGCAGCAATGAGGTTCCACCAGAAGAAGACGCTGGTCGACCGGCCTTTTCAGAGACTGTCCACGTAGTGCCAGAGACCTCCGGAGGTTTCCGAGTTCTTCAGCCTGGGGCTTCCATCTCCAGTCGGCAACGGCAGCCACTACAGGATCCAACTGAACTGGACGGACCCCGCCGCTTCAGCCGCAACCTCAGCAGTGTCTTCAAGCAGCAACGTCAACTTGACAGTCTGGCCAGTGCACGTCAGAAGTTAGATTTCTCACAGTCTTCAGGAAGCCAGGGACAGATTTATCGAAGCCTGAGTTTGTCCAGGAGCAGTAGCTATGCGTTAGAAAGCAGTATGCTCAGTATGAGCAGCACGAGGGAACCGATGAGCACGCTCCATGAGTCGATGATGTCTGCAGAGAGGGAGGACGTGAAACAGGAACTACAGTGTAGCTGCAAGTTGTACCACAGTCACATGTTTGAGGGTCGGCCGTCCAACAAGGATCTAGAGGAAGAGACGCACAAGTTTATCAACACCTTGACCGCGTCTTGCGCAGTGGAGGAGAAAAGGGAAGACAGTCATGATGATATGCGGAACATCTTCTGGACTCCATCATTGTCTTTTCATCCGTACCATCATGGTGACAAAAAGGTAAGTTGTTGCTTTCCTCTTGTTACTGTTTTAGCTGTGCACGTGTTGGTGGTGTTGTGTTGTGTGTTATGGTGTTTGCTTTGTTTGTTTTTATTGTTCCTGTTGTGTATTATCGTAAAGTTTGTTCTTATTGATTCATTATATCAAAACCTTTCGTCTTGATTCATATTTCGTTTGTTTATAACAAGTAAAGGGACAAATTCAACCTTTTTGAAAAGTAGGTCTAGATCTTGTTGTGCATAACGTTCATTTTTAAGTCCGTGCTTAATATAAGTGTAGTGTATTGTTTTACAATATTGGTGAATACACAAGTCTACATATATGCATACACTCACACATTAGTACATGGACACTTGCATGACCATGTTCTTTAGTGAAGATCACCAATCACTGAAAACACGTCTCGTTTCTTTAAGTTTTGAAAGTATTTTCTGTTGAATGACTCAACTTCAAACTTTATTTTGTAGATATTTTTGTGTCGATATCGCAGGTGTTGTTGGCATACATACAAATTGTGAGGGAGACAACTGTAGTGTTACCTGGCAGTGACTAATACCGTTAGTGTTGTCCCCCCTGTTGAATCCAGTAGGACAAAGGGTGTACATACAGCAGATTTTCTGTTTGCCACTTGCACTGCACTCTGTGTAGTCTGATATCTATTTCGATTATAGGGACACATGCGTATTCTCCCCCCTCCCCCTCACGCATACACACATGTACCACATTATCTCTCTGTCTCTGTCTGTCTGTCTGTTGTCTATCTCTCAATCTCTATCAGTCTCTTCCTCTTCTGTCTCTCTCTGCCCCCCCTCCCCCCCCGCCCCCTCTCTCTCTATCTCATAGATTAATGCACACACACACACACACATAAACACACACACACACACACACGCACGCACGCACACACACACACACACACACACACACACACTCACATACACTCAAACACAGACACACACACTCCACACACACACACACACACACACACACACACACACATACACGCACAAACACACAAACGCACACAAATACACACACACTTACACACACACACTTACACACACACACACTTACACACACACACACACACATACACATACACACACACACGCACACACACACACACTCACACACACACACACACACACACACAAACACACACACACACACACACACACACACACACACACACACATACATACATACATGCACATACACACACGTGAAAAAAGAAGAGGCAGACAGACAGAGACATGGTGACATAGACTGGAAAAAGGAAAGAGGTGACCTATTTTGATTTATTGCACACGATAGCGGACGTTCAGTGTGATAATGTTCATGTCTATGTCCCTTCATGTCATTTTATCACGTTAATCTGCTACATTGTCTTCTTTTTGATTGAATGATCTTATACTTCTTATATGTTGTTATTATTGTCATTTCATTGATTAAGCGATTGATTTATCAATACTTCATGTATTTAATTTCTTGATTTTTCAGTACTTCATGTATTTAATTTCTTGATTTTTCAGTACTTCATGTATTTAATTTCTTAATTTTTCAGTACTTCATGTATTTAATTTCTTGTTTTTTCAGTACTTCATGTATCCAATTTCTTTTATGCAGGTGGAGTTTTCTGACTTGTGGCCCAGTCTGGGAGAACTACAGCAGCACTTTGAAAACAGCGGCATTCAGCGCACAGTGTTACGAGATCTGGCAGTCTTAGACCTTTGTAAACTTGCCATCACGTGTGGACCTGTTCGTCTGCTGCAGTGTCTGATTGAACTGGAGCTTGTGCGTAAGTAATACTAACTTTCTCTTTCACCTCGCATGATGTCCACACATGTGACCCTTCTTCACAAACGAGGGCGGTTAAGTTGTACCCGAGCAAACAGAGATACAGCCTCAGAAAGGTGGTAAGAGTCGTTTTGGGTGAAATTAAGATTTTAGTTACAATCTGTTGGTAGTACTGTTCTTTGGATGTATGAGTTTCACAGTGAAATTCACCCTGTAATGGCATTAAAATTACACAGTTATTGTGATACTCTCGGCAGTACTTCGCTCGGATTACCAGGAATTTGTCATTTTCATACCGCTACCACACCTCAACAACATACTATACATCATTCTGAAGCTTATGAATTCAACAAACCCAGTCAGAATTCACGAGAGAGTGTTCTTTTATTTGCTAAGAAAATTCCGACAGTGAAGTTCTCAAACTATGTCCTTCATTTTCTGAAAATAAAGATTATGTACATGTGACAGTCGGTGTTTTGTGGTGGACACTTAACTTATATTTCATTGAATTGTGAATTTCTAGTCGAAAAATCATCCTTCAAAAGCATATGTTTGCGTTTTAAATTTGCGTTGTCAGTGTCACCATTGATTAAGGATATATTCTGTCACTATTGATATGTTATTTCAGTTGTTTCTGTGTGTATGGATTAATTTGTGCTTTTATACCAGTTAGTTATTGTTCCACATCATGTATCTACCTCAAGTGATCTCCCTCGCTTAGAACTTTCAAAGAAATCAAACAGTCTGAGGTAAGGAGGGATGTAATGTCCTGGCTTTCGTGCGTATATCTTTTGTATCTGTTTGTCACGTGACAGACAACTTCTATCTGAGCAACAGTCGAGCTTTCGAGTAAAGGTTGTCTGTCTATCAGTTGCCATGCCCAGCTAGTTTCTGTGGTCATTTGAACGAACAATCTCATTGCAACACAACACCTGTCATTGCTGGATAAGGGACGATCATGTGACGTGAGAACCTATTCAAAGACAGCAGGAAGGTCAGATCCTATCTCTCCTACTGTCAAACTTTTGAATTTCGAATGATTTACAAAGTCACAATTATGCTAAATGCTTGTAAATATATATATATATATATATATATTATATATAATATATATATATATATATATATATATATATATATATGTGTGTGTGTGTGTGTGTGTATATATATGTGTGGTGTGTGTGTGTGTGTGTGTGTATATATATGTATGTGTGTGTGTGTGTGTGTGTGTGTGTGTGTGTGTGTGTGTGTGTGTAACTGTAATGATGTGGGAAGTAAATTATGAAGAAAAATTGGTGATGGCAGAGGGGCATCCAGGACTCATGAGCTGGATGTGGTCCGGTCTTCTTAAAGTGGAATAAGTTTAGGACCGAAACACCAGTTTGATTGGAGTATTTCCTCTGAGGATCTTCTGCTGTCTAGGTGTCCCTCGAGTTTTTTGCTTCTGATCAAGCGATGTATGAACCTGTTCAGAGGCAACAGGGAGTTCAGGCCTGACCTCTCTTACATGTCAAGACTCGCAAAGTTCGAATGAGATCAGCTGCTTTCCAAGGTCACAGTTATGCTAAATTCTTATAACGGTGTAATATTATGTAATTATGGTAGCATGGGATATAAATTATAAGTCTGTCTGGGTAACTGTTTTGTGACCATGTCAGTTGTCTGATGTTCTGTTTTGTTATGTTGTTTTTTTTTTATCTGAAAAGAGAAAGTTGTAATATGGATTGACATCATCTAACATTCGCCACCTCGCCTCCCGCTTCTTCCACCCTCTTTTTGTCTCTGTTTCTGTGTATGTGTGTGTGTTAATGCGTGTGCATAGGGATGGGCGAAGAGGGGGCGTGCTCATGCACGCGTATTTGTCAACGTGATTTTTGTCCTTGGACAAATTGTATGACATGAATGAGTCAGATAACCGGGTTTTACTGCAGGTCAGAACGAACGTCTGCATGTTTACCTTTGCTGAATTCTGGAACACGTGTTTGACTTCCAGACGTGAGAAACAAACAGATTTTATTGTGCATCAAAACTGTGACTGTGCATTTGTTGATAACTTCAGTGTGTATGGACTCTGTACTAGTCCATTGTAATCTGATTGTAATCTTGTCGTGGCTTTTTGACAACAACGACAAATCTATGCCAGACGCTGTCCTCTTAGCAGATGACCAGTCGTTATAGTGCTTGTCCAAACTATGAGAGGTCTCAAGTTTGATTCTCTGTTCTGGCAGTAGTGATGCCTCTAGCCCGTCAGCGAGCCCAGAGTGGCTGGTCTTTCTTGGATTGTATGATCAGGCGAAGTCCCACAAACTGCTGTTGTGTGAAAAGACATGTGAAAGGTCCCAAAGAAACGAGGCATAAAGAGTTGTCCTCTAAAGTTATGTCTAATTCTAATCCTTTCCATGTGTCTACCTATATCTAATGGTTTGTTTGAATTTGGCAATTTGAGGGAATGTTCAGAGCTGAAAGGCTGTGTTTCTGAACGCCTTCTGCTGTCTGAGTAGCTTGAAATGTAGTGTGTTATGTACACACACACACACACAACCACACACCACACACACCACACACACACACACACATTATATATATATATATATATATAATATATATATATATATCCAGAGGAACTTTCAATTTTGCGATTATATCAAAACAGTTCTATCTATATTAAAATATGCTTCCTGAAAAAGATGGGATTCTGTTGCCCCAATCAGTTAACCCATTCACAGTGTCTCACAGCATGCCAGAATTGAACCGAATTGGCAGATGATGAATTTCAGAAATGATACTGGAGCCGACGTTTCAGTTGTTCCGGGCAGGTTCTTCAAGAAACATTCTTCACTCGTTAAGCCATCCAACAAGAAGTTATACAGCCTTGGACATATTAAAATCAAAGTCATAGGACAGGTCCAGGCGCACCGTCTACAGAAAAGATAACGTCTATACAAGATCTGTTCAGCATCCAGGCCCTCAAAGAACCATTGTTGGGAAAGCCAGCCATAGGGGCCCTCCACCTAATAAAAAGAATCAACACGATCAACTCTGATATCTCGGAAAAGCAAATTCCCACAGCCATTTCAAAGCCTTGGAAAAACGAGGTAAGTCTACACAGGAGTAGACTCAAGGATCAGTCTGTGCTATATTCCATTGCCACGCCACATCGTTGGCCCCTTCTGAAAGACGCACATGGAAAAGAGATGTACCCAGGTCGGAAAGGAAGCATGAATTGTCATGTGGTGCCGCAAGAAATTATCGACTATCTTGGTGGGTTCAAGAACTTCACTGTAGAGACATGTACTCAGGTCGAAAAGGAAGCATTTATTGTCATACAGTGCTGCGAGAATTAATCAACTGTCTTGTTGGGTTCAAGAACTTCACTGTAGAGACAGATCACAAGCCACATATGGCTGTCATGAAGAGCAGAAACTGGATTAACCTACTCCAAAGACCCAGAAGTTCTGTATTAGGCTGGTGCGATTTCACTACCAGATTGTATACACAGCAGAAAAGAACCTGATTACTCAGGGCTCTGGAAGGTTTACTGCCAAGTAGAATGGCCAAACAGAGATCAAAACACGAATGTTGTATGGTCCATCATTGAGAACTTTCCTGTCACTGACCATTGTCTAGAGGAAGTTGACAGAAACAGGCTGCGGATATTACTTGTATGGAAGTTGGCAACTTCTGCAAGTCAGACCACCGTCCAAGGAAAGCAAAACAGAACAAACTACTGCATTCTTACAGGACTGTTAAGCATGAATCAACTGTCCCGGGGGAGGGGGGGGGAGGAGAGGGGGCTGCTTCTCTTCCTAGTACCAACTAGTTATCCCCAAGGAGCTGTAGAAAGAAATGCCAGACCATATTCATGAGGAACTCGAGGGCAGTGTCAGAGCTCTGGCAGAAAGAAATGCCTTTTGGCCTGGTATCTCCAAGGAGATGAATGTTCCATCTGTGAGAAAGAAAGAGTGTTGCACCCAGAGTCTTTCAAGACAGCTGACTGTTCGTGGCAACGAGTGGGAATGGACCTATTCGAATTGAAAGGCCATCAGTATCTCCTGATAGTTGATTATTTTTGGAGGTGGATTGAACTGGCTATATTTTTGGAGGAGGTGGAATGAACTGGCGTACCTTTGTCAATTGTCAAGCACAGTTATTAACCACTGCAAGGCCTTGATCCCGAGACTGTCAGCTCAGAAAGTGGATCTCAGTTCAACTCAGGGGATTTTGTAAAGTTTGCTGAAAATTACAGCTTCTCACACCCCACGGTGAAGAAGAAGGAGCGATCCTTACTCTCTAAAACCTGCTCAGAAAAGCGGACGATCCTCGCGTTTCTCTACCCAGTTACAGGACATGCCGTCACCAGCACACGTCAAGCCCAGAACAACTTCTAATGGGATGGCAACTGAGAACTAAAGTCGCATCTCTCCCATGTAAATATATTCAAAAGCAGCAAGGCCTGACCACTTTAATTAACCCTTTGATCCGCGCACCCTATTCACCAACTGCAAAAACTCAAGCTTTTGATTCCTTCACTCTATCCACCAGCTTCCTACAGGAAGCTGGTGGATAGAGTGAAGGAATCAAAGGGTTAAGTTCTGGCTTTGCTAACATGGTTGGCAATGCATAATGTCGGTGGACAGGCTGCAGGAATCAAAGGGTTAAACAAATAGATGCTCACCTGAAACATCAGCAAATTGTACTCTGACAAGAGACAGAGAACAGTTCCTCTGCCAACCTTTCCAACAATAGAACAACAAGTCCTAGTAAAAAAAAAATCCCAGGTATACAGAAGCCACAGCAGTTAGGTTTTATGCAACATCCTGCTTTTATAGCCTCCAGTCTTTGAATGATTAGTCTTTCAATAGAGATGAAACATCACTCGTCTGCAATGTAGAGGGAAGCAGCCACCAGAATAGGGCAGCATTCCAAAAGTCTGCGGGTACTCTTCTAGACCAGATGTCCCAGAAGCTGACATCGATCAGCCTTCCAGATATGCAACCCGATGGCCAGCCCAGTGCCTCAGTCAGCTTGCAATCCAAGGAACCACCCAAGGAGATGGTCAACCGAAGCCCACCAGAACCAGATCTGGATGAATGGGAAAGCCACTACGAAAACATGGATCTTTGAGTGCAGAGAGATTTTCTTGTTCCAGAAATGTGTACATGTATTTACAGTGAAGAAAGACTTTGCTTTGACCTGAGTGTGGCTATTTGACGGTTTGGTGGTTCATTTCTAGTCAACTGCAGTTTTTTTCTAATCATCAGAAAGGTGTGTGTATGTGTATGTGTGTATGTGTGTGTGTGTGTGTGTGTGTGTGTGTGTGTGTGTGTGTGTGTGTGTGTGTGTGTGTCCGCGCGCGCGCGTGTGTGGTTTATTTCTAGCCATAATCCTCAGAAAGGTGTGTGTGTGTGTGTGTGTGTGTGTGTGTGTGTGTGTGTGTGTGTGTGTGTGTGTGTGTGTGTGTGTGAGTGTGTGTATGTGTGTGTGTGTATGTGTGATTTAATTCGGTTTCTAGACACCATATATTTGTTGCGGTGTGTAGACGCTTCCGACAATCTCGCAGGTGTAAACACTCACAATTTTGAGTAGAACATGCCTTCTAACTTTGTTGTATGGATGAACGAACCATCCACTGTCTTACGTGATTGTAAATTTCAGTTCTGTGAGTTCATCCGTCAAGAACGACAACAGCCAACAAACAGACAAATAAACAGTTAATCAGTAATAAGAACAAATTACATAACATACAGGTATTTAAACTACTAGTCACGAGGAATAGACAAGTAGGAGAAAAAGCAGTATGAATCATTAAATGAATACAAGTCTTTCACAGGCACACACACATTAATACACATACACCCATGCATACACACACACACACACACACACACACACACACACACACACACACACACACACACACACACACACACACACACAGAAAAAGTCTTAAACATAACTTTATGTTTTATAGATGTCTTAGAAAGATATTTGCTTTGGTGTGTTTGTTGAAAGCCATCAGACATTTTGCTTTGCCGTAATGATTCAGGGAGGGAGTTCCATGTTGTTGGACTGGGGAAAAAAAAAATAGGGAGAGAGAGAGAGAGAAGAAAAGAAACTCAGTGTGAAAGTGCGAATACCGATAAGAGAAGTGTGACGTCAAAATGTGTCTGTTGATTCAGCTACTCTCAATTGTTTGTTCTTGAAGATTGGTTTGTGATTCGCTCGATAATGAATCAAGAATATTTGTTTTGGTTTATGCTAACACTGAAAATATGTGTTCGATTTCGTTGGATGGAAATATGTAGAATATTTTGAAACAATCTAGAAATGATAAGAAAGGCATAAAATACCTTAGATCTTTCTAGAATGTTCCGGAAATCGTAAACAAATTTATTCTGTACAATGATTGACTAGAACTACAGAATGTTCTAGAAAGGGAAGGTTCGAGAATGCGGCTATGATAGGCTGAAAATCTAGGGAAAAACCGAGAATATTGTCGAACTTCGAGAGAGAGCGAAAAAGAATTGAAGTGTAAGCCTGCTGTCGGAGATAGAGAAGTCGCTGTAGATTCGTGGAGTTGCTGCGTGTAGACTTGAGGGCTGAAGAAGAAGAATTCTGCAAACTACGAGTGGTGGTACATCGGATGTGTGAAGTTTTACCCAGTTTCTGTTATGTTTTCTACGTTCTTCAAATAAAGGATTATTTTCGTTTAACCTGGAACGGTGTTTTCTGTCTCTGAGAAGAATATCAAAAATCAGCTGCTAGATCTTCACGAACCTGCCTAAAGTGCAAGACAGTACCAGTCTCCTACATCTTTACGTGTGACATGGAGCATAAGCAGAGATGGATTTTTTCCCCGTAAACAGCTGAATAGAATTGAAGTACTGTCAGGAAACTGAATAGAATCGAAGCCCTGTCAGGAAACTAAATAGAATCGAAGTACTGTCGGGAAACTGAATAGAATCGAAGTACTGTCAGGAAACTGAATACAATCGAAGTACTGTCGGGAAACTGAATACAATCGAAGCGCTGTCAGGAAACTGAATAGAATCGAAGGACTGTCAGGAAACTGAATAGAATCGAAGGACTGTCAGGAAACTGAATAGAATCGAAGCACTGTCGGGAAACTGAATAGAATCGAAGCGCTGTCAGGAAACTGAATAGACACGAATGGCTGTCAGGAAACTGAATAGACACGAATGGCTGTCAGGAAACTGAATAGATACGAATGGCTGTCAGGAAACTGAATAGAATCGAAGCACTGTCGGGAAACGGAATAGAATGGAAGTACTGTCAGGACACTAAATAGAATCAAAGTACTGTCAGGAAACTGAATAGAATTGAAGCGCTGTCAGGAAACTGAATAGACACGAATGGCTGTCAGGAAACTGAATAGACACGAATGGCTGTCAGGAAACTGAATAGAATCGAAGCACTGTCGGAACGGACAGAAACAAGTCGTCAGGAAACTGAAGAATCGAAGTACTGTCAGGAACGAAAATCGTGGATGTCAGTCAGAACTACAGAATCGAAGTACTGTCAGGAAACTGAACAGAATCGAAGTACTGTCAGGAACTGAACAGATCGAATACGTTAGAAATGAACAGAACGAAGGACTGTTAGGAAACTGAACAGAATCGAAGTACTGTCAGAATGAAGATCGAAGACTGTCAGAAACGAATAGAAATGAAGCGCTGTCAGAATGAATGACGAATGCTGTCAGGAAACTGAATAACACGAATCGTCGAAACTGAATACCGAATGGCTGTCGAACTGAATAGAATGAAGCACTGTCGAACGGAACAGAATCGAAGTACTGTCAGGAAACTGAACAGAATCGAAGTACTGTCAGGAAACTGAATAGAATCGAAGGACTGTCATGTCAGGAAACTGAACAGAATCGAAGTACTGTCAGGAAACTGAACAGAATCGAAGTACTGTCAGGAAACTGAACAGAATCGAAATACTGTAGGAAACTGAACAAATCGAAGACTGTAGAAACTGAACAGAATCGAAGTACTGTCAAACTATAGAATAAGGGCTGTCAGAATGAATAGAATCGAAGCACTGTCAGGAAACTGAATAGAATCGAAGTACTGTCAGGAAACTAACAGATCGAATACTGTCGGGAAACTGAACAGAATCGAAATACTGTCAGAAACTGAACAGAATCGAAGTACTGTCAGAAACTGAACAGAATCGAAATACTGTCAGGAAATGAACAAATCGAAATACTGTCAGGAAACTGAATAGAATCGAAATACTGTCAGGAAAGAAGCATGATGAGTCCAGAGTGCTTGTCAGGCAGGACATATTCTGACAAATATGTTGGATTGGTATTTAGATTTTAGCATTGAAAGCAAAAGTATAGCAACGTTATATAGAAACAGACACAGAACCCCCCTCCCCTTCTCCCCCCCCTCCCCTTCTCCCCCCCTCCCCCTTACATATGCACACATAAACAATCGGCGAGGTCTCCTGCTCTTAGGTTGACCTGGAGTTGCGAGACATTTGAGAGGGGAGTGTTGTTTTGTTTTGTTATAAAACCTGCGATTTTGCGTTTGTCTGGTGGGCCATAGCTTACGAAACAAAACAAAAACAAACCAAAGAAAAACGAGGTGGTCGAGCCATTCTAAAAATATATTTTTCTTTGACCCTTGCACTAAACTGTATTGGCCTTTGCCGTTCCTTTGGAGCCATCAGCTGTGTGGATTTGGTTTATCATTTAAAATGGATAAATATTTTCAGGGTGGCATAATTGTAACAGCGCGTGTGATCACCTCTGAAGTATCCCTCTCTTAATTAAGTAACAAGACCAGGAACACATGTAAATATGACCTCATCAACAAAATATTTGTGTTGTCCTTAGAGTCAGATAGTAGCGATTATGGTTAAATCAAAACGTGCAATATTGTATGAGGTCATACATTTTGGACATCAGTGGCACGGACACACCTGGTCCCCAACTGCGATTTAAATCATATATTTCTGTCGTTCTCAAACATTTGAGCCACAATTGCCCCGTTTTCCCAATGTACACGGTTTAACCCTTTGACTCCCGCACCCTGTCCATCAGCATCCTCCATTGTCAACCGTGATAGCAAAGCAAACCCTTAACCCTTTGACTCCCTTACCCTGTCCACCAGCAGGAAGCTGGTGGATAGGGTAAGGGGGTCAAAGGGTTAAGTTTTTGCAGTCAGTGGATAGAATGCAGGAGTCAAATGGTTAATCAGCCTACTTACATTTTACCTGTCCCCCCCCCCCCCCCAAAAAGAAAAAAATCCATTTGTGGAATGTGCCTCGACCCTGTGTAAAACCACGTATATGTGTGTGCAGATGTGGATTCCTGTGTGTGTTTGTGTGTTTATGTTTATGTGCGTTTGTGAATGTCTATGTGTGTGAAACCCTCATGGAAGTTATCGTATGTTAGCTCGTTCATGTTTTGTGTGTTCCTGGAGAAACGTAACGTGTTGAACTGGTATATTTGTGCTGAATTTGTATTAATTGGTAGGGTATACCCAAGCTCCAGTCAGAGGTGAGGTTTGGGCCACTTGCGTGCGGACAAGCAGCAGGTCGGTTCGTTGGGTCAGTTAGTCTGTCAAAAAGGCCAGCATTGTAGTTGGGCCTGGTGCCCTAGGATGTTGAGGAGAGGAAGAAGTCGTCGAATTGATGTTATCCCTTGGTCGTCAACACCTGGACGAAGTGAACGCCGAGCTGTCCTGTCCCAGGTATCCGTCGTCTCTGTCCAATGACCATCAACGTCTGAAGGAAGGCGGGAATGGTATGCCAGTCTGTCTGTTGGTATGGAATTTCAGCCCTGTGTCGTCTTGTTTTTCATCTCTATGAGGATGTCTGCTGCATCATCATCATCATCATCATCATCATCATTATCATCATCATCATCATCATCATCATCATCATCACCATGTGCCCTGCAGCATGGCGTTGGCGATCATGGCCCTCCGTATGCATCTATCCCTTGTCGCTGCAAACACATCCTCCACCCTCTCCGTCCTCAGCCATCCTGCAAGTCCGTCCAATATTTTCTCCCTGGGTCTGTCTGGTGTTCTCAGCTGTGGGTGTCTACGATAGGAGAAAAAGATAATCCACACTTGAGAAGGTTGGATGGGGATCGGGCCTTTGCCAAGCCAACTGTTCCCATTCCAGAAGGTAAAAGGTCATGAACTGTAGGGAAATGAAACGTGGGTGTTTGGACACAAAGTGCGTGTGTCATTATATTGACGAAGTGATGCCATTAGACAGTCCATGTGGAAACAAACCGAGTGAGACAATTAACAAAGAAGAAATAGAAGAGGATCAAGAAACCCAAGGTGAAATGGAACGTAAACGGAGATCATACATGATTGGCCCAGGAAGTTATACATGACTGGCCCAGTGACATTCATTATCCAAGTAGTACAGTGTACAGTGCTCTTATGCTCAGTGAAATGACTGGTTTGGGGTTCTCCATTTGGCCTATTTTTTCAACATCTGGACTTAATATCTACTCTTACCTATTGATAGTCTAGATATCTTGAACACCACTTGGTGGTTCCTGTGATATCGAATTACATAACGAATATTGTTGTTTCATTCTTTTGTGTATGATCTCAAACTACAAACTCAAAATTACGTTTAAAAAAAAAAGGGACGTGAGTGAAATGGTGTGTCTGGTGGGGGGGATGGGGTGGGAGCCTCAATGTCGGGTTGGGATACAGACTAACCTAGTGAAAGTATAGATAATACGTGGGTGTGGCACTGTGTGGTGTGCCTTCTTGTGTGTATGTGTGTGTGTGTGAGTGTGTCTGCGTGAATGTGTGTGCATGTGTACATCTGATTTGGGGTTGTTATTTTTTCTTGAGGGTGTTTTTTGTGTGTGTGTGTGTGTGTGTGTGTGTGTGTGTGTGTGTGTGTGTGTGTGTGTGTGTGTGTGTGTGTGTGTGCTTGTTTATTGTGCTTATGATAATGTTGTAAATAAAAGTTGGTGTGAATTTGTCAACCCATGTTTTGGGGGTTCAATTTTGTGTGAGTTGTTGTGTCTGTGCGGGAGCGGGGCAGCAGCGTTAGATCTTGGGAAGGTTTGATCTTTTTGTTTTGTTTAGACCCTTAGCATGGTCTTACAATCAGACTTTCTACACTACAGACAGAACAGATCCGAAATATAGTCAGCTCGTTCTAAAATAGTCGTTTCTTCTTATGAAAACACTCACACAAATGCAAACACACACATACACACACACGCACACACACACACACACACACACACACACACACACGCATGCACGCACGTACGCACGCACGCACGCACGCACGCACAGCACACACACACACACACACACACACATACACATACATGCATCTTTCACAATCTCCTTTTTCTGTTGAAGTAATTTATGTTTAGTGTTAAATTTTGAAGAAAAAGGAAGATTGTTTCAATGGTCTGTCCATAGAATGGGTTGATCATCTGTTTTTTGTTTGTTTGTTGTTGTTTTTTTTTGCACAAAGAAGCAAAACACCTCCCCTCCCCTTTCAGACGTCATGAAGCTCAAGGACCCTATTCAAGAAGGAAGACAAAAAAAGCAGTTACCAAATGGGTATGTTTGGTTGGTTTGAATATAAAGACGGGGGTTTGCCAAGCTGTATTGATATTCCTTCCTTTATGCCATGCAAATGATAAAAGCACAGTTTACAGGTCAGTTTTGGTTAACAAAAGGACAGAGTATGGTGAAGACATGCCAGTATTCTTCCTTTCATATCAAGTAGATGATTCCGAAAATACAGGTGACCTTGAAAATAAACAATTGTCGACTAAACTTTAACATAGAAGGTCCTCGTTCAACTTCACCACCCCAGTTTGACATATCTATCTGGGAGTCATACTGAGATATGTATATTTCAATAATCTTGTAAATGTGACCTTAAACTTACGCCAAAATCATCGGACTTCGGCATCTGAAGTTATTATGAAAGTTATAAAAGCGATTCTGTTCACTTTGATTTGTGATGGTTCACACGAAAGACATAATAATCCTTGTAATAAGTGTCGGTTTGTTTATATGGCGTGACCGTTTCTGTAACAATCGCAGAGATTGCTTTTATGTATACAGTAACTCTGCCAAAATTTA
>CM060305.1:117376241-117403741 GCA_030674185.1 Monoplex corrugatus
TTTACTTTTTCACACAGAGAACACACTTGTATGTTAACCAGTCACCGTGGTGAAGTGGTTGGCGCAACAGACTTATGTCTAGGGGACTGGAATTTTGAATCCTATCAGTCCAAATCATTATGAGATTTTTTATCCTCAGCTGTATATTGCCTAGAGTTGAACGTGCTGTAGCGTCTAGGGAAAACTGGGACCGAGCACACAGTCGAGTCTCATCCACTTCTTTCTTCGTAGAGCAGTGACTTTGACTATCGATGTGATATTCGGATACCTTATCTGGCTCTCCTGTTCCCCTTGACATCAACTTCTCCAGTGACGAGCCGAATAGTGCCCGGTACAGCAACAATCATAGATGCCAAAGATTCAAGCTGAAAACGAAGGAGACCTGAGAAAAGTTCGTGTTTTGGTCAGTGATATGCAAGTAGGAGGAAATATGTTCACGTAAATACAGTACTATTTACGAGGCAACACTCTTTATAGTTTGTCTCGTGTAATTTCGATGTTATAAAGTGCTTCATTGACTAAACAAGTAATCCCCGTGGGGATGCCGGAGGTTCTTTCAGTATAATAGTATCCCCCATCTACTGGAAATTATGTGCTGAAAATTTCCTCTTTTCTGTCATTCTCTTTGTATCTGCCTTGTTCCTTTGATTTTCTGTCAATTATTTCTATCATTTTCTGCCTTGCTGGTCCATTCACTTGTATGTGTTCGATAAAGTCTTATGTACCTTCTCTTAGGATTGATAAATAGGTACATGTATTCAGCACATTTTTGGCTCTAGGGAAGTGAGATATGCGGAAGAAATTTTAGGTACTTTATGCCCGTTTTTATATATGTTTTAGTGTCCTTAGTTATGTTTAAATTTATAATCAGGTATGTTTTCTAAATCCCCTGTGCGATGAATTGGACGAAGTGGTCAACGCCAGAGGCATGTCCTTAGATTATGTGCGCGAATGCATTGATATCTGTAGTAATTTTTTTTTTTTTGGCATGTTGGAGTATTGTGTGTGTTTTGAAGCGGTTATAGCCCTGATATGGCTGTACGCAGTCAGTTGGGCTTTAAGCAAAACCAATAATAGCAATAACTTAACAAGTAAGCCGCAAGTTTGTTGTGTTTACAACATATGTACAAAGGTCTGTGGCCCAATCTTTGGTATGCCACCCAGCCGTTCGTCTGTTGACCTCACCAACGGCGGCTTCTTTTAGGATACTATGAAGTATGGTCGAGGTCAGTGAGTCTGACCAGATCAGGCGAGCAAGTTCCTGGCTTCATTGTTTCCCAGAACAATTCCTGTGAGTCTGAGCCCCCCCCCCCCCCCCCCAAGGTGTTGATCTTGTTCTGTAAGTTTCATGTACGTTTCTACTACAAGACCTGAAGAAAATTGTCTACATGGCTTGACTGTCTTAGTTCTGTTTCATTTCATTCTCATTTCTGTTTTATTTTGATTGTGCCCAGACTGTTCTTATGTAAGTAAGAGGTCTGGGTCTCCCATACAGGCCTTCCCCCCTCTCCCATGGGGGCGGGGTCATTCAGTATAATAATATCTCTACCTTCTGGGAATTCTGTGCAAGAAATGTCTTCTTTTCTGTCACTCTCTTTGTTTTTGTCTTGTTTGCTTTCTGTCAGTTCTTCCTATCATTTTCTGTCTTGACTGGTCCATTCACCTGTATGTGTTCGATAAAGTCTTGCGTACTTTCTGTTAGGATTGATAATTAGGTACATGTAATAAGTGCATTTTTAGCTGTGGGGAAATGAGATACGCAGAAGCAATTTTAGGTAATTTATACCCATTTTTAGATATGTTTCGGTGTCCTTAGGTATGCGTAAGTTCGTATTCGGTATGTTTTTTAAAATCCCCTGTGGGATAAGTTGGAGGGAGTGGTCAACGCCAGAGGCATGTCCTTAGATTATGTGCGCGAATGCATTGATATCTATACTAATTTTCTTTTCTTTTCTTTTTTTTTTTTTTTTTTTTTTTGCATGTTGGAGTATTGTGTGTGTTTTGAAGCGGTTATAGCCCTGATATGGCTGCACGCAGTCAGCTGGGACTTTAAGCAAAAACAACAATAGCAATAACTAAAAAACTAAGTCGCAAGTTTGCTGTGTTTATAACATATGTACAAAGGTCTGTGGCCCAATCTTTGGTATGCCACCCAGCTGTTCGTCTGTTGACCTCACCAACGGCGGCTTCTTTCAGGATACTACGAAGTATGGTCGAGGTCAGTGAGTCTGACCAGACCAGGCGAGCAAGCTTCCTGGCTTCATTGTTTCCCAGAACAATTCTGTGAATCTGAGCCCCCCCCCAAGGTGTTGATCTTGTTCTGTAAGTTTCACGTGCGTTTCTACTGCAAGACCTGAAGAAAATTGTCTACACGGCTTGACTGTCTTAGTTCTGTTTCATTTCATTCTCATTTCTGTTTTATTTGTATTGTGCCCAGACTGTTCTTATATAAGTAAGAGGGTCCGGGTCACCCGTACAGAAAATTGTCTACGCGTTATCAGTATAGCTGTACCTGTCGCCAGGTTTTCTTGCAGTTCTCAGTTCAGTTATATAATCGTCACTCACATGTTTTTGTGTTCGTTCTGTTATGTAGTCGTTACCCGAGTTTAGTCAGTGTGTTCATCGTCCACTTTATTAGTTCCTCTCTTTAATGTTCCTTTTTTCAAAAAAAAAAAAAAAAAGGAGATTGTTTTATATCGACTAGAGAGAGAGAGAGAGTGTGTGTCTGTGCTGTGTATGTGTGTTTGTGTGTGCGCGCGCGCGTATGTGTGTGTGTGTGGTGTGTGGGAGATCAAGATTTTTCTCCGTTGTTTTTGGATGCATCTTTAGGTTCAGAGGCGTGGACCGTTAAGGAGTCAAGAATACATGAGTTTTGAAGTTACGACGCCAAATCAAAGTCGTATGGACCAACAAAAAAAAAGTGCCTAAAATCAGCACTGAGTGGTTGAGGAGGACATGTGAACAGTACTTTCTCAGAGGCTTTAGAGAATATATAAAATAGTTTTTATACTGTTGTGACATTTATCATTGTCATCGCTTCAAGTTAAGTGTCATTTCGTCAGATGCTTCTTTGATTTTACAGTGATCATGAAAAGTACGGAATCTGAATTTTTCTAAAATGATTTTTGTATTGAAAAAGGCAGATTGTCAGAAAGGCTTGAGCATCTCTCTCTCTCTCTCTCTCTCTCTCTCTCTCTCTCTCTCTCTCTCTCTCTCTCTCTCTCTCCCTCCCTCCCTCCCTCCTCTCTCTCTCTCTCTTTTCATAGTTCTGAGCGTGTCCTTGGATACGTGACTCCTGTGAGCTGTCCATAGGAAGAGTAATTGGATCCTTACGTAGTCTAAAGGGGGACGTCTCGATTAGCCCTTTCCCAATTCCATATTTCACCCTGTGCTTCCATGAATCCCATTTCGTGGTGTCACTTTGCTTAACGTCAATCTGCCATCATGGCTTGTAAGCCGTCGTTGGAAACACCACACACACCACACACACACACACACACACACACACACACACACACACACACACACACACACACACACACCCACACACACACACACACACACACACACACACACACACACACACACACACACACACACACACACACACACACACACACACACACACACACCACACACACACATGCGTGTATCATAATCTCCAGAAAGGACGAATTGTATCCCGTGGGGATGCCGGGGGCTCTGTCTGTACATTATGGTATCCTCACATTCTGGAAATTCTGTGCTAGAAATGGCCTCTTTTCTGTCACTCTCTTTGTTTCTGTCTTGTTCTTTTGCTTTCTGTCAATTCTTCCTATCATTTTCTGACGTGCTGGTCCATTCACCTGTATATGTTCTACCGAAGAAATAAGAGGGAAGCAGGGAGAATTTTATAATATTAATCAAAGGACATAACTCTTGAGAATTAACTCCCATGTTGTATAGAACTTCTCTAATCTAACACAGTTTGCGCTACCCATTCAGCTAGCATAGAAGCAGACACAAAGTACAAAAACAGAAGCTCAGAACACTCCTCAAAAAAGGAGCGCCCAAGCCTACTTTTATACTCTTAACTACCCTACACACAGCTATGAGAGAGGAGAGAAATACATAAAATATATTGGTCTTATGCTCAAGATTGACATATTCTTTTATTCTTTAGTCTTGTATATGTTCGATAAAGTCTTACGCAGGGGCCTATTTTTTCTTAGGATTAACAATTGGGTACCTATAATATTAAGTGTATGTTTGGCTCTAGGAAAATGAGATATGCGGAAGCACTTTAGGTAATTAGGCCCGTTTATATATATTTGTTTTAGTGTTCTTGGTTATATTTTAATTTGTATTGAGGTTTTTCTTTTTTTAAACCCTGTGTGTGAAAAATTGGACGGAGTGGACAGCGCCCGGGGCATCTGCTTAGATTATGTGCGCGAATGCATTGATATGTGTATTTAATTTTCTTCTCCTGTTTTACCTGTTGAAGTATTGTATGTTTAGAAAAACGGTTATAGCCCTGATTTTGAAGTATTGTATATTTAGAAAAACGGTTATAGCCCTGATATGCTTCTACATGGTCGGCTGGGCTTTAAACAAAAATAACAGTAACAGACAGGACGAGTTAACACAGATGTACAGGGCGAAATGGCACTTGTTGAGCTAGATTAACTTTTCCATTTCGCCATGAAAAGGCGAACTGGGAAAGGGCGGATTGGTATCTCCCTGTTGAAAAGAAAAATGCTTAGTTTTGGTTGGCAGTAACTCGAGCCAAATTTCATTACTATGGGCGCGGCGATACTCAGGTGGGTAAGACATCGTTGTTATTGTTATTGTTGTTTAAAGCCCAGCCGACTGCGTAGAGCCATATCAGGGCTATAACCGCATCAAAGCATACAAAACTTCAACAGGGGCAAAAAAAAAAAAAAAAAAAAAAGAAGAAAATTCGCTACACATATCAGTGCACTCGCGCACATTATCTACGGATATGTCCCCGGTGTTGACGCTCCGTCCAATTTATCGCACAGGGGATTTAAAAAACACACCTGAATACAAATTCAAACATACCTAAGGACACCAAAACATACATAGAAACGGGCCTAAATTACCTAAAATCTTTCTTTATGAGAGGTATTGCGATATTTAACAAGATTTTATTCCGTATGCACTGAATGATATTGATGTGTAGAGACCCACTATATAGAGGCATAGGTGCCTTGGAATGCATTATTTTGATTTTCGAAACCAAAATGCTTAGGTCAGATATTGATTCAGATCAACCAATCGGTGTGCACGACTCAGTTCAGTCTATGCATTACAGATCCCTTCTTTCTTTCTTTCTTCTTTCTTTCTTTCTTTCTTTCTTTCTTTCTTTCTTTCTTTCCTCTGTGTGTTGTGTGTTTGTGTGTTGTGTGTGTGTGTGTGTGGTGTGTGTGTGTGTGTGTGTGTGTGTGTGTGTGTGAGAGAGAGAGAGAGAGAGAGAGAGAACAGTAAACCAGATTATGCCTACGAGTGCAAGGAAAAATGTTCCAGTCTGTCAAGAACAAACAAACAGAAAAAGAGAGAGAAACAAGCAAACGAAAAAGACCTTGCAGACAGCACTCATCGTCTAGTCTGTTTTTATGCATGTTTGTGTTTCCTACCATGTGTGCATGGTTTATAATTTCCAAGCTGATCAAGTTATTACTGTGCATTTACATTAAAAAAAACCGATGACATGAGTTTTGTTCCTTGTTTCTTTAGTTATTTGTTTTAAATCAAAAATACAATCACTGACGATCATGATTAAAGAAGATTTAATGAAAAAAAAAAAGAAACGTGGTGCTTTCAGACCGTGTCCTACTGAATTTCATTATCTTGGTTTGTGGCACCCACACAGTCTGGTATTTGTAATTCTTACTTCACGGAGAGTATTGTTCATACTGAATCAGTCGGCGGGACGTGTGCACGAGGCGTCTGCGCTGTTTTGTGACTAATGGAGTTTTTCTACAGTTACATTTTAAGTGTACCTTTCCAGTATTCTATAGCATGACGACATATGTAAAACTTTGTGACTGATAAGGAGGGCGTGTGTGACACGTGGAAAAATCTGTGTCATTGATTGTGACGTGTGTAACGTGGAAAAGTAAATAGACAAACATTGTGACCGACAGTGACGGTGAAAGTGCCAGTATACAAAATAAAGACTACATTTCAAGTCAAAGTGACAAACATGGCAGCAGGACCAGTCACAGAAGGTAAGCATATTTACCTGTATTTGTGATAAACAAACAGTTAATTATCCAGATTTGACCAAAAACCAAAATTTTCACCATCTCTGAACTTAGTGCTACTGCAGAAAAAAAACGAAAAATAAAACAAAACAAACAAACAAACAAACAAAAAAACGTGTGGGTACAACACATGGAAGAAGCCCAGAGAATAGGTGGTCTATGGCCTATCTACCCACTGAAGAAAGAATCACCACAAACTCTTGAAAGGAGATTTGTTGTAAGGGGTGTACAGGTTGCGGTAAAAATCTTGAAATTTGTTCTTTGTAACCGGATGATATTAGCACCTGTGAAAAAAGAAGAAACAGCCCCCATCAACCAAAGACCCTTGAAAATATTCCACTGTCAATCTAGCAGTTAGATGTCGATGTGCTTTCTAAACTGATTGCGGAAAGAGTTCGTGATGAGAAATGAAAGCAGACGCACCATCCGACCCCTCTCAAAGACTGACAATAGACCCATTGAGAGCAACCCTGTACCACAGGGGAAAGAGATAATAACCCTTTCGCTGTAGGAGGCAGAGTGTTGTCGGTGTCTAAAAAAGACCGCAAGGTAACAATATATATATATACATCTCTCTCTCTCTCTGTCTGTCTGTCTTTCTGTATCTGTCTCTGTCTGTCTGTCTGTCTCTTCTCTCTTCTCTCTTCTCTCTCCTCATTATATATATATATATATATATATATATATATATATAATATACATACAGATATATGTGCCTATATGTATATACATACATACATACATCTCTCTCTCTCTCTCTCTCTCTCTCTCTCTCTCTCTCTCTCTCTCTCTCTCTCTCTCTCTCTCTCTCTCTCTCTCTCCTCCCCCGTGTCGATGCCGAGGGCTTTTTCAGTATAAATAATATCCCCACCTTCTGGAAATTCTGTACTAGAAATTTCCTCTGTTCTGTCACTGTCTTTGTTTCTATTTCTTTGCTTTCTGTCATTTCTTTCTATCTTTTTCTGCCTTGCTGGTCCATTCACCTGTATGTGTTTGATAAAGGCTTGCGTACTGTTTCTTAGGATTGATAATTGGGTACATGTAATAAGTGCATCTTTGGTTCTAGGGAACTGAGATATGTGGAAGCAATTTTAGGTAATTTATGCCTGTTTTTATATGTTTTAGTGTCCTTAGATATGCTTGAATTTGTATTCAGATGTGGTTATTTTATTTAATCCCTTGTGGGATAAATTGGACGGAGTAAAGAATTTCTAAATCTTTTGTTGATCAGGATGTAGTCAATCTGATTTTTGTTATTATCTCCTGGACTCAGCCAAGTCTATTTTCTTCTGTTAGGCTGCTCAAACCAGGTGTTTCCTACTATGAACTCATTCATCTGTGCCCATTCTACAAGTTTCCCTCCCCTTTCATTTTGTGTACCAAGGCCATGAGGTCCAACTATATCCTCCTCCTTATCCTGTCCCACTTTAGCATTAAAATCTCCCATTATAACTGTAACTTCTTGTGATTTACATTGGACCTTGGCCATCTCTAATACTTCATAGAAGTTGTCGGTTTCTTCCTGAGTACTTGCGAATCTTGGTGCATACACCTGTATGATGTTGATATCAAATGGTTTGCCTCCCAATTTGACCAGCAAAACTTTGTCGGACACAGCCCAGTATCCCTTAACTGCTTTTGATTTGTCTTTGTCCATTATGATGCCTACTCCTCTTTTATGTGAGTTTCCACCAGAGTATATCACTGTATACTCTCCGGATGTTATCGTGCTTGCCCCCTTCCATCTCACTTCCCCTAGTCCTAAAATACTGATGTTAAGCCTTTCCATCTCCATTTTGATGTTGTCTAATTTTCCCTTCTGATGTTCCATGTTGCTATTTTGGTGTTTCTAAGTTTGACTTTGGGTTTGATTTTTCAGCGCTATTACCACTTCAAAACATAAAACTTCAACAGGAAAAAAGAGAAGAAAATTTAATACACGTATCAATGCATTCGCGCACATAATCTGTAAGCTCTTTCCAAAACATCAAAAGAGGAGTCAGACAGGGTTGTGTTTTGTCACCAGATCTGTTTTCACTTTACAGCGAAAACATCATGAGAAACCTAGAAGAAGACACTGGATTAAAGGTTGGAGGGAAAATGATAAACAACATTCAATACGCAGATGACACCGTGCTAATTGCAGAAAACGAAAGGGACCTACAAAACCTTGTGAATATACTAGAAATAGAAAGCAAAGGTAAGGGGTTGGAACTAAACAGCAGGAAGACTGAAGTCATGGTGATCAGTAAAAAACATGAAATATCCTCATACAAAATAACAGCAAATGGCACAACCTTAACACAGGTTAATAAGTTCAAATACCTGGGAACGGTAATTTCATCAGACGGCAGATGCACATCAGAAATAGCCGGCAGAATCGGCCAAGCCAAAACAGCATTCAAGAAGATGACAAGCATTCTTACCAACAAATGCCTATCAATAAACATCAGGAAGAGAGTCCTTGAATGTTATTTAGAACCAGTACTGTTGTACGGATGTGAGGCGTGGAGAGTCAGCAAGCAAAGCCAGAGCAAGATTGAGGCAGCCGAGATGTGGTTTCTAAGAATATTGTTGAGAATTCCATGGACAGCAAAGAAAACAAACGAGACAGTCTTGATGGAGACAGACACAAGTAGATCACTCATAAGGAAGATTAGGAAAAGACAGGCAACATTTATAGACCGTTTTATGAGGAAGGGGGATTTGGAGCACCTGGTCACAACGGGAAAGCTGGAGGGAAAGAGAGCACTAGGTAGACCCAGGGAGAAAATGCTAGACGGACTTGCAGAGTGGCTGAAGACGAGGAGGGTGGAGGAGATGCTTGGGGCAACAAGAGATAGAGACAGATGGAAGTCCATGATCGCCAACGCCATGCGGCAAAACACCCTGATGATGATGATGAATAGCACTGAAATGGCTTTACGCAATCGGATGGGCTTTAAACAACGGTAACACACACACACAATATATAATATAATATATATATGTATATATATATATATATATATATATATATATATATATAAGAGAGAGAGAGAGAGAGAGAGAGAGAGAGATGTCATATATACAGATATGTTATATCTACAGATATATATGTTATATTTCAAGTTAAAATGTCCCCATTACAGGATTATGATCACTGTTGCAGTCTGCACCTGGCAATGCTTCTGCTATCAGTAAAAACTTCTGAATGTCTTATTTATCAAGATGCAATCAATTTGATTTCTTGTGCTGTCCCCTGGATCCATCATGTCCAATTTTTTCTGTTAGATTGCTCAAACCAAGTATTTCCTACTATGAATTTAGTAACTTTTGCCCACTCAACGAGTTTCTCTCTCCTGTCATTTCGGGCGCTGAGGCCTTGAGGTCCAGCTGTCATCTACTTTTTCCTGTCCCACTTCAGCATAAAAATCTCCCATCATAATTGTAACGTTTTGTGATTTACATTGAGCCTTGGCTGTCTCTAATTCTACATAAAAGTTGTCAATTCCTTCCTCAGTATTTTTGGATGTTGGTGCATATAAGCTACGCACAAAAAGTTAAGGATCACTTGCACAAAAATTCATAACTTTCAAAATAAGAAAGCCAATGCGTTGAAGTTTGGCAAACATTTAATTCCATGCTTTAGTGATAACGATACACAATTGCCTTCAATTTCGAGCAATCGTTTGGTGTATACATTTGATCAAAGTGGGTACGTAACGAAATTTGATTTCCCAAAGTCATTGAAATCACAAGACAGGGCATTCTGATGCTCCCAAAAGTTCAGTAATGCGTGTAACCGCCATGGCTGTTCTGGCACTCGACGCAGCGAGTCCTCATCGAGTTGACCAGGTTGGTGAAGATCCTCTGTGGAAGCGCCTGCCACTCAGCCTGCAGCATCTGGTAGAGGTGTTGGGCATCCCTGGGAGGGGGATGGTTGCTCCTCACTTTGCGATCCAGCTCATCCCAGAGGTTCTCAATGGGTTGAGATCGGGACTGCATGCTGGCCACTCCATTCTGTTGACTCCAGACTGCTGCAGGAAGTCGTTGACCACCCTTGCCCTGTGGGGGTGAGCGTTGTCATCCTGGTAGACAGCCGTCGGTCCCATCTGCTGCAGTGTAGGCACAGCCAGCGGTCGAAGGATCTCATCCCGGTATCGGAGGCCAGTCAGGTTACCCTGTACATGATACAAGGGTGTTCTGTGGTGAAGGCTGAAGGCCCCCCAGACCATTACAGAACCTCCACTAAAGGCCACCTTTTCTTGGACAGTGGTGTCAATAAAGCGTTGCCCTGGGCGCCTCCAGACCCTCAGTCGGCCGTCGTTGTGGTTCATGGTGAAGCGTGATTCATCACTGAACAGGACTTGGGACCATTGCTGACGTGTCCACCTCACGTGACGTCTGCAGAAGGCGCGGTGTGCTGCCCTATGGGCTGGAGTTAAGCGTGGCCGTACAGCTGGGCGACGAGAACGGAGGTTAAACCCATGAAGGCGGTTCCGTATGGTCTGCTGGCTGATGTTGATGTTAGTAGCCACCCTCAGCTGCCTTCGAATGATGCTGGAAGAGGCTGTTCTTGTCTGCAGGGCTTGTCGTTCAATGAGACGATCTTCACGTGGGTTTGTCTTCTTCGGTCGACCAGATCTGCATCTTTCATGGACCCTCCCAGTGGCTGTGAAGCATTGAATCAGTCTGACAATGACTGAGATGGACACCTGAAGTCGCCTGGCCACTTCTCGCTTGGGAACACCATCTTGGAACCATGCAACAGCTCGTCCCCTCTCAAACTCGCTCAATTTTCGTCGTGGAGGCATTGTCAGATCAGGCCTACTACTGGTGGAATGTCTTCTTATAAAGCCAAGCAAGAGACAGCATCTCACACATAAACAGCAGTGCTTGCACGTGCATAATGGTTTTTCCATCTGGCTTGTGCAATGTGTTCAGGCAGAACGGTCCAAAACAAGGTCATTTTTCGCAAGTTTCCGCTTTTCCGTTTGCGGCCAAGCTCAGTAGTAGAGAATCCCGTGCAATTTTCGCACTAACACAACATCGCCCACTTACAGCTGAACAAGAATTCATAACAATTTGGCTGGACTGAGAAATAAATAACAGTAGCGAACTGAGTTTATTACGCACCTGTTTTCTCATAGTGATCCTTAACTTTTTGTGCGTAGTGTAGTTGGACGATGTTGATATCAAATGGCTTGCTCTCCAGTCTAACTGGTAGAACGCAGAAGACAACCCGAATGCCAAGAAATACGCGCCAAGGTATTTAAAGACATCTTCAGTGCTGAACTTTGTAAGCTTCTGACAGTAATGATGATTGTATGTTTTAAAAACAGTGTTGTATATGTCAGTGTTGACAAAGAACACGCAGATACATCACCTAACATGCAGATACTTCACCTATCACAGAAAATCCCAGACAAATCACCATGTTGTGAAAGACTAACGAAACTGTCGACTGTACACTTATAGAAAAACGTACAGACAATAGATTATGAAGAATACATTGCATTTAGTGTCTAAACAACAACAGCAACAACAACAGCAGCAGCTACAACAGCAACAATAACAACAACAGCATCAACAAAGGTAAAAAAGGGAAGGTCAGTGAAGAAGGATATGTAAAGCGCTTAACAACAAACAAACAAACAAAACAACAAGCAAAAAACAGAGCGGACTGGGGGAGAGAAAAAGAGAGAAAACAAGAAAACCTGTGCTCTATGTCCCTACATACATTTGAGGTTAAAAAGTAAGAAAAGAGTGTGTTTTTTTGTTTTTTTAATATTTAAACAAGATATGCATGTCGGTCGGTCTATGAATGAAACTCAACAAATAAAAAAAAGGGTGTGGCGGAGAGAAAAAAAGTGTTTTACTTCTCTGCTTTTGGTCTGATTTCTTTGTATTTTAATCTTTAGACCTCCTCACCCTATCCTCCAGCTTCTTGCATTTTCACCATGTCCACTAGCTTCTTGCACTGTCAGCCATGACAGGAGAGCAAAAACCTAACCGTGTAACTCTCTTGTGGCAAAGTTCTCTTTGGTTCAAGCAGCGATGTCTGCCCCTCGATGCCAGTATAAAATTCCAACCTTTGTGTGTTTCTGTTATGTGGGATAGTTGTGACTCCACCTGTCTTCGTACATATCAAGCATCATGCACCTTATGATCGTCAGACGCCGCCCGGAAGGGACTACCACCTTGATCCCTTGAGCTATGCCGACAGGGGCTATTCGTTAGAAAGCTTTGGTTTTTCACTAATGACAGTCCTGATGACCAAAACGGCAATTACATGGACTGGAGGCAGGAAGATTGGAATGCCCTAACCTGAAAGAAATTCTCCCATCTGCTGCAGGGAACCGTAAGAAAGAGACAGTGTCATGTAGGTTACACACGGGTCACACATCCTACACTCATTCATACCTTTTAAAAAATGAAGAAGCACCCATGATGTATACCATGTGACGAGCCGTTGTGCATCAGACACCACCTCCTTGATTGCTGGGAGTTGTACGATGTGAGACAAAAGCACTACACGGCGGACTCCTTACAGAACTTCTTCCGAGACGTCCCTCCTGATGCAGTTTTCCAGTTTTTACAAGATATCAATAGATTTCACCTGATATGATTTTACGGCTGTTTTTCTTTAATTGCATTTTAAACTTGCAAGGTTAACGGTGAGCTTGGTCTTTAACTGTTGTCTTTTATCTTAACCGGGTTGTCGGCTTTTTGACGTGGTGTTAGCCCTGATATGGCTGGGCTATGAACAGTATGAACTTGAACTTGATCCTCAGACGAAAGCTTCTGACGGTGTCAAAAGGGAACCTTTTAAATCAGCTAGAGAGGGTTCTTTCGGTTTCATTGCGCCGTTTCATATAAGTTGCAGGGAGCTGATCAGTAGGGTGAGGGGATGAAAAGATTAGGTGTTAGCAGCTGGTGGATTGGGAGTGGGGAGGCAAAGGGTTAAGTGAGTAAATGATAGCACGGTTTGGCATGTTCTTTTCTAGTATTAAAAAAAAACAACAACAAAAAACAAAAACAAAAACGTTTAGACGTCTTCGTCATGTGCGTGGTTTCTTATCGCTCTGCCGCATACAATTACTCTCTGTAGTCCGCGGTTTTACGAGCTGTCATTGTGAATGGAAGCAGCTTTCACGGGTGTTTGATTTTAGTGGCATTTGGAGTGTATGCATGTCTTCAGCTGCGTCCTTGAGAAGAAAATACTTCAGTTGGTGAAAATTTCTGACAAGGCTGGCTGTGAACTGGTTGAAATCGGTAATCGTGTGCAACAAAGTTTTTGTTGTTGTTGTAATTTTGTCAAGAATGAGTGAGAGGTGTACTCCCTTATCACAGTGTTTCCTAGTGATTTTTTTTTGTTTTTTGTTTTGTTTTGGTTGTTGTTGTTGTTGGGTATTATTCTACCGTATGTCGCGTTCCATTTCTGTTTTGTTTTTGTTTTCTTTTGTTTTCTTTTCTTTTTTGTTTTTCCTGTTTTTGAACAGACAAAATCAATATATCTCATAAACACTTGCGATGTGCAAAAACATACGGACAGCATACACTCGCGCAACAATAGGACACTTAACTGTGCACACACGCGCGCGCGCGCACACACACACACACACACCACGAACACATACACACACGCGCGCGCGCGCATATATATACACACACACACACACACACACACACACACACTCTCTCTCTCTCTCTCTCTCTCTGTCCTCCTCCTCCTCATCCTCTTCCAACACATATACCTTCGTGCGGGTGCACAATCTCAAATACACACAGGCAAGTAATCATGCCCATATAACTTGCTTTGTAAATGTGTTACAAGATATTGCACATTTCATTTTCATACAAATATTCGTATGAACACGTGGTGGAAATAGCGTATCAAAGTCATGTGTTTAATGCAGTAAGACTATAAATGCACAATACCAGTACTACTTCACTAACAAAACAACAGTGTGCAAACATGTGCATTTTTCAGATGATTTAATTCACTTTAATTTTGTGTACTTGTCTCCATAGATGTTTGGTACGGATACCTCTTTTGACAACATTTTGTGAACATTTCTGAACAGTAGACGTATTTTGCAATCTTTATTTTGTGTTTGATTTTATTTAGTCTGCTCTATTAATATAATGTTTAGCGTAAAAAATAATTTGGTCTAATATTTCATCTTTTTCATGTCTCAAATAGAACCAATTATATGTCTGAAGATAATCTTGTACATTCATCTCATTTCTCTTCGTCTTCCATCTCCAGAAGTGTTGAGAATATTGACAGTTCCATGAATAATGTACAACTGTCTCTTTCGTTATTAGAGACGTTACACATATTACTCTTTATCATGCCCATTTTCTTCAAAATAATATTTGTGACTGAAAGATGGCTGTTGTAGTATATTCGAAATTGAAACCATTAATAGTTTAGTTTTTTAATTTTTGTAACCAAGTTTAAGGTTTTCCGCGATATATCAAAATAAGCTATCTTTATGCCCACCTTACAAAGGATCCTGTACTAGTCATAAATAGATTATCAAGAAATACATTATGTGTGCGTGAATACATTGCTATATCTACGTGGTTTTCTTTTCCTTTTTTTTTCCTGTCGAAGTATTGTGTATGTTTTGAAACGGTTATAGCCCTGATATGGCTCTACGCAGCTGGCTGGGCTTTAAGCAAAAATAACAATAAGACCCATTGATCACTTGTTTACATATAATATGATTTGTAGCGCATTCATTTTACCATTACGTTTTGCATTTTCTATCTTTATGTTTTTCTTCCGTACATATAACATTTAAATTGATGGTATGCATTTATCATGCCCATTTATCGACAGTTGAATGTCGAATTTTTCCGAATTTTTTTTATGATTAAAATAAAGCTTTCGGTTTTGTCAACAAGATCTCTCAGTAGAGAAACTTGTTTATCCTGTTTTTTGTTTGTTTATTTGTTTGTTTTTTAAAGAAGAGTTTGTGACGTAGTCTACATTTATGATTACACTAAATCGTTCAGACAGGGACTCTTGCTGCTTGCTGCGTATTTCAGTTCCACTTGTTTAGTATACTTAGAATAAGAAAGGAATCCCCCCATGGGAATGCCGGGGTTCTTTCAGTATAAATAGTATCCCCCACTTCTGGAAATTCAGTGATAATTTTTTGTTTCTTTTCTGTCACCTGTTTCTTTCTTCCTCCTTTCCTTTCTGTCATTTCTCCCTATCATTTTCTGCCTTGCTGATCCATTCACCTGTATGTGTTCGAGAAAGTCTTACGTACTTTCTCTTAGGACTGGTAGTTGGGTACATGTGTTAAATGCATTTTTGGCTCTAGGCATATGAGATATACGGATGCAATTTTAGGTAATTTAGGCATGTTTTTTTTATTTATATTTTAGTGTACTTAGTTATGTTTAAATTTGTATTCAGGTATGTTTTTAAAATCCCCTGTGCGATAAACTGGACGGAATGGTCAACACCAGACGCATCTTCTGAGATTATGTGCGTGAATGCATTGATATGTGTACTTAATTTTCTTTTCCTTTTTTTCCTGTTGAAGTATTGTGTATGTTTTGAACTTGTTATAGCCATGATATGGCTTTACCCGGTCGGCTGGGCTTTAAACAAAATAAAAAAAACGAAAGCGTCTTTTCAGAACTTTTTCCCATTTATAAGCTTTGAATTTTGAGTGTACCGTAAACGCTATCTGATATGTTTCTAGGCATACTGTATATATTATCTTTCCATTTTGATGTTACATTGTATAAGCCTATATTTTTAACCCATTTCATTTTGACTGCTGGCATAAATATTTTTATATTTGAAATACCTAAGCCTTCATTTTCAGTATTGAGTACTGGATGCTTCCGTTTAGCTTTCAGCGTTCCCGTTTTATTATCTGTGCAGTTTTGTTGTGTTTGTAAGAAAGAAAAATGTTTTGCATTCTCAGGCCTAACTAGAATTTAAAGTTCAGAGTTTTAGTGGGACATCTCGTTTTGGATTGTGTATAGTCGTTATTGTTTGCTTACAAGAGAAGAGCCGAGAATAGAGGCAGCATTCATGCGTTGCCTGCATTGGCCTGACCAAAGTTTTTGAGCAGGTTAGCAATGGTAGATTAGTTCACCTACTTGGGATCAAGTCTCCAGCAATGGTAGATTAGTTCATCTACTTGGGATCAAGTCTCCAGCAATGGTAGATTAGTTATCTACTTGGGATCAAGTCTCCAGCAATGGTAGATTAGTTATCTACTTGGGATCAAGTCTCCAGCAATGGTAGATTAGTTCACCTACTTGGGATCAAGTCTCCAGCAATGGTAGATTAGTTCATCTACTTGGGATCAAGTCTCCAGCAATGGTAGATTAGTTATCTACTTGGGATCAAGTCTCCAGCAATGGTAGATTAGTTATCTACTTGGGATCAAGTCTCCAGCAATGGTAGATTAGTTATCTACTTGGGATCAAATCTCCAGCAATGGTAGATTAGTTCACCTACTTGGGATCAAGTCTCCAGCAATGGCAGATTAGTTCACCTACTTGGGATCAAGTCTCCAGCAATGGTATATTAGTTCACCTACTTGGGATCAAGTCTCCAGCAATGGTAGATTAGTTCACCTACTTGGGATCAAGTCTCCAGCAATGGCAGATTAGTTCACCTACTTGGATCAAGTCTCCAGCAATGGTAGATTAGTTCAACTTTGGATCAAGTCTCCAGCAACCTGTCAGATAACTGCAACAGATCTGGATGCTGTGCGTTTTTATGGAAATGTCCTGTGTGTGAACTAATCGGTGCTCATTCATTCAAGCCAGATTACAAAACCACTTCAGCGATAAAAAATGTTTGGAAAATTGAATACTTATTACCAGGTTAATCTCCGTAATCAATTAATAAGTTATCCTGGGTAAGACCAAAGTACATGTTTGGCACGCATCATATCTGATAGAGAAATCTGTGTAATCATCCTGTTTTGTACACGCTCGCAAACATTTCAAGAGGGAATATAAACGGGATAGTAAAGCCATATAAAAGTCAACAGTTTATTTTGTTTTTGCATAGATTTCATTCTTTCTGTCTGTTTCTCTCTGTGTTTGTCTCTCTCTCTCTCTCTCAGTCTGTCTCTGGCCGTCACTGTCTATCTTTGACTGTCTGTCTCTTCTCTCTCTCTCTCTCTCTCCTCTCTCTCTCTCTCTCTCTCATTCTCTCTCTCTCTCTCTCATTCTCTCTCTCGTACTCGTATACACGCACATTCATATACACACATGCATAGTTGTAGATACACATAAGCATGTAAAGTTTCCATCAGCGATTTTAGTGAAGCTTTGTTTAAAAATTGGAGAACGGTTCTGGATGAAAGTCACGGCGTGGATCAGTCTGAATGGGCGGGGCGTTGGAGGAGTAATTAGAAAGTTACAGTATGTAGATCTTGAATATATATCCGCGTGGCGACACATGGTAAGTGAGCACCTCACGGACTCAAGATAAATCCTCGAGGGACTCAGAGGAGGTCTGGCCCACAGACGTGCGGCACGCAGGCCCACCGGCGTGTGGACATGCCCTGGTGGCTGCGAACCAGATCCCTAGCTATGGGTAGATAGCACTACTGTCTTGTGGGTGTTTCGGGAGAAACCAAGGCATACTACTGCCTTGTGGGTGTTTCGGGAGAAACTAAGGCATACTACTGCCTTGTGGGTGTTTCGGGAGAAACCAAGGCATACTACTGCCTTGTGGGTGTTTCGGGAGAAACTAAGGCATACTACTGCCTTGTGGGTGTTTCGGGAGAAACTAAGGGATACTACTGCCTTGTGGGTGTTTCGGGAGAAACTAAGGCATACTACTGCCTTGTGGGTGTTTCGGGAGAAACTAAGGCATACTACTGCCTTGGGTGTTTCAGGAGAAACTAAGGCTTACTACTGCCTTGTGGGTGTTTCGGGAGAAACTAAGGCATACTACTGCCTTGTGGGTGTTTCGGGAGAAACTAAGGCATACTACTGCCTTGTGGTGTTTCGGGAGAAACTAAGGCATACTACTGCCTTGTGGGTGTTTCGGGAGAAACTAAGGCATACTACTGCCTTGTGGGTGTTTCGGGAAAACTAAGGCATACTACTGCCTTGTGGGTGTTTCGGGAGAAACTAAGGCATACTACTGCCTTGTGGGTGTTTCGGGAGAAACTAAGGCATACTACTGCCTTGTGGGTGTTTCGGGAGAAACTAAGGGATACTACTGCCTTGTGGGTGTTTCGGGAGAAACTAAGGCATACTACTGCCTTGTGGGTGTTTCGGGAGAAACTAAGGCATACTACTGCCTTGTGGGTGTTTCGGGAGAAACTAAGGCATACTACTGCCTTGTGGGTGTTTCGGGAGAAACTAAGGCATACTACTGCCTTGTGGGTGTTTCGGGAGAAACTAAGGCGTACTACTGCCTTGTGGGTGTTTCGGGAGAAACTAAGGCGTACTACTGCCTTGTGGGTGTTTCGGGAGAAACTAAGGCGTACTACTGCCTTGTGGGTGTTTCGGGAGAAACTAAGGCATACTACTGCCTTGTGGGTGTTTCGGGAGAAACTAAGGCATACTACTGCCTTGTGGGTGTTTCGGGAGAAACTAAGGCGTACTACTGCCTTGTGGGTGTTTCGGGAGAAACTAAGGCGTACTACTGCCTTGTGGGTGTTTCGGGAGAAACTAAGGCGTACTACTGCCTTGTGGGTGTTTCGGGAGAAACCAAGGCATAATTGTTATTCTGCATGGGTATACCCACAATAGGGATTTAAACATTGGGGTGTCTGCATACACGTTGACCCGGGAGATGGGGGAAAACCTCCGCCCTTTACCCACGAGACGGAGGTGTCTGGACAACCCAAAATAAGATCGTCTGACCACTCTGTCAATCTTCCCTTTTATAACAAACATTATTAAAGAAAATTATGATTTCAGCGTGTATATTTCTCAAGGTCACTGTGACCGTAAAAAAAAAAAAGCTTCAGTTAAAACTACACTTGATGTGCAGCGAGGGCAGTGACAGACTGTCACAACGGTGAAAACAGATTTTGACCCTTTGACTTCCGCACCCTGTCCACCAGCATCCTGCGTTGTCAACCATGCTAGCAAAACAAAAGCTTACGCCTTTCTCTCACCCTGTCCATCAGCTTCCTGCAGGAAGCTTGTGGACAGGGTCAGGAAGTCAAAAGATTTAAGTTTTTGCTGTTGATGGATAGGGTGCGGGAGTCATAGGGTTAAATATTTTCAGAAGCCGTTTTCTGAAAAGGTGCTGCTTACGCACCTTCCTGAAAAAGTGCCGATTTTAAGCACTGTTTTCTTTTTTTTGTTTTTTTTTGTTTTTTTGTTTTGGTCCTTGTGACCTTGACCTTGAATCCTCGTCTTCCAAAACTATTGCATTAGCAATTCCTTCACGATCCACGTCTTTGACCAAAATTCGGTAAAGATCGATTGACTGAGAAACAGTTTAGAAAATATTGCTAACACATTTTTGTGACGGACAGACACAGACAGACAGACAGACAGTCAGACAGACAGACAGACAGACAAACACACAGACAGACAGACTTCCCTTCTGGGTAATTTGAAATAATCCATCCACACGCCTTCCCCCCCCCCCCTTCCCCCGCCTTTTTTTTCAAATTTTCAAAAAGGAAATTAAAAAGGCAGGAACATCAAGATGTCCTTGATCATAACCATATACGATTGTGCCCATAAATCTGCATGAACTTTCAGTGTATTCTGTACCTCGTGCCTGTACCACCGCACCACTACTTGTTGTTATTTAGAAAGGAGTTTAAGAATGATTCAGAGCGACATGATCTTTGGAAAGTGTATGTATTGTGTGTATGTGTTGGTGTGTGTGTGTGTGTTGTGTGTGTGTGTGTGTGTGTGTGTTTGTGTGTGTAGTGTGTGTGTGTGTGTGTGTGTGTGTGTGTGTGTGTGTGTGTGTGTGTGTGTGAACTTTTTTGTTGTCTTTTTATGGAAATATCTTGTGAAAATCGTACCAATTTCAGATCGTGCCTATGTTCGAGAGGAAAACTTTGTCCTCCCAAGCTGGTGTGTGTGTGTGTGTGTGTGTGCTCGTTTTTGAGTATTTTCTTTTTCAACCGTGTAGATAAAAATGTCCTGGCATGGATTATATGAGCGGTCATTCTGGGCGGATTTGAATTGACTTTTGTGTGTGTTTTCTGTTTACAAGGATTCCTCACGAGCCTTTTTATATTTCTTTCTGTCCTAGTAACGGTGGACCCTAGAAAAGTGAAGTCTTTACCACCTCACCCCTCTGTAATGTCAGAATTATGTGGCAACCTTAACTTTATGATATGTAATTTGTGTGTGTTTGTTTGTGTTTATCAGCTGCTTCTTGATGAGTTGCATTGCAGTGTGGGTCAGCTGTTTGGTCCAACAGGGGTCGGCTGTTACCTAACGATAACAATATCGGTTGACCTCTTGTTATCAAGACTATAATAATATTATGTAAATGCGTCTTATGGTTCGGTTTAAAGTTGTCAGAAAAGGGTTTACACGTTAAACTTAATAAAATCACCCCCCCCCCCCCCCCCAAACGAACAGAAAGAGAGTTTTGAAGAAAATGATTACGTAAAATGTGACAATTGCTGGAAAAAATATGGCTTAACCATATATTTGATTACGTATATATCACTTATCACAACTTGAAGGTAATGGAACCTTGTAATGCATTCGATAAATAAATGATTTGTAGATTTGGTATGTGAGTATAACGTGTGACTGCAGTGTGAAGGCGTATAAGTCGAGGACAGGCGACGGGTTTCCAACATTTGGACAGCAAAGGCGCTGCTTCGTTCGACGAGATTGTTTGGTTGCTTTTGAATTCTTTTAGGATGGATAGTGCACTGACTTGGAGTTTTCGGAAAGTGTCAGAAAATGGTTTCCACGTGAAATTTAGTTAAATTACCTCTTTTCCCCCAAGCGAACTGAAGGGGTTTTTTGAAGACAACGATTACGTAAAATGTGACATTTGCTGAAAAAATCAACAACAGATTTATGGTTTAATATAAGTCTTCAATATATATAAGTTTAGGTCTGGTTTTTCTTTTTTTTACCTTAAGGTTGTGCCTTTCCAGTGAGTGTTTTCTTGGTGTTTGGTATCACGCATTGTATTGTATTCGACATACCCTAGTTGCAGTGATTGTACACGGTCTTGTCGTCTGAAAGTAGGAATAAATATAACCTGAAGAGTAGCGTGTGCACGCCATTTGTAGGCGAGTATGGTAGTGGTGCCTCCGTGCCAAGCAACAGAAGCCTTGTCTGATAGTGAAATGGGTGAGATTGTCTTTCTTCCTGTCATTTCTCACTCCCTTCTTTTATTCTTTCCTTTTTTCTTTCTTTCTCTCGTCGCTATCTTTCGTCTCTTCCTTTTTTTATTTTTTTTTATTTTGTTTCTTCCTTTCTTCTTTTCTTTCTGTTTGCCCCCCCCCCCCCCCCCCCCCCCCCCAGTCTGTGCTGCTGAAATTAACTGCTGATGCCGATTTCATGGCCTGGCAGCGCCGATAAAATATTTCAAACATGTATGAGAGAAGATAAATGTATTTGAGGGCAAACAGTTGATTAACGTTTTGGAAAGAGAAAATGTTGGACATGAAATTTTAATAAGAGTAACACTTTATGAATTTGTGATAAATGAAGAAATAACATGTTTGTGCTGCTTGGGCTACCCTGATCCTATGAAAAACATGTTAAACAATTTGTTTGTTTTTTCCCGTCTCATTCTCTATTCTTCTTCGATGTCCATTTTACTGTTTCCGGACGTTTGAAGGTTGGCCCTATAAAAATAGTTTTCTTCTTCCCTCCCTTCCTTCCTCATCCCATGCCACTGAAACTTAACATATATCTCTGTGTTGATTACATGATGTCCATATCACAGAAATTTTCTTAATGACCAAGAACAGCCACTTGCCCAACTACAAGTAGAGAGTAGACATATTTTCCCTAGGCATCTTCATCAAAACTTTTCCGGACGTAACTAGTAAAAAGTAAAAAAAAAAAAAAGGTTGTTCCATTTCCCTAACATTTATGAAATCCAAAACAAGTGTGACTGCCCGCGTTCAAGCAAACAGGAACCAGGGGGAAAAAACACGAAAAAAAGAATGCGGAAAAAGAAGAAACACGAAAAAAGAATACGTTTTCTGATTTTTTTTTGTATTTTTTTTTGTAGTTCACTGCACCTTATGGTCCCATGTCCCTGAAGTGGTAGGGGAGGGAGATGGGAGAGCCTTCAACCTTTCTCAGGGCCTGCATTATGAGGCAGTGATTGTCGAGTCTCCTCTGCCCTTCGACTAAGCTTAATAGCTTGTGCTTTGAAATTTAAGAAACTATGTGGAGAATGCTGGATGGACGATAATGTAGGCTGACCCTGGCTGCTCTTTGGGTGTGGTAGTTATCGGATTACCCTGTCTCACTGTATATCTTATATGTAATTCTCTGTACTATCTCTCTGATCTTTTACTCTCTCGCCCCCTTTCTCTGTCTCTGTCGCTATGTCTCACGTGTCTGTCTGTCTGTCTGTCTGTATATCTGTATGTGTGTATGTATGTATGTATGTATGTATGTATATGTATGTATGTATGTATGTATGTATGTATGTTTGTTTGTATATGTATGTGTCTGTCTGTTTGTCTATCTCTGTCTCTCTCTGTCTCTGTCTGTCTATCTGTCTCTGTCTGTCTGTCTTCTCTCTCTCTCTCTCTCTCTCTCACCATCCACACACACACACACACACACACACACACACACACACACACACACACACACACACACACACACACACACACACACACACAAACTGTCGAAGGTCCGCACCCTGTAAAAACGGTTATTTCTTCTCCCTTCCCCTATTAGCCCCCCCCCCTCCCCTGCAACTGAAACTTAATATTATGATTCTCTAGTCAGTCACTTTAAAGTTCTAATAACGAAAAGACCGTCTAATATCACTTATAATGAAAAGACGTTAAATCAAAGAACGAACGAACGATAACGAAAAGACGGTGTGCGTAATACTGACAAAGAAGAGTCATCTTACAGGGATCAGCCACCCGACGAAAAACGGTGAGCAAGGGAATTTTGAAGGTAATGTTAATGTAAAACTCATCATCTGCGTGTCAAATGAAAGAACGAACACAGTCACTCTTAGTATGCTCGCTGAGGACTCATCCGCCTGTCTTTATTAGCCTAAACGCTAAATACTGTCATTGGTCAGTTCTGGTTGTCTGTTGGTCTGTCTGTCTGTCTGTCTGTCTGTCTGTCTGTCTGTCTGTCTGTCTTCTGCCAGTCTGTCTGTCCTTGTGTTTCTTCTTCTGTTAGTTTGCTTAGTTTGAAAATCAGACCCTTTGTATCGATAGGGCTGACTGCTGAAAAAAAAGGACATCAGACTATCATATCGTCAATTCTCTGTCTGTCTGTCCGTCTTTCTCTGTGTCTCTGTCTGTCTGTCTGTCTTGTGTCTGTCTGTCTGTCTGTCTGTCTGTCTCTCTCTCTCTCTCTCTCTCTCCTCTCTCTCTCTCTCTCTCTCTCTCACCCTTACGCGGATAAGAACATAAAATTGTTGAATGTCATGTTTGCTGCCACCTTGTTCCTGTATGACTTCAGGGTTTTAAGACAGCCTTTATCCTTATCATTATTCACCCCAGGAACAAATTAGGAAGAAGTTGACTAGTCGCCGTGGCGTAGTGATTAGCGCAACAGACTACTGACTTTAAGGTTGTGGGTTCGAATCCCCATCAGTCCCTTCAAAAATCATTGTGGGAGTTTTCCCCCATAACTGGCTCCTAACCGGAGTTGGGCATGCTATGGGCTCTTTGGGAAGACTGGGACGACACAGTTGAGTCTCATCCACTTCACGGGTGCATCATTGAGGGTGTTGCTCAAATCTTCTGACCAGCACCGCAGATGTCTTTATCTCTCAGGCCTGGCCGGTGCCATGATATGTTACAGATAGTAAGCATAGAGTACAGCCCTGTCACGCAGTCTCAATCCTTAGTGGAACTCCATAGCATCATGATTATCATCCTCATCGACATCATCATCATCATCACGTTGTAAAAACTCTGCCAGCTTCTGTGGCCATTAAGGTGGCGTAGAAAATAGGGAGGGGGGAAGGTGAGCGCAAAGATCACCTCCCTGAGTGCGATGATCCTAAAAATTTTTTAAAAAGGAAGAAGTTTGGGTCACAGCATTACCCACATTACTGTACATGTCTGGCAGGCAAGACGGCTGACCAGGTGTGCCACAGCAGCGGCCTCAGGCGTCACCTGCCGCCCAGGTACCAGGTGAGCCGTGAGTTGCGGGGAATGGGAGCTGAAAGCAAGATACTGCACAAGGCCAGCCTGCAGGAGAAAGACACCATCTTCAAGCTGGCAGCCAACCCTAAGTACTTTGACGAGATACAGAAAAAGTTGCAGGTGAGAAAAGGAGATGTTAGTTTGTGTGACGTTGTGTATGTGTATGTGTATGTGTTGTGTGTGTGTGTGTGTGTGTGTGTGTGTGTGTGTGTGTGTGTGTGTTGTATGTGTGTGGTAGTCTTCAATTTAATGTCTATTCACTAAAATGATTTTAGACACAATGTGTGTGTGTGTGTGTGTGTGTGTGTGTGTGTGTGTGTGTGTGTGTGTGTGTGTGGTGTGTGAGGGAGATGTTAGTTTGTATGACAAATATATATGTGTGTGTGTGTATGTGTATGTGTGTGTGGTGTGTGTGGAGAGAGAGAGAGAGAGAGGGATGTTAGTTTGTATGGCGTGTGTTTGGATGTGTGTGTGTGTGTGTGTGTGTGTGTGTGCGTGTGTGTGTGTGTGTGTGTGTGTGTCTACATGCATGCATGTGTATGAAAGAGACTGTTAGATTGTGAAAGCCATTAACCTATACACAAAGAGGGTAAGGGAGTAAGTAGACATATAGTTACCCAGTATCGATACCTCATTTTTAATGTTCACTGAGGAATACCTCATTTTTAATGTACACTGAGGAATACCTCATTTTTAATATACACTGAGGAGGATTATGACAACAGTACAGTTTTTGTGGTTTATTGAATTTTTTTCTGTTCGAGTTACTGTAAGTTGGTCTGCGCATGAAAACCACTATCCTCACCCCCATCTCTTCCCCATCCCCCATATACACATAAAGAAAACATACCTAATAAAATCTCAAGGTAATATCTAAACAGGAAGGGGGAAAACCCAACAATTTAAGCAAATATCAGTGTGCTACATATTAAAGTCTTTCATGGCTCAAAGTACTATGATTGTTGGGGTGAAAGAGTTGTTAAAGCATGTCATTCATGCAGATGGAGCTAAATATGCTCCGCTTCTTTCTGACTGTCTAACAGGTTTAAGAAGTCGTTGTGTTCAGGATGGGTGTGATTCACAGAAATTATTTTCAGTCTGTCATCCTCTGTGTTCATATTTTCAAATGTGTCCTCATTCTTTCCAATCAGCCCGTCTGCTTTTCTGATAGTCTTTTCCTGGTTGTCTCTCTTATGTTTAGACATGATACCAGTCTTTCTACTTCTTTTTCTTTTTCTTCTTCCTCATTTTCTTCACCATTAGCTTTGGGAAGAATCATTGGGGCACTGTTCTTAACAACTGTTCACCAAATCATCCTCCAGCTTTGTCGGTTGTGTGCCAAATCCATTGTCTCTGGAAATGGTTTCTCTGTCCATTCCGCAATGTTCAGTTCTAACTCACTACACCATATGTCAAAGGGTTGCATACTGTGGATGTACTAGTAATTTCATAACCCCATGACAATATTGTGTGTGTGTGTGTGTATGTGTGTGTGTGTGTGTGTGTGTGTGTGTGTGTGTGTGTGTGTGTGTGTGCATGTGTGTGTGTGTGTGTGTGTGTGCATGTGTGTGTGCATGTGTGTGTGTGCATGTGTGTTTGTCTTTGTGTGTGTGCATGTTGTTTTTTGGTGTGTTTGATTTTGAAGAGAAAAATCACAGTTTTTTTGTTTTGTTTTTTGTGTTGGAGTATTTCAAATAAATTGTTGAAATGAGATCTTTTTTCTCCTTTCGTTCTTTCTCGTTGCTTTGTTTCTTTTGTTTGATTCGCCTCCCTTCCCCCCCCCCCCCCACCCCCAACTGTCTGTCTGCATGGCTGCCAGTCTGCCCATATCCATGTCTACTTTCTTTGTCCCTTCCTTTGATAAACAGCTGACCATTTTTCCCTTATCTGTGAAGCGGATTTAATCCGTGTCTACTTTCTGCGTCCCCTTCCCTTGATATGCACTTGATCACTGGCCTAATAACCTCATTATATGTCCAAAACGTGAGCTGTTCGAGTTCTGTAATCGTATTTCACCCAAATGATCTCTGTCTGGGTGTGTTATCTACAGAGCACCTGTTTTGGTACAGGGAAGTAAACAGTTTGTTTTTGTCAATGATTTCTCTTAGTTCAGGATGTTTTGACTTTTGCGCTTTGAAAATAATAAGTCATCCTGTTTCTGGTCATATAAATTAGTTGTACACCCATAGACTGAGATACTGAAAATGTGTGCAGAGGCTGGCGTGCTAACTTTGTCATGTGGCATTCCAATATTCCTTATACATGCTTTCATATGATACAAATACGATGAATCAGGTAAGCAGATAGTATTTACGTGTACATGCAGGTACTTGGGCATATGTGCTTATACTCATATAATTATAGGCAAAGCTGGATATACACGTTCAGAATGCTGAACCATTTGTGGAGATCTTCCTGACAGAGTATCAGTGTATCAGTACCAAGCTGAAACTGTACTTTTGTGGCTTCTTTTATGGCTCAAAACACTGGAGGGTGACAGAGAGCAACTTGGTGAGTGATCATTTTTCCACACAATCCCTGAAGAAACATACCAGTCTTAGAAGGACCAGTACTACTTCTGGCCAGAAGTACTTGCCCATTGCGGTCAAGTGAGTGTGGACACCACCATCATTATGAAAAGACAGTGGAGATGGATTAGGCACATCATTCAAAGAGAACAGAACATCACCCAGACTGCCTCTCGTTGGACACCAGAAGGAAGATTCAAGGAAGGAAGACCCAGAGCACTTGACTACGGACAGTACAAGAAGAATGAAGGGTCAAGCTTGTGTGTGTTGTCATACAAAGGACGGCCCAGAACAGACAGGAATGGGGGACCTACGTTGCTGCCCAACATGACAGTGGTATAATGGGTAGTAATTAAGCTCAAAGATATATGTATGCATGCATACATAGGTACACATACATGTGTGCTTAC
>CM060305.1:117413741-117441241 GCA_030674185.1 Monoplex corrugatus
CTGGTCGATGCATGTGATTTTGTGCATGAGCTGGCTGGCTTTTTTGATAGAACTGTGGACTTAAGATCCTGTGTGCTGAGTGTAGTCCCACCCCATAATGTAATAGCATGCTTATTGCCCATTTTAAAAATTCCAATCATTCATGTGTTGTCAGTGTTTCATATGTCCCATTTTTTGCCCAGTTTCAAGACCTTGCCAGTGCCTAGGGTTTTAAGCAGGCTGAAGAAGTCTGTCAAATTTGGGTGGAACACCTATGGAATTGCCTGATTGTGATGAGTCCTTTTTGAACAAACTCCAGATTCAAATCTGTAGAAATGCTTCAGTGGCAAACATCAATGAAAGTCAAAGGAACACTGCATAGATATAATGTGTAACTGTTTGCCAACTATGGGAACAGAAAATGAACATGAATGTCAAGAACAGAATATACATGTGTTCTTGCAGATGCACAGATAGATTGGATTTACTCATGCCATGATTTGCTTAGAAAGGCAGTGGTTACTGAAGAGATAAAGTCATACACAAATTTGTTCAAAAGTCTGTACATATGTATTTATCATTTTACTGTATGTGTTAAACTTCTAGTTTTCTCTCTGTCATAAAAGTCGAGGTGCCAATCCGGCCATTGGTGACATGAAGAGTTATCTGCCCCTGCATCATGCAGTGTTGAACAACCAGGAGAAAGTGGTGGACTCCATGCTGGACTACTTTCCCCAGTGCTACTGTGTGAGTTTCAGTTTGTGTGTGTGTGTTGTGTGTGTGTGTGTGTGTGTGTGTGTGTGTGCGTGTGCGCGTGTGTGCACACGTGGGGGGGGGGGGGATGAATATCAAGGTGGATTTCTTCCCCTGGTGCTACCGAGCACATTAAGATCATTGTGCATCCTCTTTGAATGTGATTTATTCTGATAACTTGTTGAGGAATCTGAATGTCTGCATGCTAGTGTTAGAGTGTATATGCATATATGTGCATGCGTATGCATGTGTGTGTGCATGTGTGTGTCTGTGTGTGTGTGTGTCTGTGTGACAGCATTAGTGAAACCAGTTGAAAGCCACAGAGTACACAGAGAGCTTGAGTCATATGATACGACTCAGTGAGCATGACGTTACATTAGACAGTCTTCATTAGACCTTAACCTAAGTTGTCAAAATCAAGGCGAAAAAAAAATTGAAGTTTTAATGAGAGATTCCCCTCCCCCTTCCCGACTAGTCTTACACAAGGCTAAACTTTTGCAAGAATAAGTGATGGTGAGAGTCAGTTTACACTTCAGCACTGCAGCATTATCACTGGTTGAATGTTGTTTCTTCAGGGTCTGTACATGGCCAGCAGACTGTGCAAGAGGACTTCCATCCATGTCAAGTTGAAGTCGGCTTTCATCAGGTGGGTACAGAATCACCATTACATATCTGGGGTGGTAAAGTCTTGGACACTATATTTGTCATTTAGTGTCAGTATGTCAGTCTCTCTGAAAGTATTGTCTAAAATCACATTTGTGAATAGACATTAAATAAAAGGCTCCTTCTTTCTCTCTTGAAATGTCAGCTTGGTGATTTAAGTCTAGCTATAGCATCTCAAGATATGATACACATACGGTTTTGCATATTGTCATGCACAGGCTTAGTCAGTCCTCAGGAGTGTTTTTTGCAGTTTGAAGCAGGGTGCATATGTGGAACTTTCCAAGTGTAAGAAGTCACTCTTGCAAATTTTGAGTTCCAATGTTCAGTTGCTGACAAAGGTTGTTTCATTTGACGCCACTTTTCGTCTCCTGCTTCTTCTTCTCCTCCACTGCCCCTGCCCTTGACCTCGCTGCTGCAAGCTTTGTCTCCTCCTCTGCCGTCTTCGCCTTCGCCTTCTGTCCTGATGGTGCCGCCTTCGCCTTCTGTCCCGCCGGTGCCGCTCTCGCCTTCTGTCCCGTTGGTGCCGCCTTCGTCGCCACCTCAGCCGCCACCATATGACTGTGATAGGCTGAAACTATGCCTTTTTAATGCTCAGTCGGCATGCACTGGTGACAAAGCCGATGTTATTGCTGACTTTGTCGCAGATGAGCATGTTGACATTGCTTTTATCACGGAGACATGGCTTAACCCCCTTGGTCACGAACCTATACTTGCTAGCCTCACTCCGAGTGGTTACAGGCTTGCTTCTTTCCATCGCTCATCCCGAGGTGGCGGTATCGCCATCCTCTACAACGACTCACTCCATTCCCGCCTATCTTTCTCGCAGTCTCTGCCTTTCTCCCATCCTTCTTTCGAGCACGTTGAAGTATCCTTCCAATCCACCCCTCACCCCATCACCTTCTCCTGTGTCTATCGACCCCCACCTAGCTCTGCCAACAAACTCACCACATCCATGTTTCTCTCTGACTTTGACCAATTGCTTGACCACTACTGCCTCTTACCTGGAAATCTCATCATTCTAGGTGATATCAATGTCCACTATGTCAACACTCACCGTTATGACACAAGACATATCATCAACTCTCTGTCCAATCACAATATGACTCAACACATTTCTGAACCAACCCATCAAAAAGGTCACATTCTTGACTGGATCATTTCTCGTGATCATCACAATTCCGCTACTGACAACTGCTTAGTTCTTTCTACCCGTCTAACTTCAGCCCTTCCATCTGACCACTCTGCAATTCTCTGTTCTCTCGACATTTCTCCTCCTTCCCGTACCATGCGCACAGTGACTCGACACAATCTCAAATCTATCGACCTCTCCACATTTTCATCTGATGCCTCCCGTCTCCTTTCTGAAAAGTCACATAACCTTGCCGATGAATTCTATACTACTCTCCACCATCTTCTGGACACTCATGCTCCAGCCACAACCCGTCTTTTACCTGACCGCCCCCCTACCCCCTGGCTCACTCATGAGATCGCCTGTGCAAAACGTGCCCGCCGCAGAGCAGAGCGCCGCTGGCGCAAATCCAAACTCACTGTACACAGGCAACTTTTCCAAGCCTCTAAAACAAAAGTATCCACCCTCATTGCATCAGCAAAAACAAGCTATTTCCAAACCAAAATCCTGAATGCCTCTTCTTCAAAAGAACTCTTTACAACCATGAATCATCTCCTTGGCACACGAAAAGATTTACCTCTCCCAACAAAACATACAAATGAAGAACTCCCATCTGTATTCTCCAACTATTTCACCACCAAAATACAAACTCTTCGTGACAGGCTTGACAGGACACCCTGTCAACCATGCCCACCTGACCCTTCCTTCTCTGGCACACCTCTTACTACTTTTACCCCAGTCTCACAAGAAGAAATTCTCAACACAATCAGATCCATGTCGTTCAAAACCTGCGAACTGGATCCTCTTCCAGGTTCTGTCTACGCCGACTGTCTCCCTACTCTCCTCCCATTCATCACTGACATCATCAACACTTCTCTTCAAACTGGAACTGTCCCAGATTCTTTCAAGTCTGCTATTGTTCACCCTCTCCTCAAGAAACACAATTTAGATCCAAATGAACTGAAAAATTACCGGCCTATCTCTAATCTCTCTTTCTTGTCAAAACTCCTTGAAAAAGTCGTCCTCAACCAGCTGAACTCTCACCTGTCTGCCAACAATCTCCTCAATCCTTTCCAGTCAGCCTACCGCCAGTGCCATAGCACTGAAACTGCCCTACTACACATTCTCAACAATCTCCTCCTTGCAACTGATACTGGCAAAGTCTCTCTCCTCACACTCCTTGATCTGTCTGCAGCCTTTGATACCATTGATCATGGTATTCTCCTTTCTAGACTTCATCATACTTTTGGCATCTCTGACATTGCTCTGTCTTGGTTCACTTCATACCTATCAAACAGAAAACAAACCGTTCTCATCAATGGCACTTACTCTCAACCTGCATACCTGACCTGTGGTGTTCCACAAGGATCTGTCCTTGCTCAAGAAGTTGTTTTTTTTGTTCTTATTGCCAGATATGGTGAAGTGCTTTTTGAAATGCTTTAAGGTTTTTTGTATCATCACTGGCAAAACATTCCAGGTTCCATTAGTGGGGTATGTGTAAGGTTTCTGTTGTGGTGGTTCTAGTGGCAGTAGCTAGTCGAATGATGTGATCTTTGTTGAATAGTCTGGCTGGCTTTTTTGTTAGAAACTGTGGACTTTAGTTCTGGTGCTGAGTGTAAGTCCCATCACCCATAATGTTATAGCTTGCTTATGGCCCCATTTTATAAATTCAATCACTCTTCTATAGTGTTGGTCATTGTTTCATATGTTCCCATTTTTTGCCCCAGTTTCATGAACTTGCCCAGTGCTAGGGTTTTTAAGCAGGATGAAGGATGTCTGTACAAATTTGGTTGGATAACTTATGGAATTGCCTGATTGTTGATGAGTCCTTTTTGAACCAAACTCCAGATTCAATTATGTTAGAAATGCTTCAGTGGCCAAACATCAATGAAAGTCAATGGAACACTGCTACTAGAAATAATGTGTAACTGTTTGCCAACTATGGGAACAGATAAAGATGAACATGAATGTCACAAGAACTGTATTATATATTGTGTTCTGTGAAGATTGCAACAGATAGATTTGGAGTTTACTATGCATTGTAATTATGCTTAGAAAGGGCAGTGGTTACTGAATGAGTGATAAAGTCATAACCACATATTTTGTTCAATGTCTGTAACTATGTATTTTATCTTTTACTGATGTGTTAAACTTCTAGTTTTTCTCTCTTGTCATAAAATCGTGGTGACATTCCGGCCATTGGTGTACTGGAATGCTTATTGACCCTGCATCATGCAGTGTTGTTCATCAGAGTGTTTTGGGGGGTCGCAATGGAGAGGTAAGCTAGGTAAAACTGGGAGTCTGTGTGAGCTCTTAAGTTTCGTGTGTGTGTGTTGTGTGTGTGTGTGTGTGTCGTGTGTAGTGTGTGTCCCGTACGTGCACGTGTGCGCGTCGTGTGCACACGTGGGGGGTGGGGCGGGGGCATGAAATTCAAGGTGAGATTTCTTTTTTTTCACCTGGTGCTTAACGAGCACTTTAAGATCATTGTGCTCACTCTTTGAATGTGTTTATTCTGAATAACTTGTTGAGGAATCTGAATGTCTGAATGCTAGTTGTTAGTGTTTGTATATTGCATATATACCATTAATTTCTGGGGTGGTAAAGTCTTGGACACTATATTTGTCATTTAGTGTCAGTATGTCAGTCTCTCTGAAAGTATTTTTAAAAAATCACATTTGTGAATAGACATTAAATAAAAGGCCCCTTCTTTCTCTCTTGAAATGTCAGCTTGGGTGTTTTAAGTCAGCTATAGCATCTAAAGATATGATACACATAGGGTTTTTTGCATATTGTCATGCACAGGCTTAGTCATTTCCTCAGGAGTGTTTTTTTGCAGTTTGAAGCAGGGTGCATATGTGGAACTTTCCAAGTGTAAGAAGTCACTCTTGCAAATTTTGAGTTCCAATGTTCAGTTGCTGACAAAGGTTGTTTCTTTTTGACGCCACTTTTCGTCTCCTGCTTCTTCTTCTCCTCCACTGCCCCTGCCCTTGACCTCGCTGCTGCAAGCTTTGTCTCCTCCTCTGCCGTCTTCGCCTTCGCTTCTGTCCTGATGGTGCCGCCTTCGCCTTCTGTCCCGCCGGTGCCGCTCATCGCCTTCTGTCCGTTGGTGCCGCCTTCGTCGCCACCTCAGCCGCCACCATATGACTGTGATAGGCTGAAACTATGCCTTTTTAATGCTCAGTCGGCATGCACTGGTGACAAAGCCGATGTTATTGCTGACTTTGTCGCAGATGAGCATGTTGACATTGCTTTTATCACGGAGACATGGCTTAACCCCCTTGGTCACGAACCTATACTTGCTAGCCTCACTCCGAGTGGTTACAGGCTTGCTTCTTTCCATCGCTCATCCCGAGGTGGCGGTATCGCCATCCTCTACAACGACTCACTCCATTCCCGCCTATCTTTCTCGCAGTCTCTGCCTTTCTCCCATCCTTCTTTCGAGCACGTTGAAGTATCCTTCCAATCCACCCCTCACCCCATCACCTTCTCCTGTGTCTATCGACCCCCACCTAGCTCTGCCAACAAACTCACACATCCATGTTTCTCTCTGACTTTGACCAATTGCTTGACCACTACTGCCTCTTACCTGGAAATCTCATCATTCTAGGTGATATCAATGTCCACTATGTCAACACTCACCGTTATGACACAAGACATATCATCAACTCTCTGTCCAATCACAATATGACTCAACACATTTCTGAACCAACCCATCAAAAAGGTCACATTCTTGACTGGATCATTTCTCGTGATCATCACAATTCCGCTACTGACAACTGCTTAGTTCTTTCTACCCGTCTAACTTCAGCCCTTCCATCTGACCACTCTGCAATTCTCTGTTCTCTCGACATTATCTCCTCCTTCCCGTACCAGCGCACAGTGACTCGACACAATCTCAAATCTATCGACCTCTCCACATTTTCATCTGATGCCTCCCGTCTCCTTTCTGAAAAGTCACATAACCTTGCCGATGAATTCTATACTACTCTCCACCATCTCTGGACACTCATGCTCCAGCCACAACCCGTCTTTTACCTGACCGCCCCCCTACCCCCTGGCTCACTCATGAGATCGCCTGTGCAAAACGTGCCCGCCGCAGAGCAGAGCGCCGCTGGCGCAAATCCAAACTCACTGTACACAGGCAACTTTTCCAAGCTCTAAAACAAAAGTATCCACCCTCATTGCATCAGCAAAAACAAGCTATTTCCAAACCAAAATCCTGAATGCCTCTTCTTCAAAAGAACTCTTTACAACCATGAATCATCTCCTTGGCACACGAAAAGATTTACCTCTCCCAACAAAACATACAAATGAAGAACTCCATCTGTATTCTCCAACTATTTCACCACCAAAATACAAACTCTTCGTGACAGGCTTGACAGGACACCCTGTCAACCATGCCCACCTGACCCTTCCTTCTCTGGCACACCTCTTACTACTTTTACCCCAGTCTCACAAGAAGAAATTCTCAACACAATCAGATCCATGTCGTTCAAAACCTGCGAACTGGATCCTCTTCCAGGTTCTGTCTACGCCGACTGTCTCCCTACTCTCCTCCCATTCATCACTGACATCATCAACACTTCTCTTCAAACTGGAACTGTCCAGATTCTTTCAAGTCTGCTATTGTTCACCCTCTCCTCAAGAAACACAATTTAGATCCAAATGAACTGAAAAATTACCGGCCTATCTCTAATCTCTCTTTCTTGTCAAAACTCCTTGAAAAAGTCGTCCTCAACCAGCTGAACTCTCACCTGTCTGCCAACAATCTCCTCAATCCTTTCCAGTCAGCCTACCGCCAGTGCCATAGCACTGAAACTGCCCTACTACACATTCTCAACAATCTCCTCCTTGCAACTGATACTGGCAAAGTCTCTCTCCTCACACTCCTTGATCTGTCTGCAGCCTTTGATACCATTGATCATGGTATTCTCCTTTCTAGACTTCATCATACTTTTGGCATCTCTGACATTGCTCTGTCTTGGTTCACTTCATACCTATCAAACAGAAAACAAACCGTTCTCATCAATGGCACTTACTCTCAACCTGCATACCTGACCTGTGGTGTTCCACAAGGATCTGTCCTTGGCCCTGTTCTTTTCACTCTTTACACCTCCCCCCTGTCCACCATCACCAACTCCCATTCTATAAAACACCACTTCTATGCTGATGACACCCAACTTCAAGACAGTGACTCACCTGATAATATACAGCGCCTGTTGACTCGCACCACTGAGTGTTACTCGGACATTAAGAACTGGATGACACACAATAGACTTCAGCTTAATGATGACAAAACAGAAGCTATCCTCATTGGCACCCGTCAGAAACTTTCTCAGCTGCCTCCTCTTTCTCTCCCATTATGTAACACATCAGTCCCAATTTCTGATTCAGCTAAAAACCTTGGTGTCTGCATTGACTCTACCCTCTCCATGAACAACTTTGTTTCTCAAACTGCCAGATCCTGCTACTATCATCTCCATCGTATAAAGCTGATCAGGAAGTATCTCTCTGTCGAAACAACTGCAAAACTCGTTCTCTCCTTCATAATGTCTCGCATTGACTATTGCAATTCACTCCTGTCTGGTCTTCCTGCCTCCACCATTCACATCCTACAGCGCATTCAAAACAATGCTGCACGCCTTGTACTCAAAAAGAAAAAAGCTGACCACATATCTCCTCTCCTGGCACAACTTCACTGGCTCCCTGTATCAAAGCGCATACAGTACAAACTAGACACCATGTGCTACAAAAGCCTCAATAACGCAGCCCCCCATTACCTGTCAAGCCTACTTGAGATCTATGTTCCCTCACTACCCTCCGCTCTGCCTCTGATCCTCTGACTCTTCGCTTTCCACGCACTAAGCTCAATACCTATGGTCCACGAGCCTTCTCTGTTTCTGGTCCACTCTCCTGGAACAAACTTCCTCTCTCAGTCCGTCAGCAACCTACTTTTGTCTCCTTCAAGTCCGCTCTCAAAACTCACCTTTTCTCTCCTGCATAAAATCCTAACCTCACTCAACCCTCCCCTCTGCAGCCTGTCTCCGCTCGGAGGGAATCACATGGTTATAATATATAATTGTATGCTATGCTCTCTATAATTTTCCATTGCTTTTATTCTTGCTTTTATTGCTTTTATTCTTTCTCCCCATTTATAGCCATGCGTGTGTGTGGGTGTGTGTGTGTGTGTGTGTGTGTGTGTGTGTGTCTGTGTGTGTGCGTGCGTGTGTGTGCGAGCGTGCGTGCCTGCGTGTGTGTCTGCTTCAGCGCTTAGATTTGATTTTATCAAGATTTTGCGCTATATAAATATTGTAATTATTATTATTATTATTATTACACTCATTTATATAGGATGGCTTTGAATGTGTCAACAGTATATATAGGATGGCTTTGAATGTGTCAACAGACGTCAGGAAGAGATTGTGATACCAAAGCTGTTGGCCTGTGCCATGAGAGGTGCTGCAGATGAGCTCTTTCAGCTGTTGGATGAGGGAGACAACATCAACCCCAAGGTAAGGATGCTTTTGATTTTTTTCATTTGTCAAGATAACCTCACTCTGACATCCTGTGAATATTTTGCAATATTTCATTCCATCATCCCCTTCCCTGCCACTTCTCATTCACCCAGTATGTCATCCCTGCCACCTCTCAGTCACCCAGTATGTCATCCCTGCCACCTCTCAGTCACCCAGTGTGTCATCCCTGCCACCTCCAAGTCACCCAGTATGTCTTCTCTGCCACTCTCAGTCACCCAGTATGTCATCCCTGCCACCTCTCAGTCACCCAGTAAGTCATCTCTGCCACCTCTGAGTCACCCAGTATGTCATCCATGCCACCTCTGAGTCACCCAGTATGTCATCCATGCCACCTCTAAATCACCCAGTATGTCATCCCTGCCACCTCACAGTCACCCAGTATGTCATCCCTGCCACCTCACAGTCACTCAGTATGTCATCCATGCCACTTCTCCATCACTCAGTATGTTATCCCTGCCACCTCTCAGTCACCCAGTATGTCATCCCAGCCACCTCTTCATCACCCAGTATGTCATCCTTGCCACCTTTCAGTCATCCAGCATGTCATCTCTGCCACCTCACAGTCACCCAGTATATCATCCCAGCTGCCTCACAGTCACCCAGTATGTCATCCCTGCCACCTCTCAGTACCCAGTATGTCATGCCTGCCACACCTCAATCGCCCTGTATGTCATGCCTGCCACCTCTCAGTCACCCAGTATGTCAACCTGCCACCTCTCAGTCACCCAGTATGTCATCCATGCCACCTCTTAGTCATCCAGTATGTCATCCCTGTCATCTCACAGTCAGCTAGTATGTCATCCCTGCCACCTCTAAGTCATCCAGTATGTTGTATGACTCAGGTAGACTGACAAAACAGCTATAGGATTTATATGTTGCAAGAGAGATGTCATCTAAAAGTCATCACATCATCACATGTCAGTTTAGTTAAAGTGCCATGCTTGTAACTCAGGGTCATGGGTTCAGCACTAAGGCAGTATCACCGTTTTGAAAGCTGTGTGCTATTCTGCGTGGATGGTAGTTGGGTAAAGAGATTTGGTTTGTCCTCATGCTTCCACATCATCACATTTTCCAAATACAGTGTTCGGCACTCTGACCGAAGGCTTGCCTGTCTTACTGTCTCTTGTCTTGAGTCTGATATCAAAATTAAGGAAAAAACATTTAACCTGAGCAAAAGTTGTTTCCCCAACATCTTTCTCCTTTCATTTATCTTTCTGTTTATACCATCATGAGCATTATGGAAAGAAAATTATGACAGCAGTGAGCTGGAAGACCTGACATGGCAAAATCATCTGTGATATCAAGGTCTCCTTTACGCTTCATTCTTGCCTTCTTATGTCTGCCTCTCACTTTAAATCCTTGCATCTTTAAATGTTTTTTTGCTGTATGCTTGTTGAGCCAGCTGATGGGGGTGCATTCTGATCAGATAACCAGATCACTTAATTCATTGCTGATGAATGTGATGGTGGACAAGCATTGCTCCCAGCTTTGTTTTTATCTTTGTGTTTCTGATCATGTCATGTCAGGTCTTGTTGACAGCCCTTCTCAAACAACGTATCTCACAAGTGGTAATTTTTATCTGCTGTTTCCCATTTTTCTTGTTGAAAACAATCAAAATGTCTTTAACTGCAAAGCATAGATTATTGCATTCAGCCTCATTGTGAACCTTCATCAGATGGATTAAGCATTTTTGCTGCATCTAGAAGAAAGGCCTGTGTTCTGTGTCTTGTGCTGCACTCACAAGGAAGATATTTTGTTGATTTAACCAGGAGGTTTTCAGGGAGATCTATATGGATTCATATACTACGTCATCTGTTATCAGATTTAAAGTGAGAAAAAAAAGTAACTCACAACATCATCTTGATTTTGTGCTCTTTTTCAAACAGATGTTTAAAACTTCTCTGATATGTTGACAGAGTGGGACAGGTAACTGGCCATTGTACCTGGCAGTGGAGAATGGACACCTGGAGGTGGTCAAGTTACTGTGTCAGGTCAGTCATGCAGTGTCTTCTTTTGACATTTCCTTTTGCATGTGGATTCATAATTGGTAGTCTGTTTGTGTGGTTTTATAATTTGAGGTTTACCTGCCAGAATGGTGTATCTTAAAGGGAATAAAGGCGGCAGATACACCTTTCTAGATGGAAACCCTTGAATTAATTTAGTTACCTCTTTGTAATTTGTCATGTAACATGCATGCATGGATATCCTTAGTATTCTTATCAGAAAAGCTAATTGATTCAGATCGACATTAAGGTAGTTGTGTTAATATGTATGACCATGTGAACAAAACTGGACTGGCAAAGGTTTCTTGCTTGCTTGTTGATGAATTGTGACCAATTTTTGATTCAGTCACAGTTGTGGCCAAATGGACAGTTCAGAATGAATGTTTGAATATGCATAATGTGTGCTTGGGACCACAGTGATTGATGACAGTGTTTCAGCACTGGCACACATCTTAGTTTCATTGATTTTTAACCATTGTTACTTTTCAGGATTTTATCCCAAGAAGACTTGATTATTTTAGATTACATGAATGTTTTCCAAAATAAAAAAATATATATATAATTACAGTGTGAAGGATGCGAAACACACACACACACACACACACAATCACACACACACACACACACACACACACACACACACACACACACACACACACACACACACACACATACACACACACACACACACAACACACACACACACACACACACACACACACACACACACACACAACACACACATTATGATACCATCTTTACACAGAGAACAGTTTTTTGTTACAACAGCGAGGAGGGGATATCCGAAAGCGTCACACATCATCTGGGGAGACTGTTCTTCACATAGCCGCCAAGATGGGTCACATGGAGATCACACAATATTTGTTAAGTTTCTGCCGCCAGTCCTACCCCACTAGGTCCACTCAGCGTCCATCGCGAAAACTGCTGGACATCAACACCTCTGATGCCAACAATCGTACCCCATTGCAAATCGCTGCTGAGAAAGGTTTGCATATGTTTTTCTTTTTCCTTCTTTTTTTCCCCCTTTGGCTAGTGATTTGATTTATCTGTCATTTTATTTTGTGTTGGGATGGGTAAGGGTAAAGTAGCAAGGGAAAAGAGATGGGCACAGCCCTCATCGTGCTAGTTTCAAAAAAAGTTGAGGTCTCTACTATCTCATTCTCTTGTAATCTCACAGTAATGGGACAGCCATTCCCTTTACTTTTATCTTATTTTTGTTGCAGGAAATGGGTAGGTGAAAATTCATGTTTTGTAGTGTGAGTGTGATCACAGGTATGTTTGGTCATTTTTTTCACTATTTAATGGGAAGAAAAAGAATCATTGCAGCTTAGTGTAATGCAGTGCTTAGAGGTCAGCTTGTCATTGAAACAGTTGTTGGCTTGTAGTGTTTTCATATGTCCAGTAAACTGTGAAATTTCTTCAGAAAAAGTGATAGGTCTTATATCAGGGACAGATGTGGACATTAAGACTTCATTTTTTTTTTTTACTGTGGTTTCCATTACTATATGCTTGTTACAAACAGGTTTTAGAAAGATAGTGGAGCTGTTGATGCAGCACGGAGCCACAACAGCTCTACTGGATGCGGGGGGTCAGCTGATCACCTGTCCACAGTTTGAAGGTGTTCGGATGCAAATCGAGACACATCGACAGCAACATACAAAGGACATTGTCACGCTCATCACTGATCGATCTAAAAAGGCTTTTGAACAGCTGCAGATGATCTGGCTGGTAAATAAGATTCTGTGTTGTGGTTTTGTTTATTAGCGTTCCAATTTTTCTTGAATGCATGCATGTATGTTCTTTTGCCAACACTGTTCAACATTGTGTTGCTACACAGTCTACATACTCCATCTTAGGCACATGCTGGGTGTATTCGTTTCCATAAGCTACCAGACACTGGCAGGATCTTTAATGTACATACTTGGTGTTCCGTGTGCATGTACACATATGGGAAAAATCTCCACCCTTACCCACCAGGTAGAAAGTATCCAGACAGTGTTGAACCTAGACTTTACAGCCGGAAGTCCAATGTCTTACTGTTTGATATTGCATCCCCATCAGCATTATGCATGAATTACTAAAATGTTGTAGGCTTCCTTATTTTGATTTTGTTCAGTGTTGAGTATCTGGTTGATTTATCAGCTGAAAGTAGGTGTCAGTATATTTTGTTTTTTGCCAGTGAAATGTGTTCATGACTTCTAAGAGGGGACCAGCATCTTTCATCCTTAATACATAGTTACTGTGATTGGGAAATCTTATAAAACATCAGGTGCATTGCCTTTGGTTTAATTTTCAGCCACTGTATTGCCTTTGGGTTTATTTTCAACTACGGTTTCAATCATTGTTCAGTGTTTGTTTGGTTTTGTTTTATTCCCCTTCCCCACCCACTCCCTAATTATAAACATCTGTTTTGCATTCTCATGTTTGTTTCTTGAGACAACTGTAAGTAGTTTCGCCACAGGATTCTGAATCTGTACTCATATTCAGTTCATTATTCTATTGTAGCAATTTCACTACAGCATTGTAAACCTGTGCTCATATTCAGTTCATTATTCTGTTGTAGCAGTTTCACTACAGCATTGTAAATATGTGCTATTACTAAGTTCATTGTTACAATGTAATGCAAGTGGACTGACTTCAGCCTTCTAAATCTGTGCTTGTATGCAATTCATTGTTCACTTGTTACAGCCTAGGTTTGATCACAACCTGCGCACAAAGCAAGGTGACACTCCACTGATGGTGGCCTGTGCAGCAGGTAAACTGCAGTTTGTCAAGTTCTTGTTGGATTCAGCTGTCTACTCATCTGCCAAAGAGGATGTTGATACTGATGATGATTCTGATGCTGACTCCGGAGTCCTTGCTCCATCAGTCTTTAATAGTCACCGACAGAGGATGAAAAGCTCTGATGGTAAGTTTTGTATCTGTTTGTGTGTGTGTGTGTGTGTGTGTGTGTGTGTGTGTGTGTGTGTGTGTTGTGTGTTGTGTGTGTGTGTGTGTGTGTGTGTGTGTGTGTGTGTGCGCGTGAGTTTATGCATGTGTGTGTGTGTGTGTGTCTATCTGTCTGCGTGTGTGTGTGTGTCTGTTCATGCATGTGTGTGCATGCATGTGTGTGTGCATGTATGTGTCTGTGTTTCTGTGTGTGTTTGTGTAATTACTACACATTTCATGTGTTGAATGATGGTAACCCTGTATTGTGAGTCTCTTGTGTAACACTGATTCTGATGACTGGGACATGTGTTCCTAGAGGCTGGTTGTGGTGTACGGTGAACAACAATGTGTCATGTTGATGGTTTCAGGTGAAGAGCTGCAGGCCAGTGGTGTGTTCTCACAGTCTGCAGAGGTCCACTCTGCACAGGGCGTCATCAGTGGAGAGTACAACCAGTCCACAGAATGTTTGTAAGTACCATGTTAGTTTAGAGTAACTTTTCATTGTCTCACAGAAAGCAGCAACAGTGTTATGGATGACAGTGAATTGTTGAATGCCCTATACATGATCAGTTTCAATTTCAGTTTCTCAAGATGACGTCTCCGCCTCGGAACGAATTCCATATGCACTAACATCACAGGTAACTTGTGATTGAAAAGATCCAGAATGATCGTGGCTCAAGTCTTATGCCTGCACTTAAGTCCATGAGCTGGCCAGGTTCTGAGATCCTATCTAGCCTATGTGTTTTCTTTTTTTAATCTTAGACTAGAATTGTATCAATTTATCATTGGAACTGTTTTTGGTTACATGTAAATGACATGTGTATGTGCGTGTGCAAGAGTCAAAGGGTTACGATATGACCCATTAGCTCAGTTGTTCAAGTGCTGTACTCATAATGCAGTGGCTGTGGGTTCAGCTCTTGGCTGACCTTTTCAGGGGTCAGTGGTGTAATGGGTAAATCCCCAATGTGGGGAGGGGAATCTTAAAAGAATACATATAATTAATTTTGATATACCAGAAATTTACTAGCACTTCTGCTGATTGAAGTCATTGCAAGGGTAGTAAGTTTAATACAGTTTATCAGTCAATGTGGCGAAGTGGATAGGCAACAGACTACTGACCAGGAGGTCTAGGGTTCAGATCCCCATCAATCCAAACATTGTAGTTTTTTTTTAGCCCCAACAAGCACACTTCTGAGTTGAGCTGCTATGGGCCTGTTTGGAAGACTGATACCAAAACAGTCATGTTCAATCCATGTTATGAATGCATTATTAAGAGTGTTATTCAAATTTCCTGACAAGCACAACAGGTGTCTGTATCTTTCAGGCCTGGTGACACCAGAATATATTATGAAAGTAAGGTAGAGTATAGCCCTGTCTTGCATTCTCAATCCAGAATGGAACTCCTTACCTTTATCATTATTACTGCCATTCTAATCATCATGGCATGATGAAAATTTGTCCTAGCTGTGATCCTTCTTGTCATGTTCATATGGTGATCTCAGTTTCATTCAGTTTGCAGGTGTGTTGTAGAGCCAAGATGAATACTGTGATAGTAGTAACACAAGAGCTGGCTAGAAGATAGGGCAGGAAAAGCAAAACAAATAGACACAGACAGACAGAAAATAACAGCTAATTGCCCTATGTATTTGGTTGACAGACCTTTTGACCTTGGAGAGTTGAAGAAGAGGGAGAAAGTCAGCAGTCTACACTACAGTACTGGCAGTACTCATCGTTCCCTGGATGTCCTGCTGCATGATGTCAATAGACCTAAAGGACTCTATATCTTCCATGGTGGGTTCCTCTTTTTATTTCGAGCTTGAAATTAAGTGTTGTGCACCATGGTTTTGTTCATTGACGGTGCTACAGTGCACAGCTATCTTACAGCAGCAGTTTACATAAGACAGCACCTGGGTATGATTCTGCACGTACTACACATTAAACGCCATGTGATGGAAGATCCAAAATAATGGCAGATACCATAAAAGTGCAGAATACCAATAGGCACCGAAACTCTGTTGTGAATATGGTATGAACCTTTGTTGTCTTAAACAGGTATTGATGTTGAATCTTTTGTCAGACAGGGGTTTTCTCCCTCTTACTATAGACCTTGAAGAGTAGTCTGGGTGCTGGTCTTCCAGATGAGACAATAAACTATAGTCTGAAGGGCAAGATGAGACAATAAACTATAGTCTGAAGGGCAAGATGAGACAATAAACTATAGTCTGAAGGGCAAAAAAAGCTCCTTCAAAGTTGAAAGCTTTTAGTGCTCAAGAATAGTAGCATTAAATCCCACTAGACCTGTCCCATAGCTTGTCAACATGCTGTGATTATATGTAAACAATTCAGCAGCAACATAAGAATTGTCCTTGGCATAATTCTATCGAAAAATCCACTTTTGTATGTAAACAAAGACATGTGCTTAGGGGGGACTCATACACATACATGCACAAGTGCTCACACACATGCATGCACGCACACACACACATATATGCACACACATGCACACACACACACATATATGTGCACACACATGCATACACACGTACATGACCACACACACACACACACACACACACACACACACACACACACACACACACACACACACACACACACACACACACACACACAGACTCACACACACATAAGAGTGGTTGCATACTACAGCATCTGTTTTATGTTGTGAACCCCCTCCATCACAAAAAAAGTTTCAAAACAATCCAGTTTGTAAAATACCTTATATTTCACAAAAGGGTGCAGAGTGATATGTTGCTTTTTGCCATTTTTAGCTTTCATCATCACACTTTGAATGACTGAAAGTAGGTTTGCTTTTTAAGTGAAGGAATTTGTAGCCATTTTTCACACAATGGTTAGTGATATCTTTTGAAGCTTATGAATGTGCTTGCTAATGGTCAGATGTCCTGCATCCTGTCAACAGATGGTTTGGTGAGTCACGTATGTGCGGTGTCCCTGACAGATGGGAGCACTGCTCTTCACCGTGCTATCGAACATGGGGACAACTATCAGCTGGTGAAAGTGCTCTTGACAGCTGACAACACCTGTGTCAGCATACAGAATGATGCTGGTCTTTCCCCACTTCATCTGGCCTGTAAAATGGGCAGAAAGAAAGTCATTGAACATTTACTGGTAAGTTTGAGTAAGAATTTGTTCCCCATGCATTTAAGCTTTTCTTTTCTTTTTTTTTTCAAAACAGACAAAAAAATTGTTAGAAGAGTTAGCATAGAAGAGTTAGCATGGCATCTCAATTTTGGTATGTTGATATTTTTGGAAGAGTGCTACAGACAGCAAGAAAATGGATAATGTTAGAATACCCTGACATTCATGTTCTCATTTTTTTCTGGTTGTCTTGCAGAGTGTTGAAGGGGTAGATCTGAATGCACGAACTCTGGACAGTCTCTTGCCTGAAGAAACCACAGTTAACAAGTCCATTATTCGAATGGTGCAAAAAGCCAGGCTGCAGCAGACAGGAGTGTAAGTTATTCCTTATGACAAAAATTAGGATAAGTGTTTGCGTGTACATGCATAAGGGATGTGTGTGTGTGTGTGTGTGTGTGTGTGTGTGTGTGTGTGTGTGTGTATGTGTGTATGTGTGCACACGCAAGTGTGTGTGTGTGCGCGCGGGTGTGTGTGTGTGCATGTGTGGGAAATAGAGAGAATTGTGTGATATAATTGTATTTTGGAGAGAGTTTTGTGTGTGTGTGTGTGTGTGTGTGTGTGTGTGTGTGTGTGTGTGTGTGTGTGTGTGAGTGAGAAATAGACAGAATTGTATGTTATAATTTAATTATATTTTGGAGAGAAAAAGTCTCATGGTTTTAGAACATTGTGGTATCAGAGAGAGTTAGAAATCCGGAGAAAGAGAGAGAGAGGGGTGGTAGTTGTGAAGATAATTATTGGAGTGGTAAAGAATCATTGTTATTATAGATCAGTTTTGTATAGCATCATTGTTGTTATAGATCAGTTTTGTATAGCATCATTGTTGTTATAGATCAGTTTTGTATAGCATCATTGTTGTTATAGATCAGTTTTGTATAGCATCATTGTTATTATAGATCAGTTTTGTATAGCATCATTGTTATTATAGATCAGTTTTGTATAGCATCATTGTTATTATAGATCAGTTTTGTATAGCATCATTGTTATTATAGATCAGTTTTGTATAGCATCATTGTATTATAGATCAGTTTTGTATAGCATCATTGTTATTATAGATCAGTTTTGTATAGCATCATTGTTATTATAGATCAGTTTTGTATAGCATCATTGTTATTATAGATCAGTTTTGTATAGCATCATTGTTATTATAGATCAGTTTTTATATATCGTCATTGTTATTATAGATCAGTTTGTATAGCGCTATTCTCCTGACTCTTTTGTGTTCGCTGCATGTTAGACATAATCACTTTTTAGTGGTGCATGGAGAACTCAGGTTGTTAGGCAAGCTGTCCACATTCAGTATGTCATTGCACAGTTTGCATCTTCGGTGGCTGTGTGTACTGGTGGGTGTTTTCATGTTTCCATAAACCACCAGACACTGACAGCAGAAGGGCATTCAGTAGTCACGCTCTGAATATGGTTTGGCCCCCTTAGAGTGTAAGGAGCGTAGGACTGAAATGCCTGCTGGACTGGGGTTTCTCCTCTGATGACCTTCTGCTAGCCAGGTCTTCCTACATTTTCTTGCTACTGACTGCTTGCACAGTGAGCATCTTTGATGGGCACGCATGTTAGTGTTTTCATGTTTCCTTAGGTCATTGGACACTTACATGACTTACAGGATCTTAAGCATGCGTGTTCAGTAATTATGAACTGTGTAATGATAATGTTTGAAATCAGAGATTATTTGTCTCTTTCTTCCTTCTTTGCTTTCTGTCATTTCTTCATTTTCATCATGGCTGGTCCATTCACCTTTATATGTTCGACAAAGTCTTATTTACTTTCTCTTAGGATTGATAATTGGGTACATGTATTAAGTGCATTTTTGATTCTAGGGAAATGAGATATGCAGAAGCAATTTTAGGTAATTTAGGTCCATTTTTATATATGTTTTTAGTGTCCTTAGTCTTATTTAAATTTGTATTCATGTATGTTTTTTTAAATCCCTTGTGTGATAAATTGGACAGAATGGTCAGAGCCAGGGGCATCTCCTTAGATTATGTGTGTGAATGCATTGATATGTGTGCTTAATTTTCAGTTCCTTTTTTTCTTTTCTTGTCGAAGTATTGTGTATGTTTTGAAACAGTTACAGCCCTGATATGGCTCTATGCAGTCAGCTGGGCTTTAACCAAAATAACAATAAGAGTATTAAAGCCTGATGTTGAGTTCTGTTGAATCTTGATGTTAATCAGGTATTGACAGCAGCAATGACTGTTGCAGGGCCTCCCCACCCCCAAAGGCTCTTGAACCAGACTTGAGAGATGACCTTAGTTCCACTAACTCTCCCAGTCATGCTGGATCAATCGTCAACTTTGACAAGGTGCACAGTCGTTATGAAGCCCTGCGTAATGAAGCGAAGAATGCTTCCTCTGTCTGAAGTGGTGTGGAACTGAAGAGTTGGGAACAAGTCACATGATGTCATTTTGACAAGCTGCACAGAGAAATGTCCCTGAGGCCCAGCTGATGTAGATGGGAGAGTTCCCACCTTCCTCTCATTTCCGGTCTGACTTCACAAGCTCCAGTATGGCTCAAGGAAAAAAGGAATGTATAGATTCCAGTCCATCCAACATAAATGGCTACCCGGCTATGTTCAGGTTTTGGAAAAGTAAAGCAGCTTGGAAAGGAGATGGGCACCTCCATCATTATGTTGGCCTCAGGTCTCTATGTCCTCATTCATTTATGACCTCAGCATTACAACTTTCACACTCTTGGCTTCAGATTTCAGAAAGATCCAAGGATGAAACACATGATGATGTGTAGTTGTGAGTTTGAGAGAAAACTTAGAAGATACAACATATTTGGTAATGAGATGACAGATGGACAAATGTTGTTCAGCAGTTGAAGATGGAGGAGTCAAGATGAATGTGATTGAAAGCTGAGATGAGGATTTTAGTGTTTATGTGAGGATGCTCTGAAACTGTTCTGTGGTAGATCACTTCATGTGTCATTAACAGTGATGGAATGTAAAGAAAATGGTGCAATGCTGAACAGACTGCTGTCACAGTATCAGTGATCAGTGCCTTTGTTGGGGCAGCTAGAGGTGGATCCTTGTATGAACTTACTCAGATTATCAAAGGAAATTGTGATATTACTGTATGAAAAATGTGATTATTTGTGTATTGTTGCTCACTGTCCCATATGATTGTACCAAGTTTTCTTGAATTTGTTGGAAAAAAAAACCAATTTATTTTGGAGGATTAATCAAAGATGGAGGTTCGTTTGACACAAAACCATAAATCAGATCAAAAAGTTTAAAGCACCAGTTCTCTTCATTTTCATGCAGATGTTAAAGATTTGTCACAGATTTTAGACTGAAACAGAAAATCTCAGTCTCATGCCTGTAATACGTGTGCGCATGCTTTGTATATGTATCATGTCTAAATTGAGTGTTTGTACAAATGTGTGTTGAGTGAGGGGTGTGGTGCAGGATGTTAATGAAAGAAATAGTTTGTCTCACTGATCTTTAAATATGCAGTTCATATGAAAGTGAAATCCTGTTTAAAGCTCTTCTAGTATAACTTACCTGCACCAGAATGTTTGTTTTGTGGGATCAGTGTGGAATAGTATGCATATATATTATATATACATTTCAAGTTGTTATCAGTGTGGATATTTTTTTCAGTATGGTTGAAATTCTTACAAATCACAGATGAATCAAAACATGGGATAAATGGAGATATGTTGTCTGTAAGAAACCAAATGAAATAAAAAAAATATTTTTGTTGATGTGAATCAGGGTTACCAAATGTGTTCTTGACTATTATATTGTATCTTTGATTTCCTATGATAATATGACAGTACAGTGTGTACATTTTGACTGTAGTGGTTTGAAGTAGTGATAATGAAATCCTATGATAATGCTCAGTCTGTGTTGAATAAAAATTGCGTAAGACTGTGCTTGCAAATTCAAAGAAGTTTATCTTTCCATGTTTTCACATTCCTATTCCTGTTACCGTGAAGGCATTGAAGTCTTCAGCCATTTTTTTTCAAATCATAGCTTTATTTATCGTGTGTTTCATTTTCATTTGTCAGTGTGACTATGTTCATCTGTGTTCATACTTTTTGTCTTGTATAGCTACATACAGGCCAGTGTCCAAACTAAAACTAAACCATGTATCTGAAAAGTCATGCACACACACACACACACACACAACACACACACACACACACACACACACACACACACACACACACACACTTCTCTCTCTCTCTCTCTCTCTCTCTCTCTCTCTCTCTCTCTCTCTCTTACTGTCTGTCTTTCTCTCAGTCTCTCTGTGTCTGTCTGTCTCTCTGACCAAATTTCGAGAAATAGCTGTTTCACATGAAAAGTCATAAGTATGTAAATTCCAAAACTTTACATTCATTATTCAAAGTGTATTGTGCCATCTGTCATTCACACTCCTTGGCAAGGGACCATGGCCTATATCTTGAATAAACTGTGTGAAGTCAAAAATCTCTGTGACCAGTTCATCTGTCATCTTGACAGTCTGTGATTATTGGAGTCACCAGTTGTATGTGTTGACCGTTCGATATTTTACTGATATAGGCCTATATGAGGGTTCAGTACAAAAAGGAGTCACTCAGCAGTGCTTGAAAGAAAGTATGTAGGTGTGTGGTTGTGACTGTGAATTAACTGTTTTAGACACATGACTGCTATGACTAGTCGTGTTTGCTCATGAGAAATCAGTGCATTAATTCATATCTCTTTTCAGATTCGTTTCAAATACAGATTTGTTCCAAATACAATCTTTTTTGCTTGATTTGTGCATATATGATGCTTTTATTTGCTTGTATTAATTTTCATTCCAAAGACAGATGAATTCTGAATGTGTTCATTTTTGGTCTGTCCATACATGCTGCTTTCATTTGCGTTATGTTGGAAATGAAACAGATCATGTTTGCTTTTAGCATTAGGCCTACAGCTGTGCACATATCATTATTTCATTTTCTACTCACTCTACACATTTTTTGTTTGTTTGTGATATCACTATAAGTGTTATTTGGGAGAAAAGATGAGAGAGATGTAATGATTCTGATGTTTTATTTTTTATGGTGAAACTTCTTTTCTCAAAATAATGTATTTTGGGGTTGTCCTTTTTCGTGTTTGTATTTTGCAAGTTGTTATTGCAATACGCTCATTATCTGTTGCACTATGCTCTGTTGAATAAACATGTACTATGAAGGATTGATGAGATGATACTCAGACTGTCAATTTTATGTATAAATTAGCAGATTGCAATGTCAGCTTTATGAACCACAAAATTAATGAGTGTTATGTGTCTACATGTGGTTTCTTGTGTCTCTTCAGTTTTGAGCGAATATTTCTAATCTTCTGGAAAAGATGGTATTATTCAGTTGTGTATGTAGCTATCACCTACTTTTTCTTTAAAAATGATAATGTAGTTTTTGCAGTCTGTTTTTCATTAGCTTTAAGCATGTAGGAAAAAGAATCATTATGACCAAAGATATTCCACACTCACACACACACACACACACACACACACACACACACCCCACACACACACACACACACACACACACACACACACCGTCTCTCTCTCTCTCTCTCTCTCTCTCTCTCTCTCTCTCTCTCTCTCTTATGTGAATCCACCTGTTTGTTTATCCTTCTATATGCACACACACCTTTATAGATCCAGCCTTTGGTCATTCCACAGACATGCCCATGTCAATAGTCAAATACAAAGTGACTGTCTAGAGCTATTGATAGATGTTTTCTGTGAAGCTTTGAGTTTCTTGCCTTTGCCTATGGCTACCTGGTGTAAGGCCATTGTGTGTTTTAAGAAATTAACATAGATGTAGTAGATTTGCCTTGTCTGCACATCATTTTGAAAGTTTTTATGAAAATGGCAGCAACAGTAATTAATCCAAAACAATTCACCTCAGAGAAAAGATGGAAGATGATTGTCTTATTGTTATTACCCAAAAGCAGCTGTACAAATGTGAATGTGAAAGTATTTACTGATCAATACATTTTTCTTATGTTTGTGTATGTGTGTGATACTGGATTAGTGCTCCAGTTGGTATGTGATTATTGACTATTGTTGTGATGAAAGCTTGGGAACAGTCTCATTCAGATTAAGTTTATGCGAGTCTCTGGAATGGTGTCTGCTTGATTTTGGTTGGCACCAAGTGAAGCTATGCTTGCTGATTGTTTTGCTCACTGTTACCATTATGATGCCGTGCACCTACAGATACTCATTAAACACTGAAAAAGATCATTTGTGTAATTCTTGACGTTTCAGGAAGACAATGTCATAGTAACTTTTATGCAAACCATGAGAAAATGTTGTTATGCCTGAGATCAAGAAGAGGGAGCATAGTGGTGCTTAAACTGTTTTTGTTTTGTTTAGAGTTTGTTCAAGAGGGAGACATCATACTTGGACAATTTGTGTTCCACCCAATACAAGAGTAATTATCTGACAGGACCCCTGGAGCTTCTGCACCTCTGCAAATGTCTACATGCTGGTCAGGTCTTGAAATGAGAATGGAGAAGGGGAAAGTGGAGGGGGAGGATCAGGGCTTAAGAAACGGTAATCTAACACAACCAGAATAATTGCAGCATTAATATGGGGCAATGATGAAGTCAGTTTTCATGTTGCAGGCTGGGACTGAATTTTAGACAGCTTTTGAGTCTGATGGACTATGAAGAGGCCATTTTTTATGTTGCGGGCTGAGACTGGACTTGACGCAATGGATCTTGAGTCTATGGAATCATTCTTGCGTAGTGATATTATGCAAAATTACTTGGATTCACTGCACATCACACAAATCTGACTTTTCAGCTGAGCACAGAGAACTCAAGCTGTTAGGCGAGCTGTCCACACTCCAGTTTGTTGTTGCACAGTCTGCATATTTAGCAGGGGTGTATTATGCTGGATGTTGTCATGTTCCTAAAATCCACGGGACACTGACATGACTTGCAAGATCTTTTATGTGTGTGTTTTATATTCCCCATGGGTATATACACAAGTGGGGGTTAGCCACTAGCAGATCCACACACATGTTAACCTGGGAGATCAAACAAAAAATTTTTGTTTCATTGCTTTTGCTGTAAAAAGTTTGTCTGAATGCTTATTTGATTGCAAGTGTTATTTAAAAGCAAACAGACAATCAAACTCAAAGTGTTCTCCAAAGTCAAACATTCCAAACTACAGACAGAATGCTAGAGTGAAGCATGAGAGGAATACTTCATTCAAAACAACAAACAGAAGTGTTGATGATTTTGTAGGAATAAAGAATATTTTATTCAAATCAAAAAGTAAAAGTGTTGTTGATTTTGTAAGAATACAGATGATAGGAATGGAGACAGTTTGAACACATACACAGAAATGGTTTAGAGAGGGGAAGAAAAGAGAGCAAGAATAATTTCTGACAATATCCATAAATGAAATGAGTTTATCACAGTTGACAAAATGCAATTCATATGACATAAATGTTCATACAATAATACTATTGGTACTGAAAATAATGGATACAATCAGAGACACAGATGTCCACAAAAACAAAAGACAATAATACTGATAAACTTGCACCATAACAAACCATGAATATACAGGTTTCATGGACTAATGTTACTCTGAACATCACTTCCATGTAAATTACTCCTATCAGTGTTTCAATGAGCGCATGAAGGCAAAACTGAAAGGGTAATACTGGACTCAATGTCTCTGAAGTTAACAATACTTCCTTACGCTACAATCATACTCACCAATATAACCATCTTTGACCTTCATGAAAGGTCAAATGAAATGACAGGGCATTTCCTTACTTCCATATGCCTGCATGGATTTCTGCAAACTATCCATAGTTGACTTTACAACAAAAAAAAAGCAGACTTCAAAATGACAGCGTCTGCAGGTGATTGACGAAAATTTGCACAGAAATAGTATGGACAGTTGAAAAAAGCAACAACGTTACATCAACAATGACAATGACATTAACAACAACAACAACCATTTAAGAAGGTGCACAAGACAAAGTCTTACACAAGTGCTCACACACTGTCTCTGCTGGATACTTAAAACTCTGTAGTACACACTTTACAGCTAAATCCATTCCTTTTCTTGTATCATCACTGGCGCCAGCCATGGCAGAGTCCTGCAATTTGTGCTGTTTGTACATGATGTGTTGACTGCCTCACCATTGTTGTGTGTAGTTCACAGACTGAAAACACCAAACATAAATGCAAGACAGTGCATGTACAAAAATCATATACATTCGCTTTTCAGAATCTAGTCATGTGTGTGTGTATGTGTGTGTGCGCGCGTGCGTGTGTGTGTGTCTGCGCTCTACTTTCAAAATAAATGGCTTCTGTTCTAATGTGCGAGTCTGTGCATGAATGTCTCTTTCTATATTTCTTTTCTCAGTCTCCTCTCCAACATCCTTTCATTCTGTTATCAGACCATGTAGAAACGAAAATATTATTTGTTTCCTGCCTGCATACATGTATTGCTCTACAGGATACAGTAAATCTCAAATTAAATGAAGGTAAGAAAAATAAAGTGGTCACTCACTGACAATCTGTTTGGGATTTTTGCAGAGTAGGCAACAAGTTGTTGAGCTCGTACCCCATCACGCCTTAGTCTGCAACAGACATTGAACATCGACTATGGTGAAGTCTATTCACTGTTATACTTATGACCTGTACTACAGTAAATAATAATGCTAACTTCACATAAAATTTTAGAACAGATCAAACAATACGCAGCGCAGGGTTAAAAACAGAATAAACGTCACTAGTCCTTCTAACCAGGTAACAACGAAAGTTGTCACATAATATTGAGGTCAGAATAAAATAGTCATGACTTCAACTTTTTTCAGGGCCTGCAAAATGAGACCAGTGATTTTCTGCTCTCCCTTTTCACTTTATTACATTTTCTGTAACTTGGAAGACAATCAGATCTCACTTCAGGGTTGGGTGAACTGGAAGCCACATGCACCTAATTTTTCTCAAGGAAAGATTCACGCCTGTGCAAACCCATGTAGACAGATTATGAGGTGACTGTATTACTTCTGCAATAACCAGCCTTCAAGAAGGCCTCACGCACACAGTGGGAAAATCTACACAAACGTGCTTGGAGGAGAAGGCAAATTTCTAACAAACACATTTGGAGGAGAAGGAAAACTTCTAACAAACACACTTGGTACAGAAGGCAAACTTCTAACAAACATTTGGAGGAGAAGGCAAACTTCTAACAAACACACTTGGAGGAGAAGGCAAACTTCTAACAAACACATTTGGAGGAGAAAGCAAACTTCTAACAAACACATTTGGAAGAGAAGGCAAGCTCCTAACAAACACACTTGGAGGAGAGGGCAAACATCCGACACACTTGGAGGAGAAGGCAAACTTCTAACACATGTACTTAGAGGAGAAGGCAAACTTCTAACCAACTGACTTGGAGGAGAAGGCAAACATCTAACAAACACACCTGGCGGAGAAAGCAACATCTAACAAACACTTGGAGGAGAAGGCAAACTTCTAACAAACATCCTTGGAGGAGAAGGCAAACTTCTAAATAACACACCTGGAGGAGCAGGCAAACGTCTAACAAACACACTTGGAGGAGAAGGCAAACTTCTAAATAACACACCTGGAGGAGAAGGCAAACTTCTAACAAACACCCTTGGAGGAGAAGGCAAACTTCTAAATAACACACCTGAAGGAGCAGGCAAACGTCTAACAAACACACTTGGAGGAGAAGGAAAACTTCTAACAAACACACTTGGAGAAGAAGGCAAACTTCTGACAAACACACTTGGAGGAGAAGGCAAACTTCTGAAACAGAAATTGGGAACATTTCAGGCTAACCCACTCTATCAGTAAACTGTCCCACAAAAAGTACAATTCGGCCAAACAAACCATTAACAGAACACAACAGAGCAGAGTCCGAGCCAAATGTCAAGGCAGCCAGCAAAACCCATGAATGATCCATGGCAAATCAATACAACGCTCTCTCCCTCAGTGAACTCCACATGAAATGCTTTCATTGTGTTTCACAAAACACTACGGCGGACGGATCAATGAACACTGGTAACCACACAACAAATGCTGCTGTGTTCTGGGCAACAGAAAGGTTTCCTTGTGATGGATTAAAGGATTGGTAAAACATCCACAGGCCTTTCATCTTGGCAGCCATAATGGAAAGCCAAAGATGTAAAACGATTTTGCTTGATGACATGAGCTTTTAGAAATCTGTGTTTGTAGAAAAAAAAGCAAAAATTTATCACCAAAAAGCAGTCACTGAAGAGGAAATAAACCAAGGATATAAACTGTTTTTCATTTTATTATCGATG
>CM060305.1:117446241-117468741 GCA_030674185.1 Monoplex corrugatus
CTTTTTTAAAAATACAGTTTGTGGTAGTAATCTTTTTTTTTTTCTCATTACCAAATTTTGCAGTAATGGTCTATTCTGTTTTCACAGGCATCATTATTAGATTCAGATCATAAATATATATTCAGGATTACAAGAAATAAATGATAAATAAATGAGAGTCATTTTACTAGAAAGAATCAACCATAAATTTAAATTAAATTAAACCATAAACTAAGTCATTTTACTGCAAGAATCATGAACTTGAGTCATTTTTGTTATTCTCTAAACTAAAACAAAGCAGATTTTGTTACTCATCTCACCCAAATTAAAATTACATGTGAATCTAAAAGAACTCTGGTCCCCCAAAGTAGGTCTCCATTTGAAGTTTAGTGACTTCTCTTGGACGGAACCTCTGACCACAACTTGATTAAAATTCTTCCACCAAAACAAAAATCTGCTGTCACTCTGTATTCCCACACACTCTCATTCACACTCACATGTACAAAGAATTATACAAAAGAGAAGTTTCAATCAGTCCAATTCATTTCTTATTAGCAGAGCACATTAAAATGTTACTAAAAAAAGATACACTAATACAGCAGCACAGATACATAATACATATACAGCTACATAATAACTCTAATCAGTCTGGTAATTTTTAATTCAATACACATACATGAAAATAAAACGTTAATTAGGACTGGCCCACAGCCCTAGAATCACTGGGGAAGTTAGTGGTCAAAACTTCATTATTGTCTGCTTTTGGATATGGGTCTCTCCTGCTCACTGGTTGACTCAACACTGCAACCCCCTCAGCCTATCTACCAATATTCACCAGCCTCCTGCACACTAACCCCACATCTCCCTCGACTAATCCCCACAACATTCCACCAGCTTCCTAAAGTTAAACCGTTTGACTCCCCCCACCAATTCTCCAGCTTCCAGCAATCTGGTAGAAGCTGACAGATAGACTAAAGGAGTCAAGTGGTCTTTCTGCATAAAGGTAGTGGAAAATTGGTGGATAGGCTGATGAAATCAAAGGTAAAATCTGTTTGGAATCCATCCACAGCTGGGTGTACTGGAGATAGCATATATGGTACAGACATTTATGGGAAACTTAACTGTGCACTCAGATTGGAAGACATGAGCTGTATCTGGACAAACTGGGCCTCAAACAATACTGTATTCAAAACTTACACATTCCTCAGGCAATTATCTGGAATGATCATTGAATTAATTTCTTTATGTGACATCCAAAAGTACTGACATCAAGACATATCAGCACATCCTCTCATATGCATAGTGCTTTCCATTTAAGTGGACACACTTTTGCCATCTGCTGGACCATAAGTGAAACACATGCTCCCGCCCATCATGCAACATTTCCTGCGGAGCCATTATCATGGTCACTCCTAGCTCTTCCCGGACTCACGCCACCCTATGCAATGTATTTTTCATCAATGGAAACACCTGGATTTCACAAATAATCACATCTGGACAATATGGTGGATGTGGGAGAGTTTCAGTACTTGATGAGTGAATCTGAAGGCTCATATGTACTGGAATGTTAGTCGGATGTATAGAGTTCTGCTTACTTTTCTCAAATAGTGCATCTCAACTGTGTGTGAAGAAAGTGTGAATAATAGTCACTATTTACAGTGGCTTTATCTACAACAAAATGATTCGAACAATTCCTCTGACATCACACAAAATTATGAACTTTACCGTACACACAGACTTTGAGTCTTGCTTTTTTAGGAGACGGCAAGAAAACGGACATCCAAACACATCTTTGCTGCTTACTTTCCGATTAAAAAAAGTGAACCCAAGTTTCAGCACTTGTTCTGACGTTACTGACAAACCTATTTCCTTCATCTGCAATCTGTTTCGACGTTCTTTGCAAATTTGTAACCTAATCCTAGTTTGTTCTGTCTGTAATAACCTGGATTTCCACCTCACATATAGGCTACCCATTACATTCCAAATTCATCCATCAGAATTACCTGAGCAGTTCCATAACTAATGCCAAATTTTCAGTTGCCCCACAAACTCTAATTAGTCAATCTTCTTTTGCCGAAGTCAAAACAATTGATATGAACTCGGTGGATTTTACGAAACTTGGCCTTCCTTTGCTATGTCATTTTTGACAGACTTGTCTTCTTAGACACATTTTCATAAGCCATTTTCTCACACAATGATGATAACATACCAGCAGAACCTGCCTAAACTTTCTGCAAATCTTCATGTGTCTGCTGCAATGACATACTTTTATATAAAATTCAACAAGAGTACAATGTTCTTTCACTCGTTTTTCTGCGATGAATCAATGATGCACATTTACCACGATATTATTAACATAATGTTATACTATACATAATGATGTCATGAGAATCAGTGCACATACTTGATAAACAAATTCTAACTACTGATTATTTGGTATTATGTCATTACTCATGTACATATACATTTATGACCATAGATATATGTGTGATACATGTGTGGTTAGATATTGTTAGTAAGCATTCATTTGCCCATGCATTATTGTGTGTATTCTGATGTGTGCGTGTGTGCTGATGTGTGATATATTAGGGCTTGTTATGTATTACACTCTGAGTCTTGTAAAATGTGTGATGCACATCAAGTCCAAATAAGATTAGAGAATAGCTTTGTACAAGAATGGCATATTATTATAACTTATTTGTCTCTTTTGGTACATATACATCTGCATAAAACAAAACACAAAATGGCAATTATTTAAACTGACTAGCAACTACAATTAGAACAGTAATGTGATTTACGGTTAGAAAATGCTCTTCACTTGATACAAACATTAATTTACTTTGTAAGATACCACACACAATACAATACATCGGGAATATAACCAACATCAGTGGCCTAAATATTCAAGAAATTGTCCACAAAAGTCAAGACAGAGTGGCCTGGAGTGAGATGATGGTGTCCAGATGTGCAGCGGCCAACACCAGACCTGGTGACGCCAACAGATGAGACAGGTGAGAGACCACACACAAACTCATATTAAAAAAAGAACTAAACTATGTAACAACAAGATCCACACACTCACTTTACATGCAGCATTTATAAATGAGGCATGTATTCAGGAAAACGCAAACAATTTATGTGGAGTGTTGTATTAAAAAGAATATCCAAAGTTTCTGTTTATGTGGACTGTTGCCTTAAAAAGAACATCCCGAGTTTTTGTTTTAAGATCACTAGCAATGTCAAGAAGTAAGGTCTTAATGAACTATGTGTCAAAAGCAACTTAAGATGGAAGACACTGTTCAGATGTTTACTCGAAATTAAGAATGTCATTGCCATTCAATCAACAAAGAGTTAAGTGCCAATACACCATTCAACACATCACTACCATATTAAATAGCTTAGAAAAAATGGCAAGTATTCACAAGCAACAATTTCCTTTTGATATATTCGTTATAACTGTATGATGTAACACCATCAACAAATGATACATCTGACATGCCATCTTTCCCATAAAAATTTCTCTTTGTTCGTCATTTGCCCATCTAAAAGTAAATTCAAATGAAAAGAAAATTCACCAATCAAAAAACCAAACAAATGATTGTTATAAAAGCAACAACATCAACAAAAGTATGCATCTGACAGGTCACTTTTCCGATGAAAATTTCTGTGTCCTTGGCTCACTTAAAAGTAAAAGAAAAAAAATTAAAAAGAAATTGCTTATCTACAAATCAGACAAACAACCCTCTCAGTACTATGACTGCTGCTGTCAACAACAAAGCATGAACAATGCAACAAAACAACCAAGCAACTTATGGTAAATAAATAGATAAATTAATAAATAAACATGAATCACTCTCCCAAAGTGTAAAAATGTGAAATGAAAAACACCAATACTACATTCATATTCATCTCATCAATATCACCAACAGTCCAAAATGATAACACACACACACACACACACACACACACACACACACACACACACACACACACACACACACACACACACTCACACACTCCACCACAATATCCTCTGGTACCCTGCCACTGATGTTCTAAACAGACAATTTTACTACAAAGACCACAAAAATCTCTCCATCCTTTTCATCTGATCCTTTCAACTATGAAAATCATTCATTATACATTATATGCACTGAGTCCAGAGTAGGCTGGAGAACAGAACTGTACATAAATGATCTATTCATGATTATTGTCATTACAAATAATTTCTTTTTTGTTTTCTTCTAAATAGAAATAATTCCCATGCAGTAGTTAACAGTGATGTGTGATCTACTAAAAATATTTCTATTCTTGCTGGCATTTCTAGTTTAAGTTATTTGTCAGATATAAAACAAAAGTGAATACAAGAAAGAATTGTCAAAATATACATTGTATCTAACATTTGTGAGGTGATAACTGCCTTCATTTTCTTTATTACATTAAATAATTAAATTCCACCAAGGCACATTTTAAATACTATCATTTATCTGATAGCCACAGAACAGACTTGAATCAAAGGAAAAATTCCAACAATGGTATAACATATCAAAACATGCAAGAATCATACAAACAACACAAAAGTATTGACAATCTCAAAATGATCACTTCACTCTAAACATACGGTAACATAATATACTAAACAAAAAATAAAATACCCACACATTTAACATACTATTTCAAGTGAAGAGATGATATAAAAAAAGCAAGGGATTACAATGAATAATATAAACAACTGCACAATCAACCACTCAGCCTGGTGAGAACATCCAGAGAAGTCAAAACGTTGCCTGCTAGGCAAACGATGGCCTCTTGGCTTCATTTTATTATACAAATGCAAACACTATTTCTTGCATGCGTACAACATTCAATTAATAATGAGAGTTAAGTTTGTATATGCTAGAATGTGGACAAAATCTCCTGCAAGCAGGGCCAGATCATCAGTGTGGAGATGTTTCAGGTTCAGTGATCTGTTGGCCAAAAACTGTGGATTTCAGATTCAATGATCTGATGGCCAAATTAACCCAAACTTTAATAACTATTAACCTTTTTATTCCCTTACCTTATTCCTTCCTACAAAATCTGCTGGATAGCATGAAAGAGTAAAAAGGTTAATGCTAACTGACAAATACAAGAATAATATGAGTTTACAACATTTGACTGATGGGTTTATCTAAACCAAAGTGATAAAAAGCATTTGCCAAATGTAAATTTCTTTAAAGAACAAAATCAGAATCAATAAATTTCTTTAAAGAGCAACGAAAAAGACAAGACTCAATCTGTCCTTCTTTAGCCAAATGTTGTTCATTTGATGCGAGAAAAAAAAAGTCAAAATCATACCTTGTCTGCATTTGGGGGTTTCTTGGAAAAGAAAAGTTCATGGAAAGCATGCATTTGTTTCATCTTTTATATCAAAAAACGTAACACCCTTAGCATCTGCTTCACCTTTTATGTCAAGAAACATACATTTTAGATTTTGCCAATAGCTACATTAGAACATGACATTTGTTTCATTTTTAAAGATCAAATAACATTCATTAACTCTTTTCCCACCATGGTCGCAATCAAGCGACTTACCGTACGACCGCCACGGTCGCATTTGTGCGACTTGGAGGGGGGTCATGCTAAACGATAACACTTCACGCAGGTACAAAGCTTCTGTCAGCTCCACTGGTGAATGCAGGTGACTGTGCTATTTTCAAACTTTACCCAGCGACCTAGTTTTTCAGCAGTAAGGCTGAAGTGTGGCTTTGTTAACTGTCGGAATTTACGTCACGTTTTCTCCAGAGCATTTTCTCTCCAAAATGGCTGCAAATCGACACGCATTGTTTACCACTCCCAGCAGAATAAGCAGACAGCTGACTCTGTGTGTAGATTTTCCATTGCTTTTCCTCATTTATTATAATGATATCTGGCGCACAACTCACGAAATAAGGTCAGTAGTACAACTAATAAACTATATGAAAAAAAAAAGTTTTTCTTTATAATAAGATTATCTGTGGAATAATCAATAAAGCACATAAACATAAGCAAGCACTCATATATAAATACAACATCTGCCCTTTACACAGCAAAAAAAAAAGTAAGTGAAAATCTTTAACAGTCTTTGAGATATAAGCTTTTAAAAAGGCATACTGCGCTGCAAAACTGGCTGCCCAAAATATACTTGGCACTGAGGAGTGCCGTTTCTGGGGAAACTTGGCGGTGAAAGAGTTAAAGATTTTGCCAACAGCTACAGTATAACTCTCTTAGCATTTGTTCCACCTTTTATATCAAATAACATTCACAGTAGAATTTGCCAATAGCTGCAGTATCACACTCTTAGCACCAGTTTCATTTTTTATATCAAATAACACTCACTTAAGATTTTGCCAATAACTACATTATAACACTGCTAGCAACTGTTAAACCATCTTTTCTTTTAATTCAAAAAGTCTTTTTATTTTGCAAATAGCTACATCAACATTCTTAGCACCTGTTCTACCTTTTATACCAAATAACATTCACGTTTTATGTCAAATAATACTCACTTTACATTTTGCCAATATGTACATTATAAAAGGCTTACCATAGTGAACTGTGGTTAAGGGAGCTGGTCCATGATATCACGGGGCTGACAGATGCCCAGTAAATTATATCTTATACAAACAGGTTGAAAACAAGAGTGTTCATCTCTCATTCTCACTCTTCTATCACAATTATGTGCTATTACAAAGCCAGGTCTGTGATGAAGCGATTTCCTTCAGAGTTGCGTCCACGATACCTGGATCTACTTTTGCCCCACTGTCCTGCAATATGACATACATACACAAACAACACTGCAATTACTGCATATCCAATAGCAACATTCTACATATTCAAACACACACACATACTCTGTTTACTATATACCCAAACTGCAGTAACCTAAATATAAACATGCGTGCATACAAACAGAGAACGACAACAAAGCTCCCCACACAATACTGTAAGTGGGGATAATTGAGTAAAGAGCAATTATGAAAATAATTTGGAGAATGGAGTACTGTTCATACCTTGTGCTATGGAAGACAAAAGACAGTCCTGCCTGATCAGGAATGGAGTCTGACATTTTATCATCCAAACTAACGCACATGCTCACAAAATACAACTTTGATACTTGTTTCAATATGTAAACAAAGCATAATGTACATACATGCACAGACTGTAGTTAATACAATAATAAATATTCTACTATAGCAATGAAATCACATAAATAAGAACAATGAAAGAAAACAGCAAGTTACCTTCCTTATATCATTTTCTCTCATAAACACAAAATCTGAATTCAACCAATAAAAGACATACCTCCAAATATCTTTCACAACTCCGAGATAAATGGTAAAAGCAGAAAGTACAAATAAAGAGATCCAAAACATACTACAGCTGTGGGAATGAAAAAAAAAGTCTCATTTTGTTACATGTACCATATCACAAGTCAATTGCAGACCAGAGAGTCTGTACTCAGAAATAAACATATGTATCTACTTTATGACTATCAGTGTGTGACCAGAGTGAAAACATTTAGAGTCTGTACCTCTGCCTGTGACCACTGTGTTAGACTTTTTGGACACCTTGTGTACATACACTGGCACAAGCACACTTGAGCATGTGAGAGAATGTATGTGCGCGTGTGTGTGTGCATGTGTGTGTGTGTGTGTGTGTGTGTGTGTGAATGCGCACACGCATGCGCATATGTGTGTGTATATGCATGTGTGTGTGTGTGTGTATGTGTGTGTGTGTGTGTGTGTGTGTGTGTGTGGCGCGCGCGCGTGCACGCATGCATGCGCATATGTATGTGTATGTGCATGTGCATGTGTGTGTGTGTGTGTGCACGCATGCACGCATGCATGCGCATATGTGTGTGTATGTGCATGTGTGTGGTGTGTGTGTGTGTGGTGTGTGTGTGTGTGTGTGTGTGTGTGTGTGTGTGTGTGTGTGTGTGTGTTGTGCAAGCACATGTGATATGCACCAGGAAAGTTAACAGTTTTTTCCCTCCCATAGCTGCTTGACTGCATACCCATTTCAGTCAATTCAATTTGTTAAGACAGTTTCATACCAGGTATTTGTTCTGATTACTGGTTCCATGGGAACAGGCTTTGTCAACCTAAGGAACACAATGGCTTCTGGTTCGGAGCAAGAAGGGCTTACATTTATCTGACGGATGCTTTTACATCTGCAATTTGGGGACAGTTGCCATAGATAATAGGGAATTGTTTTATTTAAATGTTTTCCTAAAATGGTAATCTATGTTGACTGTATGTGCCTCATTTCAGTGTTACTGTATGCATACATTTTGTAGGGCCTATATTGTAAAAATAAATGAACAAATATAATAATAAACAAATCAACATATAAGCAACGTTAATTACTTTGTTGAATTCTAGGGATTAATTATTAATTGACATTAAAGTAAAGTAGATAAACATGAACTGTGTTACTATTTTGGAATCTAATGAGTAAACTGGTTCCATAAACTGGGGTGTGATACAACAGGGGTATTGCAATGCTTCTCAATTCAGTACATCACCAGGTTAATAGAACATCAGAATTCAGGAAAGTGATAATGATTACTCTTGTGTGCAGGCATTTTTTCTATGACTTATTTACATAGTTACTGTGATCTTCAGTAATCCAAATTACCTGGGCTTTGTGACCTAAAGGACTGGGCTTCATGGGGGTGGGGGATGAGGGGGGAGGGGAGTTCCAGGCTGACTATGTACTACAGCTCAGATACCACTACTTGCTAATGTGGAACCACTCTTCAGTTTTGGGTTGGATGATGCATGCCAGATGGTGCGACTTAAAACTCTCAGATGTGCTACTGGTGTAAATCAACTTTTGTGGGACTGCTGAAATCAGGTATGTACCCTGTTTTTTATCCTCCAAACTGTTTAACCCTTTCAGTGCCAGACATTCTGGAATGCAGAAACTCCCAGTGCCAGGTGTTTTCTACAGCCGCAGCAATGACAACAGTCACTACCTACAAATGCTTATAATTTCCCTATTTCTAACCAATTTTCTCGCTGAAAAGTTAGGGGAATCCGCGTGCTAAGTGCAAAATATTACCTCTTTTTTCTACTAAATCAAAGAGCGATTGCCACAAGAGTAATGTCACAAAAATATGACATCGGTGGGAGCCAGGCAGTAGCAAAAATGCGACATTGGCACCGTAAGGGTTAAAGTGAAAAGCCAATCGGACACTGAACAGCAGCTTAAGAGAAGCCAAAAGTGAAGTGAACTTCCAATGAAATTGTCATTGCTGAGAACTTTCTTTAAAACTTAGTGTTTGGGCTGGATAGTAAATGGTGTTGTGGTGAGTGTGTGAGGAGAAATTATTTAGGGGTATTTTAGGATGGGTGGTTTCGTGTAAGAAAGTCCATTAATTATTTGTATTGTTGTGTACGCAAGTGTGGATGCTCTTAAATTCACTGTGTGAGTGAACAGCGCATCTGCGTATGATGCAACATATCAGTTGTAATTCCTTATTACATACATACAATCCAGTTACACTAAAAATCTCCATCAATAAGTGTATAGCAATCCAGTAAGACATAAATTTTTTGTCAATCAGTGTACAGGATTTTCAACGAACTGTTGAAAAAGTTAATATGCAAACAATTGATTCAGACAGTGAGTAAAGGTCTGTGGCACCAACACTGAAATAAGGGAGAAAATAGTGCAGGGACAAATGTTGCAATATGGGAGAAAAAAGTGCTCGTTGGGCTTTTTATAAACTGGATTGAAAAAAAAAACGTATGTAGAGGGATAGATGACTTTCTGCTCCATTTGTATTTAAAATTAGTCATGAATTTTCACAATGTAATGTGTTGTATTGTGCTGCATTGTGTTGTGTTGTGAAGTACGTGCCTGCGGGGGGGGGGGGGGGGGGGGGGGGGGGGTGGGTGTGGTGGTGGTTGTGTTGTGTTGTGTTGTGTTGTGTTGTGTTGTGTTGTGTTGTGTTGTGTGTGTGTGTGTGTGTGTGTGTGTGTGGTGTGTGTGTGTGTGTGTGTGTGTGTGTGTGTGTGTGTGTGTGTGTGTGTGTGCGCATATGCAAGTACATACAAGTGTGTATACACACACAGAGAGACCTCAATAATCATCTAATATCACTTGCAATGAAAAGGCATTGTATTAAAGAATGAATATCTGAATACACACACAGACTAAATACAAAAAGGTACAAAGAACATTGTATGCACAAACTCACATACACACAAACACACTGTCTCTGCCTCAGTGTGAATAATATTCATATACACAGGTGTTTCAAAGTATCCATAGTTTAAAATTCATTTATTTTGAATACATGATGACCTTAACAACAATGTTTTCAATACAGATGCATAAAATTCATCACTAACCTTAATACTATTAATAAAATAGAAAAAGGCAGTTTCAGAACAAATTCAATTACAATGAAATGAAATAAAAATCACTGCAGTCTTGAAGTTAACAATTCATACTTCATGGGTGAAAATTTACCCACACACTTGTTTAAAAGATTGAAACTCAATAACTATCTGAGTTATGTAAAAGAAATTTAAGGACTTTGTCAAGCTTTTCCCCCTCTATATCCTTGCAAAAAAACTGTGAACCTGTGAACATGGACAATTTTAACACATCAAATTTTTTTGTCATATGTTGTGGGTAAAAGCTCATTCTTACTTTTGAAGAATAACCTTGTGTGCCATATGTTGTGGAAGAATTTTCACCCATACTAGCAGAGGGAACTACCAGGAGGCATGGTCTGTGCTAATGGCACGAACAATGATAAATAACGTCTTTCTCTCATGTTAATTTTTGAAAAAAAATTACACTTTTCTCATAACCTATTTAAGTGTGGTGTGTTCACTTAAGACAAAAGAATTCATTAGTGTGCGTGTGTATGTGTGTGTATCGCACACAAGTGTTCCTGTTTCAGTATTGCTGTGCATGTGTGTCAATTTTTCCATCTGCATGTGTGTTATGTGCAGGTGTACATGTGTACGCATGAGTGCACACATGCATATGTATGTTAGATCTGCAATTAAGCCAAACAGTGCATGAGAGAGGTCCATAACAAACCTGCAGACATTCATAACTTAAGCTCATACAATACAAAAAGAGATCAAAGACACATAAGAATTAAGCAGCTACAAATGAGATGTGATTATATCCACTACTGTATAAACATGTTTCAAAATTATTCTTTATTTTACATACTGATACTACAAAACAACAGTTCTTACAGAGACAAAAGGCAACGCTGGAACAGAGAATTACTTGAAAGGATCCAATAAACTATGTATGAAGGAAGCAAAAGACATAGAAATATACATGCACGCTACTGAAAACACACATACATAAACACAGTCTCAAACATTGGCATGCATGTCACACAAATACACACTTGAGTTTGGATGTGCAAATAAACTGCAGATCAGATCAGTTGAGCAAATCTACATACATACACACAGCGTGTAAGACAAAAACGTTAAACGACTGAGTGGCTACTTATGACTAGACTTCATTTCACTTTAGCTGTAAGCACTGATACAGAGTGTATTACGATGTACAACATTGGAGAGTGCAATGTCTAGTTATATCTGACTTTTCATTGATGAAGTTCAGGGAAGGACAACAATGATTTATTACATGAATTATGTGAGTAAATTTACCTCCACGGCGTACGAAATTCAAGTTTCACTATGTCTAAGTCATGGGTGAATTCACCCATGACATACATCATGCAACTTTCATGATACAAGCAGTCATGGGAGAACATATCATCCAGAACATACAGTGTGTGAAGGTTCTTCTTTAAGAAGTATGGCTGAATCTTTTTTCCAAAATGTATGGCCACAAAAATTAAGGCAATATAGGCAACACAGGTTGAAGGTTAAATACAGTATACCTAAATAAAATACTGACAATTTTATGTAAGTTTGTAAACCAACCAAAAGCCTGAAAACAGGCAAATCATGATGAAAAGAAAAAGGCATTGCTAACATATACATATATATCATCCGTGAATAATCATCCAAAATCTAATGACATTCTCAATAATTTAAAACAACTGTTTTAGCTGTAACTTACAAAAGCCTGTGATAAAAAATGTTCAGCGGTATAACACATTAACAGCTGTTGATATTCATCAGAACATGTGAAGACCAGCATTACAGTTATAAATCTTTATTGCGTATGAAGCGATTGCCTTCAGAGTGACGTCCATAGTATGCAAATTTGCTCTTGGCGTAGAATCCTGCAATGGATACAAAAGGGTGGGATGAAGGAACTAGGAAAAACACACACACACACACACACACACACACACACACACACACACACATACACACACACACACACACACACACACACACACACACACATGCACAAAGACCGACACACACACATGGTTTTATCAAAAATGACATGAGAATCTCTCAAGTCCTGAATATCTGCTATATCACCTAGAGCAAATTATACCGGACAAGTTTCATCATCTGAGCATAGATGGGTAATATGTTCAAGAAGCAATAGATTCATTTAAATGTGACTGATTTGTATGAACATCGCCTGAAAACTCCTTTTTGCAAACAACATGACACTCAAAATACTGAAAAGTTATGTCGTTTCTTACTTGTCTGCCCAAAGTATATCCCTATGTGTAAAAAATACATTACATCCTTTCAGTTGTATTATAGATTCCCATCCATGTTTAAAGTTCAATTGCACTGTGAAAACTTGAATGGAAAGCCTGTCAATATAGTAATCAAATAGAACTGTGAATGTCTAAAACTAGACAATAAGATAATTTCAATCCCATTTTGATTGCACTGGTTAAAACGTTGAATATTGTTTCAATGATGACTATCATTAACTCAGCACACATCTATCTTCAGCTGAACGTCTATTGCTATGTTTCTGTGAGCCTGCTGACATACACAAATGGAATTTAAATTGTTACTGTTATTGTCACACACACACACACACACACCACACACACACACACACACACACACACACACACACACACACGCATGCACGCAGGAAAAACATCAAGGTTAATTTGCAGAGTGCATCAAGGAATGTTTCAATGAAAGGTGGAAAATAACGAGTTTACGAGTATTACATTCAGATCTGTATACATATGTGTATATGTGTATGTATGTATATGTGTATGTCTATGTATGTGTATGCATCCGCACATTAATGTATGTGTGTGTGGAGGTGCTGGTGCATGCAAGCACAAGTGTTCATACATATTTGCCTCCATAATATGCATAACTAATGCACATGTACTATTGTGGGAGCATAGACAAGTAGTATATGCATGCTCAGAACTACCATGGACAGTGAATGTTACTGTACAGAGTGGAGCTACTTCACTTTCTCTTATCTGGGACTGGGGCTTAATTTTAGAAGAATGTCTATCTTGCTAATGGCTATTGTTGCTGTGTACTAAAGCCCACCTGCTGCTGCCTGCTGACGACTACCTGCTGTCAGAACAAAGTCAAACAGGTCAGGCTTCTACTCAAATGATGACTGCAGTATATGCAGCATCCAGGCAGTTCTATATCTGAGGGGGGCTGGTGGTATTTGGAGGGGGGGGGGGGGGAAGGAGGTCAGACTGATGTTGTCACATGCAATGGCTCTTTACTTTCACTTTAACCTATCTTACTTTCACTTTAACCTATTACAAGCACAGGATCCGACAGCCACCACCTAGACTATAGATGAAAGATGAAAGGATCAAAAGGTGAACAAGGGATGGAGGTGGAGTGTGTGTGAACATACTGCATCATGGACAAGGGTGCAAGGGTCACACAACAAAACCAAAGTGAAGAGAGGTACACACAACACGAAATAACAAGTACGTATAACTAATCATGCAGAAAGCAACTGTGCATTATGACAGTCACATCAATGTAACAATTATTTTGTAGGAAACTGTCCACACAAAAACATGCAGATTTTCATTTATCACTTTAATTATTCAGTCTTTTCCTCATAACTAGTAAAGAATGGATGGAGAAGCAAGTAATCAAAGTTGCAATCATATTGCACAACTTGCAAAAACTTTATCTGACAATGCCTGAAAGTACAGCACAACACTTCATCAATACAACAGCATAAAGGTTCAACTACACCACAAACTCTCACATTTCTAAAGGTATAAAGCCTTCACAAAGACTACATCCAACACCACATTAACACACAGTCCATGACTGACTAAATTTTTGGACTCCTCAAAGCGCTGAGGCTCTGAAGGCAAAGGAGAAAACTGAGCGGTCAACTCTTCTTTTTCCTCCTGTGACAAGAAAAACAATGCCTTGACTGGCTCACACTCAATGAAAACAGAATCTAAGCATATGCCTGTAACATAAATTTATCATAAGTTTGCATGCAAACACACACAAAAAACAGCAAACAAATACACAAGTGCCCCCAGCATCACAACCAATATTTTGATCACTACTATCTTCCTCAGGAGACTTCTAGTTTAAACGACAAGAATAAAATAAGCAGCACCCCCCATTCTCTACAAACAATTCTTAATTCTAAAGTATTCTTCATTGAATTTTGTCCCCCATCTCCCCCTCTTTCTCTTAAAACACACACACACACGCACACACACACACACACAACACACACACACACACACACACACACACACACACACACAACACATACACACACACACATACACACGTGCTCATACATGCATAGGCAACTTATCAAAACAATCCATCATATAGAAACTTCTGGAATCAAACTGAGACAAAAAACAAACAAACAAACAACAAAAAAACACCCATACCTCTTCTTTTATCGCAGGTCTGACAACCTGCATGAACTTTCCCCGGTTCCTGGCTTCCATCAGTTCTGATATGTGAACTGCTCTGGAGTCCAGAAACTTCAGCTTGGGAAGATGGAATAATATATAGTGCCTGTCATCATAAAAAGACATGTTAATTCTTCGATACTTCAGCCAGTTTCAACCCCACTGGAATAAATAATGATGAAGCAAAACATACAACAGTACTTGCCATCATGTTACCAGGCTGATTATTGCATGTGCTACTTTATGATTCAAAACAAAACAAATTAACAACAAAACCAAAGAAGCATTCTCCAAAGTAGAAGAAGTGGAAGAAAATGGGGCAAAATAACAATATCTGTAGTCTAGTCACTAGAATGTATGTGTTATATCCATCATGGCTAAGGTACTCCAGAAAAAATCATACAGGATAAGACATATAGTAACAACACAGAATTTGTCCTGTCATTAGTTGGCAGCTTTATAGGCAGTGTCATTATTAACAGATCAGACCAGACACTGCTGAACTCCACCACTGTGACCCAGTTACGTCTATACATTTGTATTCAGGTTTGTTTTTTTACACCCCATAGTGATAAACTGGGCAGGACAGTCAACACCAGTGGCATGTCCTTGGATTAAGTGTACAAATGTACTGATATGTGCACTAAATTTTCCTAACATTTTTTTCAGGGTCAGTGAGGTGTTGCGTACATTTTGAGATGGTTACAGTCCTGATGTGACTCTGCACAGATGGCTGGACTTTAAACATTAATGATAGTGTGGGTGTGAATATATACGTTTATGTGCATTTATATATTTATATGCATATTTATTATATATCTACTTTTGTTGTCACATCGTTATTTCACTGGAACATGAGTCAGAGACAGAAAATAATACAAAAATAATTTTAAAAAAAAACTCCAAGCATCAGCAGTCCATGAAATAATTTGCAATCTGCAGGAAGAAGCAACAAAATTCATGAGTAATGATGTCTCACTAAGTCGACTGAATAAATTCAATCTCTAAGCCAGCAGGGCAGCCAGACTGACAAAAGTCAGTCACAAAGACAGGCAGTTACCAAAATACACATGTTAACAAAAGTTAGTCACAAAGACAGGCAGTTACCAAAATACACATGTTAACAAAAGTCAGTCACAAAGACAGGCAGTTACCAAAATACACATGTTAACAAAAGTTAGTCACAAAGACAGGCAGTTACCAAAATACACATGTTAACAAAAGTCAGTCACAAAGACAGGCAGTTACCAAAATACACATGTTAACAAAAGTTAGTCACAAAGACAGGCAGTTACCAAAATACACATGTTAACAAAAGTCAGTCACAAAGACAGGCAGTTACCAAAATACACATGTTAACAAAAGTCAGTCACAAAGACAGGCAGTTACCAAAATACACATGTTAACAAAAGTCAGTCACAAAGGCAGGCAGTTACCAAAATACACATGTTAACAAAAGTCAGTCACAAAGACAAGCAGTTACCAAAATACACGTGTTAACAAAAGTCAGTCACAAAGACAGGCAGTTACCAAAATACACATGTTAACAAAAGTCAGTCACAAAGACAGGCAGTTACCAAAATACACATGTTAACAAACACAAAAACCTTCAACAGAACATATGCCTCACCTATATCTCTGATAGTCTTCATCATCTTTCTCCATGGAGGATAACTGGTTGGGACAAGCAGCATTGCCCAGCAGACTGAGATACAGCAGCTCTGGAAAGCAGGCTTTAAGTTGCGCCAGTAGCGGATCCAGCTCCATAAACTAACAGACACAACACACAACATAAACCATTATAAACTAACAGACACAACACAGAACATAAACCCATATAAACTAACAGACACAACACACAACATAAACTCATATAAACTAATAGACACAACACAGAACATAAACCCATATAAACTAACAGACAAACACACAACATAATCTAAACTAATAGACATAACACATAACATTAACCCATATAAACTGACATAAATAACTTATAAACAAACTTAACAGGAGACTAAGTAATGGCTTGTGCTTTCTTAATTGTACTTTGATTTCATTATTTTCTTTTTGGGTGGTGGGGAGGAGAAGAAGGATGTTCTTATTAGACAAACGAAAGAAGAAGAACTGAGTTTATTTTCAGTTTTTTTTTCTTTTCTTTTTCTTTTGGTGGGAGGGGGAAGAGGGGAGTTCTTATCTGACAAATGATTGAAGAAGACTTTAACATCCTGAAACACACTTGGGGTACTATACAGAAGCTGGTTCAGAACAGACCTAAGTGGAGAACCTTCACTTCTGCCCTACGTGCCACTGGCGTAATAGGCAGCTAGTAAGTACATGTAAGTTGTTATCAGGAATGGGAGATGAGTAAACTTGAAGCTGATAACATAGCTCTCTCTCTCTCTCTCTCTCTCTCTCTCTTCTCTCTCTCTCTCTCTCTCTCTCTCTCTCTCTCTCTCTCTGTAATGTAGCCTTCTGTGTGGTGTGTGTGTGTGTGTGTGTGTGTGTGTGTGTGTGTGTGTGTGTGTGTGTGTGTGTGTGTGTGTGTGTGTGTGTGGGTGTGTGTGTGTGTGTAAACGAGGCCTGGTGTGGTGTGAGTGTGTATACTGTGTGCATGTGTGTGTGTGTGTGTGTGTGTGTGTGTGGTGTGTGTGGTGTTGTGGTGTGTGTGTGTGTGTGTGGTGTGTGTGTGTGTGTGTGTGTGTGAGTCTGTATCTGTGTGTGTGTGTCTGTGTGGTCTGTGTGTGCACACATGCATGCATGCATGTGTCTATATGCATGTGTTCAAGTTTGTAACAGTTTGTACGCACTATTAACATGTACTAAAAAAAATCAGCATTTTTTGCAGTCGTTAGAGACAAGACTTTTGGATCACTGATCTGGAATACTGAGGAGTCAAGAGGGCAAAAGCTTAAATCATAAATGAGAATGACTGTTTCAGAATTAAATAACTGACGCCTTCTAACATTGCTTGATTTTGCTTTTTTCCCTTATCATCCATCCCTGAACAAACTTATGCACAACTGTACAATGATAAAGATATGCCCTCGCTATCTCACGAAGACCAAAAGTGAGACAGAGACAGAACACACACACACAGACACACACACAGACACAGACACACACACACACAGACATAGCACACACACACACACACACACACACACACACACACACACACACACACACACACACACACACACACACACACACAAACACTATTATTGTATTGAGCTACCTTGTTTTTATTGAGGTAGAGGGTTGTGAGAGATCTCAAGCAGGGGAAGACGAGTACTGTCATTCAGTTCATTGTTGTCCAGAATCAGTTCAGTCAATTCTGTGAATTTCTCTAGACCACCCAGCCTCCTGCACATGACAGCAATACAGTTAGCAAACGTTGTACAGACTTCTTGCCAAACACACGGTGTAGTAAAATCAAAGAACGACGTTTACAAAATCAAAGAAGGAAGTTTGTTTTATACTTGTGTTTGCCACACAGCAAAAGTATGACATGACTTGATAGTCTCACAGTCACAATATGTACACGACTGTATGAACAATAAAATCAAACACCACATATTCTGCACACATCTTTCTTCTTAGTGCAAAATGACAAAAGACAGACAAGACAATAATGTTAAGGATGAAAACAATGTCAAAATGTATTAACTATTTATTTCTGTTGCTTTGCAGTAAGAATACTGATGGTCAACTACTGACCGTGTGGCACCACTTAATCAAATCATGTTCAGATACATGTTTATGACTAACACTGTAACAGGTATTAAGTAATAAGTACTACAGATATATGAATATATGTATGTTCAAGCATTGTCATCTGAGTATGTGTATACCAATATGCATATTCTGATGTGTATGCCTATGTGCTAATATTACTGTTTCTGCATGCATGAAAAATGTAAAATTAATTTGGAGAATAGCACTGTACAAGAATTATTCATTATTACAATCAAAATGATGATAGAAATCAATCTCTGAGTCTGAAAAAGAAGTTCCAGAAGAAGAAGAGGAGGAGGAGGTGGAGGTGGAGGTTGAGGTGGCAGGTTTAAAAGAAAGTGAACATGAAGAAGAAAATGAAGAAGAAGAAGAGTCTGTTGTAGCTGCTGTCTGTTTGTTCATTTGTTTTTGATTAATGCAAAATGTCATACTGTATCCTGTTAAAGCTGAGATCCAGGCGCACTGTTCTGTCAGCATACTCTGTAACCAGTTCGTGTGGTATTTCTTCCACATCATGTCCAAGATAAGACAGCTGCAAAGGAAGAGGGATAAAAACAAAAGAAATATATGTGTACTATGTCAAAACCAGATTATATTATACTGCGCTTGTCAACTTGCTTGGGAGAAAGGGCAGAGGGAGAGATACATGGGAAACAGAAAGAAACGACTATGAATATTAATATGACTTTGAACATAAATATGAATACAAATATGAAAATGAATAGATTGATATGAATATGAACAATGGAAAAGGCAAGCATAAGAACTTGCCACACTCAAATCAAATACACATAAATCATCATTCCTAACTCAACATCCAATGTGTGTATGCGTGTGTATGGGTGTGAATGTGTGTGTGTGTGTGTGTGTGTGTGTGTGTGTGTGTGTGTGTGTGTGTGTGTGTGTGTGTGTGTGTGTGTGTGTGTGTGTGTGTGTGTATGTGTGTGTGTGTGTATGTCAGAGAAAGAGATACAGGATGACAACTAGGGTCAAGGGTCACATGCCAAGCTTATCAGTGTACCTTACTCAGCATCCTCTGAGTCTGGTGAGTACATCCATAATTTATTCTATTGTTGTAAAGTGCAACGAGCATGCTTTTGACATCGACTGTTTGGTTTATAAATACAAAAAAAATTATCATCATCATCATCATCATCATCATTATCATCATCATCATCATCATTATCATCATCATCATCATCACTGACAGATTAGCTGTTATTGTCAATAAAAATAATTCTTTTAATATCCAGGCTTCATTCAAGTCTAAATAGGGGCTCTCTATGAAGAAAAGCATCAAGAAATCATCAATCCAGTCAGCTCCTCCCATTCTCAAGAACGTTTTAATCTCATACACCTATACAAATTGTATACATGTCCATGAAACAAAAGCATAACTAAATTATTATAAATTTCAATTCTATGACCTATATCCCATTCCTAAGATACAGAGGAATATGGAGATAATTAAGGAGTGCATCAGTCTGATCTCTGAACTGAAAATAATGTCAATGTCATTCCAGTTGTGCAAACATGTACTGCAGCTGGTTGCATTAATATCCTGGACAGTACCTCAAACTTTGATCCTTTACCTTTGACAATAGCCCTATGTTTTGATCCTTGATCTGTGACAAGAACCCTATGTACTTCAATTTGCTTACTGTTCAATGCAATTTGATCCTTTACCTGTGACAAGAGCCCTATCAGGCCTATGCTTTGATCCTTTACCTGTGACAATAGCCCTATGTACTTCAAATTGCAAACTGTTCAATGCAATTTGATCCTTTGCCTGTGACAAGAGCCCTATCAGGCCTATGCTTTGATCCTTTGCCTGTGACAATAGCCCTATGTACTTCAAATTGCAAACTTTTGCCTGTGACAATAGCCCTATGTACTTCAAATTGCAAACTGTTCAATGCAATTTGATCCTTTACCTGTGACAATAGCCCTATCAGGCCTATGCTTTGATCCTTTACCTGTGACAATAGCCCTATCAGGCCTATGCTTTGATCCTTTACCTGTGACAATAGCCCTATGTACTTCAAATTGCAAACTGTTCAATGCAATTTGATCCTTTGCCTGTGACAATAGCCCTATGCTTTGATCCTTTACCTGTGACAATAGCCCTATGCTTCGGTCCTTTACCCGTGACAATAGCCCTATGCTTTGATCCTTTACCTGTGACAATAGCCCTATGCTTCGGTCCTTTACCCGTGACAATAGCCCTATGCTTTGATCCTTTACCTGTGGCAACATTCCTATGCTTTGGTCCTTTACCTGTGACAATAGCCCTATGCTTTGATCCTTTACCTGTGATAATAGCCCTATGCTTTGGTCCTTTACCTGTGACAATAGCCCTATGCTTGGTCCTTTACCTGTGACAATAGCCCTATGCTTTGATCCTTTACCTGTGATAATAGCCCTATGCTTTGGTCCTTTACCTGTGACAATAGCCCTATGCTTTGGTCCTTTACCTGTGACAATAGCCTATGCTTTGATCTTTACCTGTGACAATAGCCCTAGCTTTGGTCCTTACTGTGACAATAGCCTATGCTTTGATCCCTTACTGTGACAATAGCCATTAGCCTTATGCTTTGATCCTTTACCTGTGACAATAGCCATTAGCCTTATGCTTTGATCCTTTACCTGTGACAATACCCTATGCTTTGATCCTTTACCTGTGACAATAGCCCTATGCTTTGATCCTTTACCTGTGACAATAGCCATTAGCCTTATGCTTTGATCCTTTACCTGTGACAATACCCTATGCTTTGATCCTTTACCTGTGGCAATAACCCTATGCTTTGATCCTTTACCTGTGACAATAGCCCTATGCTTTGATCCTTTACCTGTGACAATAGCCCTATGTATTCCAATTTGCATACTGTTCAGTGCAATGTTCAAGTAGTTGAGATATATATAATATATATATACAATTAAAGGACATTAGACACAGAGGTAGGTTGCCTGCTCATGCGTACCAGACAGAGAGAGAGAGAGAGAGAGATTTTACTAGCATTACTATGCAATAAAAGTGTAGCCTCAGGTTGCAACCTTACTGTCTGGTCAGGAAATTACTTGTATGAGTCAGTTAGTGTTCACACTGACCTAGATCGTAAGTGGGCAGCAAGACTCAAGAAAAGTTGGAAAATTTAATGTGTGGAGACTGTGGGTAAAATTTGTATTAACGTTAAACTAGTCAAATGTATTGTATGGATGTCTCATGGTGTGTGAGGCTCAGATGACTGCATGTAATCAATTCATTTCAATAATTCAAGTTTTAGTATGCTAGGTGGTAGTGGTTTGCATGTGTGAGTGTAAAACACAGAGGACTCCGCCTATAATAATGTGTGTGTGCATGTGTGTGTGTGTGTGTGTGTGAAAGAAAGAGAGAGAGAGAGAGTGAGAGAGAGAGAGAGTAAAATTTTTATCACATTTTTTTGTCAATCAGATAATGAATGGTTTCTGATGGTGGAATGGGTGTTGAGTATGTGTGTGTGTGTGTGTGTGTGTGTGTGTGTGTGTGTGTGGTGTGTGTGTGTGTTGTGTGTGTGTGTGTGTGTGTGTGTGTGTGTGTGTTGTGTGTGTGTGTGTGTGTGTGCATGTGTGAGAGAGAGAGACTAGAGAGACAGACAGACAGAGTGAGAGAGAGACAGACAGACAGAGAGTGAGATGAGAGAGAGTGAGAGAGAGAGAGAGAGAGAGAGAGAGAGAGAGAGAGAGAGAGAGATTGATGATGATGATGATGAGGAAGTACGTGTCATCGTCGAGTGTATTACACTACAGAGACGGGAAGATTCATATACACAAACATATGTGTGCAACAGGCCCTTTAGGCCTACATCACGCTGAAGATGAATGGAGAGAGAGAGAGAGAGAGAGAGAGAGAGAGAGGAGAGAGAGAGAGAGAGAGGAGAGAGAGAGAGAGAGAGAGGAGAGAG